>ML686140.1:968675-1128269 GCA_007922175.1 Pelusios castaneus | reverse complement strand
TGTTATCTAGACCTGTTCCTGTGTTTGCATTACAGCCATTGCTACCCCCATTAATGCTGCTCCACTGTAGGCAGAGCCAGAATGAGCCCAAAGCAAGAGAGACAGAAGGTTTTATAAGAAGACAGCTGAAACGGCAGTGACTAATCCAAGGACTGAGAGTGAGATTTCCGTCTGCCAGGAAAGTACAATCCAGAGGTTTCTGAAGCTGTATTAGTCACATGGCTGGTAATCAGCTGCTGATGTGCAGTCAGGTGGGAGGGCCTTGAGCTGTTTGGTCAATTTTTACCTGGTCTCTCTCCTGTGTTTTCCTTGTTTTTTAACATGTACGTGGCCTGAACTTTGCCTGGGTGCCCTTTGCTGAGGAGTTTGTATACAACCAAAAGTGAAATAACTAATGGACCGCTCAGAAGAGACCAAGATTTTGAGGGAAGGGCTGGGCGCACGAGAATTCTGCTGTTTAGAGCCAAAAATTCATGAAAGCACCAGAAGAGAGTTTGACACCAGTTAATCCAATGTTAGATCCTAGCCCTGATTGCACTTTGAGCACCAATCCCATCCTAAAGCTAACCGGGATCCAGGCTTCCTGGGGCTCTAGCCAGGATGTTCAGCCACCACAGCCTCACCATAGCTATGACACAATCTATGGTGTATCTGATTACCGCTGCACCCACACCCCAGCTAGTTGAAGTGAAAGGCTCTCAAGGGAAGCTTATTGCAGGTCTGCATTATGGCCCTCCTACTGTAATTGTTCGGTGTTATTGTCACCACTACCCCAAGTCAAGTGTTTGTGCGGGGACAGGAGTTAACAGAAACTCAGACTATCCCTTGTGGTAACTCATCTAGCGAAGGCAAATACTGTGTGTTGGTACAGTACCTCACACAGTAATATAGTAATGCTTAGTTCTTATCTGGCACTTTTCATCAATAAATCTCAGAGCACTCTACAAAAGAGGGTGGTGTCATTATTCCCCATTTTACAGATGGGCAAACTGAGGAACAAAGGTGATGTGACTTGCAGGGTTACAAGCAGGCCAGTGGCAGAGTTGTGAATATAACCCAGGTTTCATAAGCCCCAATCTACTGCTCTAACCAGTAGGTTACACCATTCACACTCATATCAATGTGCCATATTTCTTTACGGGGTACTTAAGTCCAGACTGCACAAAGCACCAGCAAACATCCTGCTCTGGCCACAGACAGACCATGGGGAGGGCTAGATATTACCTCATCTGTTTTGCCCACCTGTAATTTCTATGTTTCCTTTGTCCCAAGTTTTAGAGAAGGAGGCTGACTAACCCCAGCTCAGAAATTCTCACTCAGCACAAGGAACAAGACCTCTTTGTAATGCTGTCACATCTTTCCCACGAATCTGCAATCAGCTGTGCAGGTGTAAGAGAGAGAGAATGCGATCTCCCCATGATGTGATGAAGCTGACTAAAACTCAAGCTCAGACTGCAAGAACTAGCTAACCCCAGATTGAGGTAAAACTGCCTTCACATTTACAGCATCAGCTTCAGTTCTGAATTTTCTGCCTTCTCTAGGACAAGTTCATGGCTGCTCCATGGCTCTAGAACACCCATGCAAAGGGTGTACATTACAAGGATGCTAAGAAATTCCTCTGGGACAGAGAGATTCTCCACATGACATAGAGCTAGTCTGATTGGCTGTTATGTTTGTGGCACACACAAAGAGAAGTTAGTTAAAAACACATATACTTTTGCTGGAAGGTAACACTACTTCATTTCTTAGATTTCAGAACAATAACACACAAGAACCAAAAAACAGAGAGACACAAAGCAGGCTGCTCCCTAAAAAAAACCCAGAGAGGCACAACTCACACCACCTTATTTTAGGTGGCTATCTCAGACTCTCTGGCTATGTCTTCATTTGCAAGGTAGGTCAACTTAAGGAGGCTTAAGTCGACCTAACTTAGTCCCTGTCCACACCAGGCTTTCATTAAGTCGACTTAAGGGCTTCCTTAAGCCGAGTTAACAACTACCGCCACTTAGGTCGACTTAACGGCTAAATCAATTTGTTAAGTCAACCTAAAACTGGTGTGGACACCCTAGGTCGACTTAGTTCCCTAAGTCAACCTAGGGCCGGGGATGAGGGAGCTGTGGCTCCCTTCTCCCAGGGACCCGCAGCTCCCCGGCAGAATCATAGAATCATAGGGATGGAAGGGACCTCACGAGGTCATCTAGTCCAACCCCCTGCTAAAGAGCTCCCACTAAATCATCCCAGCCAGGGTTTTGTCTAACCGGGCCTTAAAAATCTCCAAAGATGGAGATTCTACCACCTCCCTAGGTAACCCATTCCAATGCTTCACCAGCCTCCTAGTGAGAAAGTTTTTCCTAATATCCAACCTTGACCTCCCCAGCTGTAATTTGAAACCATTGCTCCTTGTTCTGTCCTCTGTTACCATCGAGAACAGCCTAGCTCCCTCCTCTTTGGAGCACCTCTTCAAGTAGTTGAAGGTTGCTATCAAATCTCCCCTCAGTCTTCTCTTCTGTAGACTAAATCAGCCTAGTTCCTTCAGTCTCTCCTCATAAGTCATGTGCCCCAGCCCCCTAATCATTTTTGTTGCCCTCCGCTGGACTCTTTCTAATTTGTCCACATCCTTTCTGTAGTGGGGAGCCCAAAACTGGACACAGTATTCCAGATGCGGCCTGACCAGTGTCGAATAGAGGGGAATTATCACATCCCTTGATCTGCTGGCAATATTCCTACTGATGCAGCCTAATATGCCATTGGCCTTTTTCGCAACAAGGGCACACTGTTGGCTCATATTCATCTTCCCGTCCACCATAACCCCCAGGTCCTTTTCTACAGCGCTGCTACTTAGCCGATCGGTCCCCAGCCTGTAGCAGTGCATGGGATTTTTTCGTCCTAAGTGCAGGACTTTGCACTTGTCTTTGTTGAACCTCATGAGGTTTCTTTCGGCCCAGTGTTCCAATTTGTCCAAGTCTCTCTGGATCCTGTCCCTGCCCTCCAGAGTATCTACCATTCCCCCCAACTTGGTGTCATCCGCGAACTTACTAAGCACGCAGTCTATTCCATCATCAAGATCATTAATGATGATGTTGAATAGAACCGGCCCCAGGACCGACCCCTGGGGCACTCCACTCGTTACTGGTTGCCAATCAGACATCGAGCCATTGATTCCTACCCGCTGAGCCCGTTGATCTAGCCAATTTTTGATCCACCTTACGGTCCACTCGTCCAACCCATACTTCCTTAACTTGTCGACAAGAATGCTGTGGGAAACCGTATCAAAAGCCTTGCTAAAGTCAAGGTATACCATGTCAACGGCTCTCCCCAAATCCACGAATCCAGTCATCCAGCCATCCTCCCTTCTTGCCGAGAAGCCTCAGGGTCCTGGCAAGAAGGCAGCCACGGCTGCCTTCTTGCCAGGACCCGCCTGAGTCCCAGGGAGAGGACAGCTGCGGCTGCCTTCTTGTTGGGACTCCCGCGGGGGTATTCTTGCCAGGAACCTCCGCAGGTCCCAGGAAGAAGGTAGCTGCAGCTGCCCTCTTGCCAGGACCTGTGCGGGTCCCAGGGAGAAGGGAGCCCCCACTCCCTTCTGCCAGGGAGCCACGGGTCCCTTGTCCCCGGGAGTCTCTGGGGGCTGGGAGCCGCGGCTCTCTGTTGCCTTCAGAGTCTTGTGTAGACTCTGTAAGTCGACTTAACAGAGTCAACTTAACATTTTAGGTGTAGCCTCTGATCACACACTTCTACCCCTAAAGGGCCCCTCTCACCTGCAAACAAGAGCAGGAAACCTCTTACAATTTAGAGTGACTGTCTACCATTCCAGCACATTTTTAAAATATGCCACTCTGTCCAGGGGCAGATTACCACACGGGACTTTGGGGCCCATACTCAGGGGGCCCCAAACCCTGCTGGTACTGGGGGCAAGCAAGGCTGCCCTGGCCAGACGCTGGGATCCGCACTCCTGCCCTGCTCCTGGGCCAGCTGGTTCCTCCCTGGGGCAGGGCAGGATGGGCCAGCCCAAAGATCAGGCTCTGCACTCCTGCCCTGTCCCTGGGCCGGCTGGTCTGACCCCAGGGGTGGGGCAACTAGCGCGTGGTTGCTCTGGGGGGGAGAGGGGAGACAGGGCTGGCTGGCGTGCTCTACCACCTGTGTTGCAGCCTTCCAGGGCCTGGAGGGCTGCACTGAAAGCTGCACTGTGCTCCAGATGGCCCCACTGCTCCTGGGGCCAAACTGGCTGGGGCCCTAGGCTGAGCGGGGTCACCGGTGGGGGGCCAGGGTTCCACTGACTCTCTCCACCCCCCCTTTGATCACCCACCAACACAGGGGAGGCATTTGAGGCATCCCTGGCGGAAAAGAGGGTGGACAGAGACCATCTGGCAATTCCTAGCTGCTAAACAACCTTTGTGGATGTGAGCAATCAGGAGAAAATTAGGGCAGCTATGAGGCTGTTCTAATTTTACTGGGGACCAGGATGTCCCTTGCATAGCCCCAGGGTAAGAAAGGGTCTAAAGTGGTAGTAAGCTGCATTAGCTCCCTTGGCTTAGACACTGAGCTCATCCTGGGTGCACCAATGAACTGGCACTTTGAGCCTTCCCCTATTGTTAGTTCTACCTCTATACTGCAGAGAAACTTGGATTATAAATTTGTTCCCCTCTTCCCCACAAACCTTAGCTTAATTATTTGTCACAACTTTTCATTAGCTCTTCAGGGCAGGGACCATTTTTAGTTTGGTGTCTGTACAGCACCTAGCGTACTGGGGCTCCTAAGTGCTACTCAAAAACATCCAAGAAACACTCATGCTAATAATAAACAAACATGCCAGTACTACGTTAGAACTGTCCTTTGCAGGCTTGTTCCATTTGCACCGTTCTGCAGACAGGCAATTGTCCAAGGCCAAGTGACAGCCCGGAGCCCTTCGTGGCCTGTGACAATGTAGGTAACACGGGGCCAGAGACCAGAGCTATGGCAGACTCCGGTGTCTCAAAGGAGCACTAGGCGCTTGCTAGGACAGGACTGCGCTAATAGGGAAAACCTCAGGGAGTTTGTGAGCAGCCTCTGTTAGCAGCCCCAACCCAGCTGGGAGGTCAGCACCATTTTGCAGCACTACCACCACACCCAGATTTAATTGGAGGTGCCCTCGGGTGCAAGTGACAAGGAGGCTGCACCTCTTTGGCTCCCAGGCTTCTCTAACCAATAGGAATGCAGCACTCACCTGTTCTAACCACACCCCATGCTACCTCCTTGGGTAACTAACCCCATGTTGCTGGATTCAGATAATAGCTCTGGCCAGACTGGATAAGGGGTTTTAAATATGACTTGAAATCCTCATGCAGGCAAGGCAAGTTGTAGTTAATGTGCACTAGCTGGGGGAGATGAATCCGTCATCCCAAGCCAAGGGAGAGGAGTGGGCACGGGATAAGGAGATTTTCATGTCCAAAGCTCCTTACAAGCCTCCAACAACCCCTGGGAGGGAGGGAAGCATTGTTCATTCTCTCTGTTCCACTGAGAAGCAAAGTGAGATGGAGCAGCTCGTTCACCACTGGCCTGCACCTCAAACCGCCCTTTGCATTGGTGCAGAGTGGCCGCGCTCCATGTCTCCAGTGTATTCTGGCAGCATCTTAGTGTCCAGCACTGATCTCAGTGTCTGCACCAGCTGCAGGGCTCCACTAAATCGGGCCCATGGACTAGGACTGACAAGCCACTGCTTCCATTAACTTCAGGCAGAGTGGTGGTGCCTGTGAAGATCAGGCCCTAACTTCCTTGGCCAAGGCTTTTAGTAGGAGAGCTGGAGTTAGTGCTGCAGAGTCCCCATTCCCTGTCTATTCCATTTAGGCTCTTATGCTGTGCCCGAGCCTGACACACCCATCGCTCAGCTGAAACCCTGGGAAATTCACATTGCGGCCCAAACAAAAGGAACCTGGAGTTTCATGCTTTGTCATGCTTTTGTAACGCTCTCTCAGCCAGCTGTGATTTTCCCCGGGACTGTGTATCTTTGTGGTTCCCCCCAGCCATTAACTTAAGAAGGCTTGTTTTTGCTGCCTGGGCTTTTCTACTGACTTTGACGCATCGCTTTTCTGAAACCTAGTTCCTCTCGGGGTTTGGCAGAGCAGCAAACAGTAGGTCTGACAGAGTGCAAATGCCCGGACATGTTCTCTCTCTCGCTCTCTGTCTCAAGTGCCTCATCCTACAGGTAGAGTGAGTTAATAATTAACCTCCATCAACCCCTCCAGACCCTCAATGCAATGTCAGTGATCTACAGCTGAATCACTAAGGATGGCAGCAGGAAGGATTCAGCCCACTGAGCCCTGAGACCTGGGGCTCTGAGTGCTGCCTGTTAATAATAAAGGAAATGAGAAGGTAATTCGGTTTTTCCCTCCCTCCTCCAGCTTGCTTTGACTCCATGGTGGCCCGAATTGGGAAATGTTGCAGTTAAATCCCGGGGGTGGGGGGGCATGTTGGAGCTGTCAACAACAAAATAAGATCAAGACTCTTTTTTGTGCAACTTGCCCCAGGTTGGGTCAGCAGCAAGCAGCGTGCCTCATTTCTAGGATCAGCATCTCTAGGGCCTAAGCTCCGGCCCATCCACAATGCTCTGGGGTTTCCGTCACTTCTATTGGTGAAGATCAAGGGCATCAAGACTAAAAGATTCAGTAGCCTCAGATTATTGATCCATCTGTGGTATGGGCCCTCCCCGTAGAATCTGGGTCCCTCACAGTCTTTAATGCCTTTTTTCTCTCCCCAGCCCCATCACATAGGACAGTGCTGTAGTTCAAACAAGAACTATGGCGGGGCAGCTCCCTGGTCTGTGCTATGCAGGAGGTCAGCCTAGACGAACAAGCCCCATGGTCCCTCCTAGCAGAGGCCCAGGAAGCGAAGCAACTAGCCCAGGGTCACACAGGGAGTTTGTGGCAGAGCAGGGACTTGAACCTCAGTCAACCACCACCCTCACCCTTCTTCCTTCCATGGGAGAATCCCACTGCGTGGTAAGTTTCCAGTATGAATAGATTGGTGTGTGACTCATTTGGGGTCTGTGTCCAACATTCTGTCCCCACATCTCGGCCTTAGCAGGTTGAGGGGTGTGATCAGCTAGGATTTCATCTGAGACCTCCGACATCAAAGCACAGACCTCCACCACTTGGGCAACAGGACAGTGTCCATTAACTGAGAGCAGCAGCAGTCAGCTGTCTTCTGGATCAGTCAAGGAGCGGGATGCAGAGACATTTGGCAGTGCATTGACACATAAACTGTTGTCCGTCTGGAGCTAGCACAACCTGTGGGTTTCATTTTTCCAGTCTGTGCTAATGTGGCTATTTTTTGTCTTGCCTCCTTTGGGGAAGTATGGGTAAAGACAGAGGAAACCAAGCTTAGGGCTTGATCCAGTGATGTGCTGAACACCCTCTACTCTCAGAGAACACCCTCTACTCCCAGAGAACTCCAAGCTCTGCCAGGAAATTATTTCCCTGTCCATCCCTACTAGATGTCCATTGACCTCCATTACAAGATGGGCAGGATAGGAAAAATATTTAGTGCTTCCACTGTGTTTTTTATCTGTAGAGTGCTTCCCAGAGATGATTAAGCATCATGAGGCACAAAGAAGTGATGCATGTGACTTGCCCAAGGTCACATCGTGAGCCAGTGGAAAAGTCAGGAATGGAACCCAGGAGTCCTGCCCTATTCCTCTCGGGCCACGTGATGAAAGGTAAAGTCATATTGGCTCACAAAGAGCCCAGCCACATGGGTAGGGATCCAGCCTGACTTCAGATTCACTATGACAAGATTACAGCCACTCAACATTTGTGGGTGAAAAAGCAGAGTGGTGGCTCTGGGTCCCTGACTTTCTCTAGGGGCTCCTGGACCTTCACTGTGAACCCAGGCAGAGGGCATTGGTATGAGTCTGCTCATGGCCAGGACAGACAGGGCCACTCACAGACATAACCCAGGGATTCTTGTACCCTGCACAACATCATTCAGATAAGCCTGGCTGGTGGATGAGGCACTGGGCTAGCACTCAGGAGAGCGAAATTCTGCTACATCTTGCCACTGACCTGCAGCGTGACCTTGGGTGAAGTTACTTTTCTCTCTCTGACTCTGGTTCCTCTCCCCCTCCTTGGCCTGTTTGGTCTATTGACACCATGTTCACTGGAGGAAAGGACAGTGTCTCACTACGTAGATGGACAGCGCTGAGCACAAGAGGGCTCTCATCTTGGTTGGGGCCTCTATGCTACCTTAAATAAACACTGATGCTAATCAGAGAAGCTCTGTTTCCACTGACAGTCTGCTGGGGATAGGCCACGGGGCTGCAAAGTTTGTACATGCTAGGACAGACTTGCCCCCTGCTTCTCCCCTTCCTACGGCTTCTTGCTAATGCATTGGCAGCTCCATCTCTTCCCACCATGGGAATGAATCTCCCTCTCTTCTGTACACTCTCGCTAATTTCCCCTCCTCCTTCCTCAACCGAGAAACAAAGGAACCAAGTGCAACAGGGCCAATGCACTGGAACCCAGCCTGCCTCCCTCCCCATGCTGCATGTCTGATTCCAGATATTCAGGTTGATGTCAGGGCTTCAGGGTCCCCACCCACAGTGTGCTGCTGCATTGGAGTCCTGGCATGGCGAACTAACCACCTGGAAGAAGACGGCTTTCAGCCCCTAATCCTTGCTCTTGCCTCCAAGCTTCTAATCTCCTGCTACCACCCCACTGTGCAGAAAGCCTGGCCCATCTCATGCACATGGGTGTCCCTGTCCACAAGAGCCCCACAGCAGGTGAGAATGACTTCCCATAGTACATGGAGGTGAGTGAATATGCCTGAACTCACCTTCCCTGGAATATACTGGAGTATTTTATCCGCGGTTGTGTCTCTCTCCTGTCCTGATTCGATACCAAAGAGGCTGGTCAGTTTTTTCTTGCTGTCTTGTCTGAAAAGAAACAAAAGCTTGAAGATAGATCAAAGCTGGTCTATTGCAAACCCCTGCACAGAAAGAAGGAAGCGGGTGAGTCAAGGAAGCAGTTTGTCACGGGCCTTCTAATCATCCCAACCCAACAAATGGCTGCAAGAATTTTAATGACTTTTCAGGGCACTTGTTGGCTCCTCTTTGTTTTGTTCACTTATCTTTGCATAACCAAACTGCTCAACCAGCCCTGTCTGTATCTCTAGCCTGGCCCTGTAAAACATGGAGCCTGTGCTGGGGATGTCCTGAAAGCCACACTCACCCCCTCAATTTTAGTCCATCTTTGCATCTTTCCTATCGCTGTCCTCAGAATCCCAGTTGAGTTCTAACCCAACCCCGTTGGACACATGCTCACCCACCCCTATTTTAACGGTGCACTGCCCCAGCTACCAGCTGTAATTTACCATTGATGCTCAGGCAGTTTCTTCTCTTTAAATCACATTGCAACATTTAACTCTATAGGGATGAGATTGCCACCTGCAATGGACTACAGACCCCATCCCGCAAGCTGCTGAGTGACCTCAAAGTCCAGAAAAGTCAAAGGAAGTTGACCTGCACAGATCAGGCCCTTACACTACAAGCTTCACAGGGCCAGCAGCCTTGGGTCCATTTCCTCTCTTGCTTATATTTCCTTTACCCCAGTGCAACCCATTGCAACTGCCTTCCTTCTGTGGAATGACTGCCGATTTCCAACGAAGTCAGAGAGAAGAGCACCACCACACCTGAGATGTGGGCTGTTTATTTTTAGAGCCCTGAGCCAACAGAGGTTAAGAACTATCTCCCGAAGCCAGGTGGTGCATCCCATCAATAATACAACAGGTTTTTTCATCTTCACACAGTGTAAAAAGAAACCACAGCTCTTGACAAAGGCTTGGCTCACAGCTGCAGCCTAGAAGGGCAGTGCATGAAGGTTTCACACTTCACACATGCTTGGTGGAAGAAACATTCCTGGTATCGCTGGGCTTCGGTGCAGCGATATGGAATGATATTTGCACTGGGCCTTCCTAGACGCACAGTGTAATACTACTGTACTATTATCTGTCAGCTCAGGGGTTTATACTGCAGGGCCACCCATCACTCTAGTATCTCTGCACCTTCCAGGGAAAATTGATACCAAGAGCAAAGTCCCTACAAGACTTTCCAGAGTCTCTGATTCTTCTCCCTTTTCAGGGTACAAGTGCTACTTAAATGACGGAGCTAAAACTGTCTGGAGGTAGAGGATCTCCCTCTAGACCAGAAATTCTGCTCAGGGTGTTAACATTCACATTTTGGACTTGTGCTGAATCTGGGAACCAGTAAAGCCACCGCCAGTAAAACTCCAGCCCATGTGCACGTTCCCCTTGCCAGTCAGGGGGGGAATGAGGTTTAATTCCAAATGAAAATGAAATAAATCAGCCCTTTCTCCCAGGACATCAGGGGGCCTCTGCTCCTCCAGAGCCCTCGAATTCCTGCTCTCTGACCCTTGCTGTGTGTAAACTGACCTCGCCCGTGCCTGGCCAACCGCGCACAAAACCATGCAAAATCCAGAGCTGGCTAAGCCTGTCTGGAGCCCTCGGGCATCCAGAGAAGGGCTGGGGGCTACTAACCCAGTCCCATCGGGCGCCTTGAGCGGGGCAATGAAGGAAGCTTTTAACCAAGTCCAAATAAAGCCGGGAGTGACCCAGGTACTTACTCTTTCTTCAGCGAGGGCTTCCTGCTGAAGGAGTACCGGAATCTGCCGAGTGGCTGGGGAACACAAGTGGCGTTCCCCATGTCGAGACGGAGCAACTGGGTTAATCCAGGAGCAACTGGGCGCAGGAGGCGGCGAGGCAGGAGAGAGAGAGGGTGTGAGGCGCTCGGGGTGGGTGCGTGTGTCATGCAGACATTCCCAGCCCCACTTCCGTCTGCAGTGACTCTTGTGGGTGTGATCTGTGAGCAAACAGACTTTTGGCCGAGGGCTGCCAGTGGGTTTTCTCTCCCTCGCTTCCCCACCCCCGCATGGGGCTGATCGCTGCGCAGCTCCACTCCTGGGAGGGTTTGGGCAGGTGAAGAAAACAAGTCTCTTGGGCACACCTGAGAGCGGCTGGGGAGTCCGGGCTCCCGGGGAGGGGATTTGTTAGATAAGAGGGATTCCATGGGCTGAAGGGTTTGAGTCTCGCTGCTGCAACCTGATCACACAGGCAGACCCCAGCAAAGCCAAGGGGCTTATACAGTCGTGGCTGGATCGCGCTGCAGGACTGGAGCCTTAAAAGGACAACGTGCGGGTGCCGCGGCTCGTATTCTGCTGTGCCTGTTTTTCTGAATGACTTGCTTTGCAGAATCCATTGTATTCTTGTAGAAGCCTTTCCTGCCTCAAAACGCATCCCACAGGGGAAATACAAGCTCTCACCTTGACCGCTAAAGGGGGAATTGACCCCAGGACAAAAAATGAGTGGTTGCTTTGCTGCAAATGATCGTAAGTTGGAGACATTAGAGATGTGCACATGGAATAAAGCTCAGACCAATCAGATAGATACTTGGTGCTTTAAAGGGGGCCAAGCTGACCCAGCTAAAAACCATGGTGAGCCAAATCAGTAGGAAGAAAGAATTTGGGGAAAGAAATGTGAATGACCATTGGGAACTGTTTAAGAACATTCTGTTAAGATAGCCAAGTGACAAAGACAGGAAAGGACATAGACTCTGTGACCTTTGGGGCTGGGAAAGTCTTTTTGTTGTGTATGTACAGCACCTAGCATCAAGGCAGGGCTGTCCCTGGTGGGGCAGGCAGGGCCCACGACCGATCGCAGCGGGGTGGGTGGGAGCAGATAGCGCTGCAGTGGGGGACCCACAACTGCAAGGTTTGGGGTGGTCACTAACCCACCCAGCCCCAAGGATGGCCCTGCATCAGGGGGTCCTGGTCACAACTGAAGCTTCTAGAAGGTAAGATACACATATAATAAACAAATAATAAGGCTATATTGATTATAAAACTCTGTAGCTTAAGGGGAAAGTGAAAGCAGCTATAAAAATACCCCCCCCCCCAATATATAACAAATGGAGAAAAGGGAAAGCTGATAACAAATGAATCTAAAGTAAATGCTGTAAAACACAGGAAGACACAAGGAGGAATCTTTGTCCAGCGGAGGAAGACAGTAAGGAGGTCTTTTAAAAGTATATTGGGAACAAAAGGAATGCTAACAATGGTATCGGTCCATTGCTGAATGGAAATGATAGACTTGTCAGTGGTAGGGCAGAAAAGATAGAAATGTCCAATACATATTTCTGTTCTATGTTTAGGAAGAAGGCAGGATGATGAAATATTTTGCATTTCAACAGGAAATAAGGAGAATGTTAAACAGCAGCAATGAAAGCTTTTACACTTTGACATTTTCAAATCATTCTGACGAAGTGGGATTTTCTCTCACAAAAGTTCATGCAATAAATAAATGTGTTAGTCTTGAAAAGTGCCATAGGACTCCTTGTTTGTTTTGCATCCTAGAGTTTTAAAAGAGCTAACCAAGAAGTCTTAGAATGCTGGGCATGCTCCAGAGGGCTGAGGGGAAGCTAACCTTGTCCTTGTATTTTAAAAGAGCAAATGAGATGACCTGTCACCTGTATATTTATAAGCCTGTCAGATTGACATCAGTCCCAAGCACAATAATGGAACAGCTGATATTAAAATTGATTAATAAAGACATAAAGGAGCATGATATAATTAATGCCAATCAAATGGGCTTATGGAAAACAGATCTTGTCAATCTAACTGCTTGGCATTTTGATTTAAAAACTAGAACAATATAAAATGAATATGATGTACACTAAATGGATTAAAAGTTGACTGAGTGATAGGTCTCAACATGTAACTGGAAATTGGAAATCCTCATGGAACAGGTCTGTATATAGTGGGGTACCATCAGGATTGGTTTTTGAACCTTTGCTATTTAATAATTTCTATCAGTGACATAGAAGAAAACATCAAATAGGTACTGAGAAACTTTGCAAATGACATGGGGTTTGGGAGAATGGTAAATAATGAAGAGGACAGGTCACTGGTACAGAGTAATCTGGATCACATGCAGGACCGGCCCAAGGGTTTTTGGCACCCTAGGCAAACTATGACTTTGGTGCCCCCATTAATATATTTTTTAAATAGAGAAAAAAAAAATCACTTCCATTTAATTTGGCACCCCTTAAAGCCTGGCACCCTATATGGTTGGGCCGGCCTAAATAACATGGTAAATTGGGTGCAAACAAACAAGATGCATTTTAATATGTCCATGAGTGCTTGTACTTCTATGAAGAAAAGATGTAGGGCATACATCTAGGATGGAGGACTCTGCCCTGGGAAGCAGTGGCTCTGAAAAAAACTTGGGAGTCATGGTGGGTAATGAACTCAACATGAGCTGCCAGGAAGATACTGTGGCAGAAAGGGCTGATTGGTACTTGGCTGTAGAAACAGGGCGATATTGAGTATTCCTCTGTACTTGGCTGTGGCGTCTCTGCTGCTGGAACACTGCGTCTAGTACGGGGGCCACTACTCATGAAGAGGGTTGAAAAGTCGGATAGGAGCCATGAGCAGATGAAAGGACTGCCGTTTGCAGAAAGATTCAAGGAACTCAGGCTGCTTAAAAGATAAAGCTAAGGAGTAACTTTATTTAGTCTCTAGGTCCCTACATGGGGACCAGATAATACAGGGAAGTGGATGTGTATAGTGGAGGTGCTGAGAGTCATTGAATCAAACTGTAAACGTATATATGATGGAAACTGCTTCACATGCCACACCCTCAGCACCCCTAGTTCCAGCCCCCGGATCAGCGCTCTTCAGGCTAGTAGACAGAGCTACCACAAGAGCCTGTGGCTGGAAGGTGAAACTGGACAGGTTTTCACTAGAAAGAAATCGCAGAATTCTAGCTGGGAGGGCAGTTAACCAGTTGAACATCTTACCTTGCTGTGGCTTCTCCATCACAGGTCATGCTAAAAATCCAGCTCCAATGTGTTTCTGAAAGCACTGCTCTAGTTCATACAGGAAATAAAGGGAGGCCATCCTGTGGGCTGTGCTATTCAGGTCAGACTACATGGTGATATTGGGCCCTCAGGGCTTTGTAATCTCTAAATCATATACATTTAAATCAGCATCACTAGCCTGGCATTCCAGAACAACCCTACAATAACACTAACATGTATTGCCCCTCCCTCTGGAAACAACATATAATAAACCCCCTCATTTTTTTGCAGGATGGGTCCTGCAGCTGCAACGCTTGCACCACAGATTCCCTCAAATAACAAACCTGTGCGTAAGTGGGAACAAAAATTGTGGGAAGGAAACAGGTTTCAGTCGCAATCTTTCCGGTGCACCTATGCTTGCAGTCAGTAAAGGGATCATTCTTCTTAAAGACTGTTGCTAATGCAAGAATACAAAAGCTGCCCGATTATTTTTTTTCTATAGCCATGCTCAAGGAGATGCCTTCCACCATAAGCAACGAATAGCTTAAAAAAGTGACTCGGGGAGAGCCTGCACTGAACAGGATGTGTCAGCGCAGCCCCTTCAAGGTGATTGCTGCATAGACATCATTTTAAAACACCACAACATGTAGGATTAAATAGCTGCTCCTGCCCCCCGCCCCTGCTGGCTTCACTCCCAGGAACAGGAAAGGCTGCGCAAGGGCCAGTAGCAGACAGGCTCTGTGCTTTGGAAAGCTTTATGTGACTGGGAGTTATTTATAGAAACCTGAGTGGGGCGAGGGCCGAGCAGCAATGCAGAGCAGGTGGGAGGCCCTCCGAAGAGAATCTCATAGTGCTCACACTGTACTCCAGCATTACTACTGCACAAGGGGGAGGGGGGGGGGCCTTGCTGCAGGGCAGAGGCATATGTATAAATGACAAGAGGTGGAAAAGTTTCTTCTTTTCAGCCTTCTCTAGGAGCTAGTTACATCTCTTAACCCCTCCTCTCTGGCCCATTCCCCTTCCTGTGAAATGAGCACAGCATTTCCCCATGGGCTGCAGTCACTGAAGGCAGCTGGCGATGGCAGCCCTGATGCAGGCTTCCCCTACTGCTCAGCCAACCAGACCAGTCCTGACTTTAGGCAAGATGGGTGAGACATTCCTAGGTGAAAGCAGGATCTTTCCCGGTCTGTTTCTTCCCCCCCCCCTGCCCCCGGCAACAGCTGTCAGCAGTTCTGGGCATGGGGAGTCACAGGACGGCTAGCTGCTAGACTAGCATTCAGATCCAGGGAGAGGTGAAAGGCAATGGCTGGTGACTGGCTAGAGAGAGCCCAGCAACTTTGCACTAGTTTTACCCAAGGGTGATTTTCCGCACCTCTAGCCAATGCTCAGCTCCAGTTGCAGTGTGCCCATGGTGGGCAGTTTACACAGTCTGTGTTGTGGAGCCTTCTTCTGGGGCACGGGAAGGGGCCACTCCTATTCAATCACAACAGACTCATGGCAGCAGCCAACAACAAACAGCCACTAGCAGAGAAGTGAGGCGAGGGGTGAAGGCGGCAAGGAACCAGGGCTATGTCTACACTGGCAAATTAGTTCGAATTAAGGAAGCTTAATTCAAACTACCTGAAGCCTTGGCCACACTAGGCTTTCATTAGTTCGAATTAAGGGCTTCCTTAATTCCAACTAATACATTCAATTATACCTTTCAAACTAATGCTTAATTCGAACTAGTTAGTTCAAATTAAGTCAATGTGGCCATGTTAGTTCGAACTAACTGGCACATTGACTTTAATGCAACTGACTAATTCGAACTAAGCAAGTGCCATGCATGGCACTTGCTTAGTTCGAACTAAAATTTGCTAGTTCGAACTAACTAAAATTAGTTTGAATTAGTTAGTTTGAATTAACTGATTCGAACTAACTTTGGTAAGTGTAGACATAGCCTAGGAGGCTGGGCCAACCCAGCTGTTCCTCTAGCTAATCCAGCCTCTATGTACCAAGGCACAAATCAAATCAAGGGACCCCATGCCCTTGGCTCACATAATCTTCCATGCCAACATGCACTGGCCAGGGAAGGCAGGGGAATGAATAAAGCATGTTCTGGCGTGTACTGAGGTCAGCTCCCTGGACAGGTGCAGCATAGACTGTGGGCGAAATTTACACTGGTGAGTCCACGGCAGCCACAGTTGCAGACTCCCCCTCAGTAGCCGTCTCTGGTAGAAGCTGCTGCAGTACAAGGCTCTGCTGACATGCTCTAAGCAGAGGCCCAGGAATTGGTGGGTTTTAGCCACAGCTCCTCCACAACTGGGCAACCTGGGCCACTTTGCCAAGAGCTTGGGTGACTCACTTCCCTGTTCCTTGCCTCAGTTTCCCACCATTGGCAAAACCTCCCAGGGAACAGCTCACCTGCCTACAGATATGCGAAGGGGGAGCAAAGTAATAAGCGGCTCATGGGGCAGGATCCAGTATTCAAGAAAACAGCTTTATTTTACACATTGGTTTGTATTGCTTGTTTCCCCCACTCCCCCGTGTAGTGCAAAATCGAGAAAAGAAAACCAAACAATAGAGAATTCCTCATGAATAGTCACAACTGACAGATAAATAAAAGTGATACGTGGACGGGGGGAACCAGGGACACCTCTCAGCTAGGCCAAGCATATCCCTCTGCCAGGATGGGGCTAGAGAATCCCTGTCCTGACCCAACTATGGGGCAGGCTCCAGTGGAGCAACAGGATATGCTCCCTGAGTGACACACAGCAACACACGCCACAGGCTGGCCTTGTGCCATGCCGAAGACAGCCTGCTGCTCAGCCACGTCGCCCCGCCGTCAGAAAGGCCTCCCATGGACTGTTGTCTTTATTAACGTTGTATGCAAGTCAGAGAGGACGAACCGACACAGATAGAGAAACAAACAGGTGACAGTTCCCCTGCCATTCAAATCTCTCACCCTCACACACACCTATTCCAAGCTGGACTCTCACTCCACTGAGCCCTGCTGGCAGGCATCCTGCACCAGCCCGGTGTAGCTGTGGGTGCTGTCCCCCCGCCTGCATGCTGCTTTTTCAACCCAGTAACGGGGCTGGGACTTTTTCCGTGTACAGCACGGACTCTCCTTGCTCTGAACTGCATCAGATAGAGCAACCACATCCTCCTCCACACCTGCCACATTGCTCCCTGCTCTGCCAGCCTATCCTCGCTGCTCCAAGCCCCCCTTATTAAGACGAGTACAGTATGTAGCAGCAGCACCTCCTCTAATGCCACAGTAAAGTCTGGGCCAGCTGGAGGGGATGGGCATTACTCTAAAACTGTCACCTGCCCTTCCCTTCTTCAGCAATGCCTTCCTGGCCCCTCCTTATCCCATTCTCTGGCGCTAGCCTGTTCCCTCCCCTGGGATGGGGCAGGGGAGATGAAAGGAACTGTTCTATGGTGCCTTCACTCTCTCTGCCCTACTTTTAGTGGGAGCGGCAACCCCAGGACTTCTCCCACCTCTGAAATGCCCAAGGAGCCCTCACTTGGTTCTTGGGCTTTCTCGGTTTCTCTTCTGCCTCCTTTGAAGAAGTTTCTGGCGTCAGCTGGAGTCTTGAAGGTGCTGGTTCACATGAGCCAGCTTGAAACCTGGAATCCCACTGCAGTTTACAGGTACAATTAGAAGGAAGCAAGAGGTGTTGCACACATGTGCGCCCACACACACAAGATTACACCACTGCTTTGGGTTAGACAGAGTCCCATGACCTAGTTAACCAAAAATGGCAGCTATGAAACACGTCAATGCTACTGCTGTACTGACAGGTGGCTAATTTCAATGCCACGATCTGCTCTGGGCCATCAAAAGGGGGTTGTGGACAACATGCAGGGGCGTGACAGCCATCGAACTATATCTGGCTGCTCAAGGGATTCATCCCAAGAGAAAGCTGGAGAGATTTAAAATCTATTTGAAAAGCCTAAAAATCAACATTAGTCTGAAAAGTCCAGATCGCTAGAGCAGCTAGTGATTCTGGGTGCCCAGCTTTTTCAATGTGCACTGTGTCCGTCTTGGAGAAAAACTGGCCTCTTCTAAAGCATCTCAACATGGGTGCCCCCCCCAAAAAAAATCTCCTGTCACTTCTGGAAATGTACATAATAAAGTATTTTCACCAGGGGACTCTAAAGGGGTGATGAGATGGAGGTGGGGGAGGGGAGAATTGGAGGAGAACACAAAAAACAAACATAAAACTGTCTGCAGCAAAGCCACCCTACAGACCAGCCTCTCAGTGCTATTGAGGTATTAGTGGTCTACCCATTCCTAGGTACCATGGGGAACACCCGTTAACCTGTCTTCATGCAAACCACACACACAACACGGTGTATGCAGTGAAACACGTCTTAAACCACAACCCAAGAGGTTTCAGGGCACGGGTAGGTCGAGAGGTCCTGCCCAGTGCATTCCGGTATAAGATTATTCAACCAGGAAAGTGGTAGTTTAAGACAGGGAGTTTCTAGCTGCAAATGGTCCCTTCCGTGCTGGTTTCACTGTACAAATGGCCTCTCACACACACTGACTTCTAGGCCAAAGTCATTGCCTAATAGATTATTTAAAAAATGTCTCTGGCTTGTTCCTCTCAACCCTTCCCACATCCACTGAGAGAAAGAGGGAAGGGGTGGGGAACACCCAGAATAATTAAAAAAAATAAAGTTAATAAGAATTAAAATGAAAAGATTAGCATAATAAATACAAGTGATGGAAACATTACATAAATAACACAGTGTGCCTCTCCAACCCTGCACCACCTGCCCTTTGTATGTTATAAGGTAACCAAGGCCTTTGCCCAAGATCCTTCTTTGTGGACAGGAAAAGAACGTGTAGGCTGGACAGTTCCCAGCCACCAAGTTAACACAATGACACAGACACATGTGCAGGGAGCTGCAGCACAATATGTAACAGTGGGACAGCTAGACGACCACACCCAAACTGGGGAGCTTGTTAAATCCAGCAATCCAGCTGGGGAACCTCCATAGTGATGGCAAATCAGGACTGACAGTGAGCGGGACAGATGTCAGCGGGAGATGAAAACGCTGGAGGATTCGGGATGTTCCGCACAGTTTTGTGGACTTCTCCCCACCGCATCCCCCGATTGTGATTTTTAAGGCATCGATCAGACACCAGTGAGAGCCGTGCGATGGTCTCGGAGTCATTAACAGTGCACTGGAGTCTCAGTACAGAGCGTGTGGCTAAAGTTGCTTTCTGCGGAGCAGTTGTACATTCAGCTGTTTCCTGGAGAAGCACCATATGCGTCGGTTACCCTCCCCGGCTCTCCTGTCTGCCTTGGTCTCTCCTCATGTGACCGTGTCCGTGTGTAGCACATGTTAGGTCACGATGAATCCTAAAAGCAGCAATGGTTTCAAGTGGGCCCGGCCAGCCCAAAAAGTCAGTTGAGTCATGGGGCAGGTGGGTGGATGGAGCCAAGAACTCCCCCCCCCCCCGCCATACACACTAGCAGAGGGAACTTCCAAATGGAACGTGCAGTTCAAACCCTCAGCCCGCTGATCTGTAGTGTGACCCAAGAGAGGGGCCTGTGGAAGTGCTGTGGGTAAAGACGCTGGGCCTGGAGCAGAAGCCAGGACCCCCACTCTCCTCTACAAAGACTGGCTGCTACAGGGGTCTGGCCAGGCTGGCCTTGCACTCCTCCATATGCTGCTGCCCCCTGGAGGTAAGGTATGACTGGATTCTTTGTCAAAGGCTCGTCGAGGAGACCGAGAGGGTGGGCGAGGAGGGCGGCGGGAAGTTGAGCAGTTCCAGCACTGCCACCCCCACGCTGCTCCGCCGTGTGAACATGCATGAGGCTGCCACCCACTTGTTAGTGCGGGGGTTGTACTTTTCGATGGAGTTGAGGCTGGAGCTCCCGTCGTTCCCGCCCACCGCATAGAGCCACCCGTCCATGGCTACCAGGTCATGGGTGCTCCTGCAAGTGACAGCACAGAGGATGGCATTACTGAGCAAGGCTTTGGCAGATACACTACCACTGTTGCAAGCACTCGGCCCTCTGAAAAGCAGGCTGGAGTTGGGCACCCAAAAAGGGACGCACCAAAATTAGCAGTGCTTTTTGGCCTAAGTGATTTGCCCAGGATCACGTAGTTAGCCAGTGGTAGCCCCAGAAATAAAACCCAGAATCCTGGTTCCCAGTCCTTTGTTCTAACCCCCATTTGGCTTAGCCAGCAGAGAGATCACTGTCAAATAATGTGATTTAGGAGCCTAAAACTTGCACCAAACACCGTGGTTTATAACGCCCAGCTACTCCCCCAGTGCCCTGTCAAAAGCCATGTGGTTCCTGTATTAGGGATTAGCTAGTGGTAATTCAGGACTCATTGATGCATCTGTAGGATTATTAGGGCTGGAAAGCAGCAATCTCTCACTCTGGCATATGTGATGCACGCAGTGGGCATTGCTGATCGCGTTGCTGACATGTGAGCACACAGCACAGACAACACTGACCTCCCAGCAGAGAGGTTACCGGCTGTAGTTACAGCAGCCGGGTCAACCCGCTCAGTAAAGCGAGGCATGGTTATTCTTGCACCTTAATGGCTGGAGAATGATATGATCCAGTGGGTGATGGTTCTTTCAAACCCATGAAATACAGACAAGATTCAGGGACCTTAATTAATGCTCCCAAGGGCTGGTGTGATGGACTGGAGTGACAGCCTGGGTCTGCCTCTGACTGGCCTCCTATATCGCCCAGTTTAGAGGGGAGCAAGGGAATGGGGTGGATCCCTACCTCCGAATGTTCATGGGTGCCACGCTCTCCCATGTGTTGGTTTTTGGGTTGTAGCGCTCCACAGAGTTAAGGCAGCTGGTCCCGTCGTTGCCACCGGCCACGTACAACATCCCTTCCAGCACAGCCACGCCTGCGCTGCTCCGGCGACTCAGCATGTTGGCAATTGGGGTCCACGTGTTGATCTTGGAGGAAAGGGGATCAGTGCCCGTTAAAGCATGTCTGGGTGAGCGAGGGATACGTCTGGGTAATTATCCTCCCACTCTAGCCATTCAATGGTGACCCCATAGTCCAGTCATACTCTGGACCCTGTTACCTCTCCTCTTAACACAACAGCCCTCCAGGAGCAAAGACCCCTATAGAACCAACTTCCCACATTCCAGCAGGGAGCATCAAAGAGTCAGCAGCAGCGTAGAGCCACAGGCTCTTACCTGCAACTAAAACAAGTTAGGATGCCCCAGCTGAAAATCTGACCTAAGGCTGCGGGTAGTTGGATTGGACAGTGCTGGCTGGTGACTCAGAACTGAGTACGGGAGCCAGGTGGGCAAGTCACCCTTTGACCTTGGCTGCAGCAGGCTAAATTAGTCAGTTGACAGCCATCCTGCCTGCTTTTATCAGATAAAGGACAGGGGTGGTGGCGGAGGCTTCCAGAGCCCTGTGGAAACAGACTGTTTAGGCCCCTGGGAAGTGGTGGGATGGGGTTCTACTGGAAATTGCTTTCTAGACTGCTCTGTTCCACCCCAATGCTGCTAGATCCAGCATTACACTTGATTCAGGCACACAAATATCTCTTTCTCACCCACTCTGTTCCCCATAAGAAGCTTACAAACATCATCAGCCCAAATCTGTGCTCAGTGTTTCCAGGCACCCTCGTTTCCTAAAGCACCAAACACAAAACTGCTCTAAATCAAGGGAGGAAATCATGCTTAAAATAAATAAGCCGCAAAGGAGAATTCACACCTCTAAAGAGACCTCTGCTGGCAGGGTCGGGCAACGGCAGCTAACAAGAGAACATGTCTCTGGGTCCCGAGATTTGGCTGAACTGTCAGGAGCGTGTGCTGCCCCTAAGTTCCAGAATGGGACCCCAGAGTGGCCGCACAGGTTGGCTGTGTCTAATTCTACAGCAGTGTTAGGGGCTCCCAGTGGTGGTTCCACAGTTCGAGGCTCCAGTTAGAAGATTGTGTCTGATCCCTTTTTCCTGAGCCAAGCCTTTGTCAAGGAGCTTATCGCACCAGTGGGCCCCCCACAGTCACCTCTTTAGAGGTGAGAGGTGAGCTTGCAATAAAATGGCTGTACAGAGGGTGACAACCGCGAAATCCACCCGCGGGGAAGGGGCCCGGGGGGGGGGGGGAGAGGGAGGCCCCCAGATGGAAGGGATCTATCAAATTTGACAACAAACCATAATCTTTCCAGGGCATTTTTAAACTGACCTACAGAATTCCATAGCAGGGCTATCAATATCCCGGATGGTTTAAAAACCTACAGAGAGGTTCTCCTGTTCTGTTAGATTCTGTAGGATCTGAGAGTCATTTCTATAGCACCCTGTTGTGTGTCTTCCCAGGTTCACTCTCTACAGGGCTTTGCCAGGGAATCCTTTTTTTTAGTGAGGAAGAGGAAAGGGAAGCATCAGCTGTGCGCTCTTGCATTTACCTGCGGCTCGTATTTCTCCACCGTCGCTAAATGGGATGAGCTGTCATACCCCCCCACAGCATAGAGATTGCCATCTGAAAAAAAAACAGTCATGCACAGAGTCAGCTGCAACGCCCCTCCATAAGGGCCTACAGGGATGGATCCCTGCTCTTACAGGCCACGGAGCAGCGGGTTTGAGCAGCCAGCAAGGCAAGATAAAGCCTCGCAGCCAACAGGCAAACCTACGTCAAGCAGCAGGACTCTCCAGGGAGGATTTTCTCATCTACCTCCCCTTCCCCTGCTTTCGCTAACCTGCGCTGTATGGAGGCCACATCTGGTGAGAGGAATCATTAAATATTCATCAGGCTGTTTCTCTGCTGTGCAGCAAGGGCTTCCTGCCGAAGGAGCAGGCCAAAGAGCTTGCTTGCCTTCAGCCACTCCCGACTGCCTCATTAGAGGACCTGTGGCCCCCTCTGCCCGCCACAATTAAGCTCTATTTTTAGCTGGGGAGGCAGCGGTGGCAGGAGCAGTGGGGCACTGCAGGGGCAGATCTAGAACACTGCCTGGCAGAGAGCACACCATGGAGGAGTGGTGGGGGAGGGGAGGAAGCGAGTGAGTCCAAAGGAACTACTGAGTCAGCACGGAGCAGCAAAATTGGAGGAGAAAGAGCAGAGACGGGAGGGAATTAAACAAACCCACAGCCCAGCAAGGAGCTGCTCCTGCGGTTGGTGCTATTGGCAGCACCGATCCACGCCATCGCCATAGGGAATGCATTAGACCAATTAGAGACTGATTTGTGCACAGGGGATTATTAACACCCTGTACAATGGTGCTTTCTGTTTATCTGCAGTACAGGTGCAGCGCAGAATAACCCATAGATCTTTCCTAGATCAGCGCTAGTTCTCAAAGTGCTTTTCAAAGGAAGGCAGTAGGATTACCTCCATTTCATAGATAAGGAAACTGAGGCACAGAGCAGTGATGTGATTGGCCCAAGGTGACCCAGTGGCAGAGCTGGGAATAGAACCCAGGTCTCTTGGGCGCAGGCCAGCGCGCCAGCCTCTAAGGGTGTGTCTACACTTACAAGTTAGGTCGACTTAAGGAGGCTTAAGTCGACCTAAACAAAGCCACATCCACACTGGGCTTTTATTAAGTCAACTTAATAACACCTAGTTTTAGGTCGACTTAAAGCCAGTGTGGACGGGGATTAGCGCCTAAATCAACCTTATTAAGTCGACCTAAAGCGTTAAATCAACTTAATAAGGTCGACAAGGGGCTATGTCTACACTAGAAAAGTTAAATTGACTTTGTTAAGTCGACTTAATAAGGTCGCCTTTAAGTCGACTTAAAATTGACCTTATTAAGTCGACTTAACAAAGTTGACCTAACTTTTCTAGTGTAGACATAGCCTAAAAGGCTATGTTGCTTCCCCACAGCCAGGCCTCAGAGGAGCATGGGGAACTGGCTCACCCTGGTCTGCTCTCAGCCCTCGGTTTCTCTAGCTGATTGTGGCAAAGAGGCTGAGCAGTACCAGCTGTGGTGCTGGGAGCTGGACAGGGTAACTGTGAACTTCAAACTGGGCTGCAAATCAAAAGCCTCCTTCCACACAGGTCACTGGACAGCTGCAGGCGCTCCAGGCAAGACTGCTCTAGAGGTGCAGCAAGTGGGAATGGGGTCCAGCGATTACACTGTACAAGTCAGAGACTGGGTTGCATTGCTGATTGTGATGGATTCTCTGGGTGACCCTGGGAAGAGGTTCCCCCCACCTCTCAGTTCCTCCATTTCCTCATCCATAAAATGGTGATCGGAGGCTTGTCTGCCTCTGCAAACCACTCAGCTCTATGCTATGCAAGTGCAAATATTGGCCCCGGGACCTTACAAGGATTGGTGTGTGTACATGGGGAACCATTTCAATGTAAAGTTACATATGATACTAGGCCACTACTGTTACCTTATTTTGACTGCTAAAAGTCAGCTGCATCTGAACAAGGGTCATCCTGAATATGCTTTTCTTTAAATCCACAAGGGGCTCCATCCTTCCCAGGTCATTGAGCCTCTGAGAATCTACTCTGTTCTAGAGAATCCCCTCTTTTCTAGGTTGCAGAGATTGCTTTTGACCACAGCCATACACACACACACAAAGGAACTGAGCTCTTCACAGAACATTACTTTAAAATATGAACAATATTAATCACATTCTGTTGGGCTACCTGATTTCTGCTATGCCATTTCATAGTCCCCCTGCCCTCCTCCAAACACTGGCCATAGGTCAGGATTGGCTCCTGCCTGCCCTCACCTTGGGCTCCAATGGTCCCAGTATACAATGTCCCACCATAATCCCAGCATCCCTAAGTGAACACAGAGAGATGGACTGATGTGGAGAAAGCTTGCTAAGATCTGTAGCCCTTTCCCATTGTTAGAGTAGCATCAACCTAGAGATCCCAACCAAGAAAATTGTGTTCATACAATACACTTAGTAAGAGGAAGTCCTTGCCCCAGATTGTCTGGTCTATTTAAGCAAATTAAGTGACTTGTCCACAGTCACAAAGGGCAGCTCTGGCAGAGTGGGGAATTGAACCCGTCTCCCAAGTCATGATGCAGTGTATTAATGCCTTCCTATGCATGGAGCTGGAACCTGCTCCTTTTGTGCCCCTTTTGCTTCCTGGTTCAGTGTAGCTCCTTTGTGGGCAAAGCTCGGTGCCCTGTCACAGACAATGATCTAAGAATGGAGTTGCATCTGACAGGAAGCAACACATGGGGGTAGGCAGAGTAAAGGACAAGAGGTGATCGGACTGTGAGAGCCCTACCTAGCGTTGCCACGCGGACATATCGCCTCCTGGTGCTCATGGCAGCGATCGAGGTCCAGGTGCCTGTCAGGGGGTCGTACCTCTCGGCGCTGCGGCAGGCAGAGATAGAGGGACATGAACAAAACCAGCAGGTCCCCCCCAATGAAACCCTCAGATGCTGCCCCTCGGGAGAAGCTACCGAGAACACCAAGCAGTACAGGGGTGAGGCAAAGCATGGCCATGGATCAGAAACCGGCTCAGAGCCAGGAGCTGGGGGACAGGAACAAAGGATCATTTCCCCGTCATGTCACGGGGTTAAGAGCAGGATCCATGTAGGGATGGTGCCAGAACACTGGGACTCACATTTCCACCAGTAATGGAGAAGGGGTCTCTATTCGCAGAGAACAGGCAATGGACTAGTCCAGGTGGGATGAGGCTGTGCAGAACGTCTGGGGGACCCAGGGTGCCAGGTGAATGGGCAGCCCAAAGGCAGGCAGAATTGAGTGACCAAAGGGCAGGTTAGTCTTTCTTAGAGGGCCAGGGAACTAGAGGCACCCATGGAGGACCCCGCTGTGAATGGAGAGGGGAATTCCCACCCAGCAGCCCTGCAAGTCTTGGGTCCCCTGGCTGCAGATGAGTAATCAGGCCTCAAGGAGGGCTAGGCTAGGGGTAGCCTGCCCCCCTGTAGCAGATCTTGGTGACAGTATGGGTGTCTCAGCAGCCCAGGGACAAGGGGGGCCCAGACCCCATGCCACAGGGAAGAGCACTAACCAAGGAAATTCCCCTACCTGTTCAGACACGAGGCCCCATCGTACCCTCCTGCTGCGTAGAGGAGCCCATGAAGTGCTGCCACCCCCAGACAGCTGCGCCGGGTGCCCATGGACACCTCCGGCAGCCAGGAGTTGGTAACGGGGTCATACGACTCCACTGTGGCCAGGTCGGAGGTCCCGTCATAACTGTGGAGAACAGGAAAGCACTGAAGGCTGGAGAACCCAGGAGGCATTGAACTGGCCTCTTAGGAACAATGTTGGGAGCCCTGGACTCCAGTGAAGCCTCAGGCTGACCACAGCTTAGCCTCAGATCAGTGGCCAGTCTGGACATGGGCTGCGCTCTTCTCCTGGCTGGTAGGAGCTAGCCACAAGAGGCTCCTGCAGCGCATCCACCAGTCATTGAACTTTTGGTGGGCCCACTCCCTGGGTTCCAGACCTATTCCACCCATTCCAATCCCCTTCAGCAGGGAGGGTGCAGTCTGGGGGAGCCCTCAGCTGCCTGACTGAGTCTGTGTGAATTCTTAGGACAGGCTGAGAGAGCCTGGGGTCTGACTCCCAGCTGGGCCCGGGTTTTACTGGGCACTGAACCTGTCATGTGGCAGGGTAGCTGAGGCCATGTGCGCAGCTCCTTCCTTACCCGCCCACAGCGTACAACTTGTTTCCAATGGCAGCGACGCCCACCCTGGCTCTCCGGGTCGACATGGAGGCCACCATGTGCCATCGATCCGTCCGCGTGTCATAGGCCTCGCAGTCTCCGTGAATAGCGAACAGGCTCCCCCCACCTGCAAGGGGGATCACAAATACAACAAGTGAAGGGCAGAGGCCTGGGGTTTCCCGGGTATCGTTCTGATTGTGGGGGAGAACCATGGACATACCACCCCGACCCACAGCTCTGCCCCACAGCCTAGTGCCAGGCTGGCTTGCCCTGACAGCCACCTGTAGCTCCTTCCTGGAGGGTGGGACAGATGCACCATGGAAGGGTGGTGATGGGTCCCTCCCCCAGACTGCACAGCAGGCAACAAATCCCATATCCAGCCCCCCAACCTGGCCATCCCTTACCCACAGCAAATAGCACGGTGCTGGCCCCCTCACACCGCCGGGGCCGGGTCCTACTGTTGCTGAGGACCCCTCTCTGCTCTGGCATGAGGTGGTACTTGAGGGCCTCGATCAGCAGGTCCTTGCACTCCGAGTGGTGCCGCACCAGGAGCTCTGTGTCCACGTTGCTCATCAGGAAGTCGCGGCTGAGCAGAGGCAGCCGGACGCACTTCATGAGCTGTGGGGAGGAATGAGGGCCAGGGAAGGAGCAGTGCTGAGTTGGCAGAACAGAGCCAGGGTGAGGGAAAGATTAGCGAGGGCTGCTCCCTTCCCCCCATGCAGGCACTGGCTCTCCATCCCAACCCCAGGAGCCTTGGGATCCTGACTGGGCTGGTCCCCACCCTGCTGCCTCATCTTCCTCCCCTGAACTGTATACCTGGCAGCACTTGCCTGTCACCACCTCTGCTGAGCCCAGAAGTGATATAGCTCCCCCTGGCCCGGCAATAGCACGAGTCTCATGGCTGCTCCCACATCCCAGGCTGGCATTCCACTGGGCCCCACATCCCGGTGCTGCTTCCACCACGACCAGCCAGCTCAATCCTCCCCTTGCCATAGCCACGGCCCTCTCTGCTGGGCGCTGGTGCATGGACGCTGCCCCTCCGCCCACCTCTTGCTCCCAGCCACAGGCTTGGGATGGCTCAAACAGCTCCAGGCGCAGGGGATTCAAGTGCCCACAGCGGAATGAGGACTGCGGCACACGGCCAGGGCTTTGGTCTGGTAAACTAGCTGAGTCCCCTCACAACCTGGAAATACCTTTCTATGCCACCACCTGCTGGACTGACTACCTCTGGCTCTCTCACCTGCACGGCTATTGAAAAAGTTGCTGGGAAAGGACTACCCAGCAGCCCAAATACCATAGAGACAACTCAGATTCATCTCGCCCAAATCTGCCTGACAACCACCCCGCAGAGACCTCTGTGCAACCCAATCAACCAGGCCCCTGTTGCATGTGCATCGTGGGACACCTAGTCTCCTAATTGCATACTATTTCCCAGCATTCTCTGCCGGCTCACACTTAGTTTCTTAGCGGGCCTGGTAGCTGGTGGAACTCCCGGAACAAAGGGAAAGATTGCCGCAGGGGTACACAGGGATGCATTTTTCCCTCTAGGTTTATTAATAGGTGCAGATATTCATACTTGCAACACAACAGGTATCCACAAGAGGGCATGCAAGATTCATGCAGAGCTCCAGACTAGGGCTACGGTGGAAAAGGAATCCCTGTAGGAAAAGGTGGTTTTTTATTCCTGTGACTGTTTTGCTTAGGCAGATGACGAGCCTGCAGTTAATCTGCTCGTAGTCGCAGACACAAAGAGGTCAGAGCACTAGGTGAAGGAAAATCAGACTTGCCCAGTTCGGCGTTCAAGGGTGAGCCTGAAAACCCAGTGAATATAGAGAGCAGAGCAACCAGTCATTCCCCCCCTCCCTGCGCCGCCCCGCTCTGCTCCCCCATTGAAGCCCCAGCTCTGCCATGGATTCCTCATGTGACCTCAGGCACGTCATTGTCCCTTTGTGCCTCAGTTTCCCAAACTGTAAAATGAGGTTGATAGCACTGGCCGGATCACAGGGCAGGGGATTTTGTGGGTCCATATTTGGGCTTTTAGAGATCCTCTGATGTGAGACAGGCATTAAAAGAATCCCCCAATATTATGACTGTTCTCTAGCCATGTAGAAAGATAGTGTAATGGACAGAGCACTAATGGACACGTGACAGGACAGGGACTAAGGAGACCTGTGTTCTAAGTCAGTCTCCACTACAGATTCCCTGTGTGATCTCATGCAGTCACTCAACCTACCCTGTGTGCCAGCTCCTCCTCTGTGAAATGGGACTAACACTTCACAAAGGTGTTGGGATGATGCAATCTGCCAAGGACCATGAGGTGCTAGGATATATATATTCAAAGGATCTCTCAGAATTCAAACCCTTGCCTTCCAGCCCCAGAATGGGCAGCAGGAGCCTCCATTTCCAATGGGGTACAGTGCATGTCCCAAACCACAGCAGTACATTGCAGGGTGCCAGATGCGACTCCCTAGAGAGCCCAACTCCACCTTCAGTAAAGTCCCCTTAGGTCAGTGCCCAGAGATAGCTCCCGGCAGCAAGGGCTTCTTGATTGCACCTTGCTGTGCAACGCATGCTGGTGGCCAGAGTCTCATCTCGGTCAGGCCACTGGAGGAATTGGGGGGACAGAGAAAAATTTGACTTTGAGGTTGTTGAACTTTCCCTGCTTTACACAATTTTTTCTTTGCTCTCCCTCCCCTCACCATCTGATCAGGCACCCTTCAGGCTGTGCTTCCTGGGGGAAAGGAAATAGGAATCTGCACGAAGAATGAATCAAAGAGCCTTTAGAGGAGGCCAAATCTGCCACCACAGTAAGCAAGTACACTCTTCCCCACCCCTCTCTTGTGATGACTTGTGTTCACAGGCCAGCTCTCCTACCCGGGGCACGTGCTGTCTCCTGCTGTCCACGTCATGTTTGACCCAGCTCAGCACAGCCCTGTACACCTCTTCCTCTGACGGCACATTGAGACTGTCGCTAGAAATGAGGTCCAGTACCTGCAGAGGCAAAAGGGAAGTCAGCTCAGCTGTCCTCCATCCCAGGGATGGAAGGGAACATGGACACACACACACAACCCTAAACCAACAGAGCTGCACACTCAGACCCTTACCACACCTCCGTAGCCTGGTGTGTGTTTGCTGGAATGGAGATGTGGTAAGAGCAGAGAGTCTATTCTTGGGTCTGCCACTGATGTGCTGGGGGCAAGCCTCAGTTTCCACACCTGTAAAATGGGGAGAATGACGTCCTTCCCTGCCTCCCCACTGGGTGGGAGGGTTCATGAGCTAGGGCTTGCATGCACACCGACAGTGGAAAGGGCAATGGAAGCATAAATGTTTTCCTATGCACCCGAGCAAGGTAAAGGGCCTGATTCACTACTCTCCTATTCTGTCATAGCTCACTCCAGAGTGGCCCTGGAGTAATGCTGTGCAAGAGGCAATCAAGCCCCACATGCTCTCACTGTGAATGCAAGAAGAAATCTCAAAAGGGGAAACCCAGTCCACCCTGGGCAGTAAATAACTCAAGAAAACAAAGCAGGGAATTGCATGGGCTGCTTAGTATCCCCTGGAGGGGCATTTCTAGGCCTGTCTGACAGCAGGCTCTGTCTGGGAGGCTCTGAGCACTTCTGTTTGAGAAGGGAAGATGACATATGTGAGGCTTTCTGGGTCAGTTGCTAGGAGACCAGCATGGCAGAAAGAAGGGGAGGGATGGCCTCTGCTCTGAGGGCAGCCAGTGCAGGCTTTGCCCATCTCCAAGCGACTCTGTTTCCACCCCACCTGGCAGGAGACCCTGCTCCTCCCACTGCCCTGACATGACCAGGCCTCACAGGGGAGAGGCTGCCCTGTAGTCAAGCCACCCCTCGGAGCAGGCTCCATGCCCATGGGTCCTCAGAGCCTCTCAGGCTCTTAGCCAGGCCAGTTTCCTCCACTTGCTCTGCCCAGGCCCCAGCGGAACCTGTTCCCTGCAAACCATCCTCTCCACCCACTTGGGACCTGATCCTATTCCCACCAGCCACTGCGCGTGCCCTTTGCTAGCACGTCTCTTGGCTACGCACTCCAGATGGCAGGGGCTGAGGAGCCAATGGCAGCTGTGCTATGGAATCAGGGAAGAGGGCTGAAAGACCCATGCACCTGGTAGCCTTTTCTCCAGACTACATGGTGGTGGGAGCTGGCTGCACAGGGGGAGCAGGGCTGTGTTTCCACACATAGGGGTCCCTATTCTCTTGGATGTTCAGGGGCACCAATCGATTTGTTGCTCATGGCATGGCCCCACTCCCCCACTGTGTGCCGAGGGCCGGGGGTCTGTGAGTGAGCCTATGGGATGCCCCTGAAGCGTGACTGGGCTGGGCACCAGTGATGAGATGCGCGCAGCATCTGAGTCAATGCAGACACATTCTGGGGCATCCCCACCAGGACCTACTTGGGTTCTTAGCTTGCACTTGAGTCTGTCTGCATTCGCCCTACTTCATCAGCTCCAACCACATCAGCAGCTGCCCCCATCTCTGGGAACGGGCAATGCCTAGGTACAGACTCCTGCCCCGAAGGAGGGAGAGGACAGAGAGAAGCTCAGGATGTCTTGGGTGAGCATGGTCCCCTCAGGTGCTTTGCTCACCCACAGTGCTCAGACTTGAGGGGGTTAAACCTGCAGTGGGGTTGCCCCACCCGGCCCTGGAAGAAGCTTGCCTTCCTATAAGGTTTCACTGACACATTGGCATTAGGCATCGCCCATCTGTTGCTACGATGGCTGGGGAGCAAAGAGCTAGGCCCCAGAGGGAAGCTAGGAACAGCCATGCTGACACTAGGCTAAGAAAAATCCCCTTTTATCAGAGCCAGAAACGCCCCAGCAGCTTGAATCTGCAGCTGCTCCCCGTGGCCAGATGTTCCTCTCCTTCCCATGGACCTTGGCAGCCCCCACCACCATCCCCCACCTTGAAAGGAGAGCACTGAGGCAGCCAGCCCCCTGGTGGCAGCAACTCCACTTCCAAAGAGCCTCACCAAGCTCAGACAAGTGTGCCTTCCTTCCCTTCAGCATGTCGTGGGACAGAACTAGCACCCCTGATTGCTCACGGCACCATGGCAAAGACAAGCCAAGGAAGATGAAGCTGGGGGAATGCAGCCCCCACTGTCCTCAGCACAGCCTCTCTGCAGTGGGAGGGATATGGCTGTGCATACACCTCTGTCACTCATACCCTGAGCGAGACTCGAGAGGCAAGGCGGGATGCACACTGAGCTGCTGCTGGAAGGAGCAGGGCCCCAGCCTATCACCCCCTCCAAGCCTGCCACCCTGACCCCCTGCCAGGAACTGGAGGATCATTGTGGCGACCTGCACAGAGAAGCAGTCCCTGCCCACTGCAGCAACGGCAGTGGGCAAGTTCCTCCACAGCCATGCTGCTTTATTCTTGGCCTGTGCTTCCACAGAGAGGGCAGGCACAGGCTGCTTTGGAGGCACCCACATTAACCCTTCTGGCTTTATGTCCCACTTCCCTCTGCTCCTGTGGTCCACGCTCTCCTCCTCAGTTGTTGTCCCAGTGTCTTGCAAGAGAGAGGGGGCCTGGGCATAGCCCCAGGGGTCTGCCCTGCTCTTTGAACCCCCATTCCCTCCCAGCACCACAGCTCATGGCTGACCCTGGTCCATAGCCAGCTGCTCTGTGTGGGCTTGGATCTGAAACAGAGGCTGGGTGTGTGGTGGGTTGTTGAGATGCACGAACTGCTCCCTCAGGTACTATCCAGAGAGGGTGAAGACACCATAGCAAAGCAGAGGTGACCTGCCCTACCTAGTGGGCACAGTTTGATGCCCCAGCTTGCAGGAAGCATCATGAAGCTCTTTGCACCCCAAGGAGAAAATAAGTGTGAACAGCACCAGGCACAGACAGGAGGCAGCTTACCTGTTTGAGTGGCAGCAGCATGAACTCCTCTGTCTTGGACACCTCCACGAAGTGCTGGAGGACGTACTTGTGGGCAGACTTGAGCAGGTCACTACAGGAATGCGTGTCAGCGAAGCCCCGGATGCCCAGGCAGTTGGATGGATCCAGCTGGCTCAGCAGGAATTTGCAGCAGGCGTCCCGCACACCATTGAGCTGGAGGAGGCTGGCGGCTGGAAGCAGCGTCTGCAGGCAGACAGGGAAGCTCTTGGGAGCACAGCCCACCACTCCCATCACTTCTACTCGCAGAGATGGACCCGTCATCCATGCAGCCCAAGCAGGGACTTGCGCTTTCCCCCCAGATACAACCTTTGGCCAGCTGTCAAGAGACACACTGGCCAGGGAGAGCCTGGGACACAGTTACTAGAAGCAGAGTGCAAAGACAAGGAAGTGTCCAGAGTACAGCCTGTGAGCCAAGCATATTCCACAGAGTCCCAGTTGGTCCCACTGCAAGTCTGCACTCAGCCTGGTCTATCATGGTGTCCTCTGTGGCTTTGCACCTGGCCGGCTGCCTTTCTCAGATACAAAAAGCAGGAGCCACCCTTCATCCCCCCCCCCCAGGTGACCAGAGGCAAATGTGCCTATGGAAAGATTCCCATTAACCTCACTGGGAGCTGGATCAGGCCTTACAAGAGGCAACGAATGGAGTGGCAGCTCCCAAAGATGAGGCTGAACCACCAGTTGCTCTGTGATGGGTTCTCCCTTCCCTCCCCCAGGCATGCTCTTGGTTTCCTGAAGAAATCTCTCAATACTTTCTCCTAAGCAGCTCAGCCAGCAGCAGCTGCCTATTTTAGATGAGTACAGCCCTGCATAGATACAAAATCTGTACCCATGTCTGATCAGCAAACATGGTCCGTGTGGACTGCCACAGATTTGCAAGGCTCTGTAGATCAGTGATGAGCTGGGGTGAGGTTGCAGGAGGGATGCCCCTTCCCTTGCAGACTCTCACAAAAATGGGATGGGATGGGGTTGGGGAGAGTCATGTCAGGTCAGCCCACTGAGAACAAGTGAGAACAACAACAGGAGCAGATTCTTTGGCCAGTTGTAAGTGAAGGGGACATTCTTTCCCGAGAAACTCTATGGGATTCAGTTACATAGAGCTGAAGCTGAAGACTTAGGGCCTGGGATCAGAGAGCAGAGGGGACCAAGAGGCTGATTGACAAAGCAAAGCTGTTGGAGACCAGAATATTCTCCCCCCCATCATTTCTGCACAAATTTAATATTTCACTGCAAAAGCCCTTGCAAGCTTTTTATTCCCAAAGACAACAGGCTCATTCTAGGCAAGAGAGGGCTGCAAAGCTCCTGGTGCTCTTGAACTGGGGGGCGGGGGAGGGAGGGAGGGAGGATGGCCATTTTGTCTTTATTTTAAAGAGTAGTAAAATTAAAGGGGATGCAGCCCCTGCTCTAATCCCACCAAAATAGCTGGACACAGCTGTGGCAGCTACAAAAATCCCCCGCTCCCCTGCAGCTACAAAGGCTGATGCAAGATTTTATAAGATTTTACTGATTGATTCGTTCTGCACACCTTGGCTGTGTTGCACCTATGCGACATCCCCACTGCTGCAGGAGTTCCCCCACAGGTACATCCTTCCCTCCTGGCCAAGCTGCTGATCTGACTTGAGCTGCACATCGTGACTTTGGGGTGCTCTGAGTGGCCGGAGCATCAGATCCAAGGTCAAGAATGAGAACAGGCCTTCAGCCCAGCCGTTTTGTTATTTGGTTGCCCTGAGCTACAGGACAATAGAATTTTTCCAGCCCTTGTAAAGAGACTCCCCAAAAGCCCAAAGCAGAGGGAGAGGCTGAAATAGGCTCTGTTCCAGATCAAGCAGCTGGAGAGAGACCGAAGGGCGGACAAGCATCTGCAGTTCCCACTGAAGTCAGTGACAATTGCAAGCACTCATCACCTCTCAGGATTCAGTCTAGTTCTTGCAGAGCCCCCGGTGCAGCTGTTCTCAGCGTGAGTGATGGACCAAAGCAACCGCAAGAGCTTTGTCCTGGGGCCCAGTAGAAGCAGGAATGCTGCTCCCTCGTCCCCACCCACAGTTAGGTGAAGGCACTGTCTTGGTGCCAAGGTTTCAAGGTCATGAATCTGATTGGATGAAGAGCCAAGGGATGAATTTGAGGGGAAAGGACCACCAGAAGGAACTCCTACCTGCACATTCCCTTCACCCACCACGATCTCTGCGGTGTAGGCGTATTGCACCAGCTGCTCCAGGGCCTGTGGGTCAATGTCGTGCAGTGTCACATGGGTCTGGCGGCTTTCACTCATCTCATCTGTGGTGACACACGGAAGGCCCCAGTGAGGCCTGGTTGGGCAGGCACTCGGCCCCAGAGCCGTCTTGGCCGCACATGGGACAAGTCAATTATTCTAAACAGAGCAACAGTTTCCTCAGTCTATTACAGGGACCCCCACCCAGCCAGCCATTGCTTGGTGCATCACCCCTCACCATTAGCTTGGGATCCCCATTGATTAGGGCTTCACTGTATCAGCTTTAATTGAAGACCCCAGCTCACCCATTCCCGGGGACCTCTCCTTCTGCCTTTAAACCAGAGGTTCCACCACCCCTCACTCAGAATTTCCTCCTGCCATCTTTTCCTTGCCATTCACTGGACACCTTTCTCCACCTTGCCTTTCAACATGGACTCTGAGCCTGCAGACAGGCTCTCATCAGTCTGACATTCCCCCACACTCACAGTCTTGTATCATCAAAAAAATCAAAAGGTGGAAGCTTACTTAAGGCCACATCAGATTTAGATTAGGTCCCAAGGCCCCGTTTCCCACTCCCTCACCCTTCACATCACTGGACTGAGAACAGATTCACCCTGGCATCAGCAAGAGGGGGCCAGGGACTGCAGCCTGAAGGGGATGCCATTGGACGGCCAAACTTCCCACCTTTCTTCTCTGCAATGGGTAGGGGAGAAGGCCTCATCTTGGGGGAAGTGAGTTTGAAGGGGGGGAAAGGATTGCACCACAGGAGGGGGATCTGGGTCGAACTGTGGGGAGCAGTGTGGAGGAAAGCAGGTCAGGAAGAGTGGGAGCAGGAGGGAGGCCTGTGAAGCTGAGATCCTGGGAAGAGTCTGATACTTGCTTGTAAACATGGCGTGGAAGTAGGGGCTGCAGGATGCCAGCACCACCTTGTGGGCCTTGATCTCCTTGGTGCCCACGTGCAGCACAATGTCGCACAGGAGGCCCCGCTGCCGCATGCGGTTCATGCACACAAAGGCGTCGTGGTAGTGCCGCTTGGAATTGTGGGAGATGCTATGGCCGTCCCGGTTGAGGAGCTGCATGCCACCCTCCATGGCTGTGGGGTGACGGCAGGTACTCGGTTCTCAGTGGGGCCCCTTCTGGGTCACTGCAGGGGAAAGCAAGGAAAGTCAGAGATGGAACAACCAAGGCTCAATTGGGATATCTACACCAAGGGATATACACTCCCTGGGTGCGTCTACACTTACAAATGAAGTCGACCCAAGGAGGCCTAAGCTGACTCAAACTATGCCACGTCCACACTGGGCTTTCCTGAGGTCGCCCTAAGCAGTTCCTTAAGCCAACGTAAGGAAAAGTTAAGGCAACCTAATAAAACGTCCTTTCAGGTCAACCTATCGTTTAAGGTGACCTCATTAAGGCGACCTAAGCCAGCGTAGATGCACAGTAGCCCTAAGTCGACCGCCATGGCCTCCAGACCTTCCTCCATGACCTCCCTCCCAGAGTTCCTGGCCAACCACAGGGCAGGACTCACCCCTGACCACCCTGCTGCTTGGAAGCAGGGCAGAGCAGAGCCAGAGCCGCAGGTGGGCCCCATCATCCTGGAGCCAGCAGGACATCCTCGACCTGCTGGCCATTTTGGGGGACGAGGCAGTCAGCTCTCAAGCGCGAGGCAGCCATTGCACTCGGGAGGTGTATGCACCTCCCCCTGATCCTCTTCACTCTCCCTGACCCTCTTCAAACCCCCAGGCCCCCTCACTTCCCCCAACCCTCTTCACTCCCCTGACCCCCCTCACTCCCCCCGACCCTCTTCACTCCCCCAAGCACCCCAACCCCCCTTCCTCCCCCCAACCCTCTTCATTCCTCAAAAACCTCCCAAGCCCTGCAGCTCCCAACCCCCATTTCCCCCACTGAGTAAACCCCTGAACACTTTTATACAGTGTTGTGCTTTTTATTGGTGTGGGGACAGCGGGGAGATGGGGGGGAAGGCATGGGTGGGTGGTGGAGGTGACAGAGCCTCATAGCAGGCCCACTCCTCAGTGCTCCTCACTGTCGAAGTGGGCTCTCAGCGTGTCCCGGATGAGCTATGCTTGCCGCTGGCCACACTGAGTCCGGGGCAGGGTGTCGTTGGGCTGCTTGTACTGCAGAGTGAGCCACTCAGCTTCAACTTCCCAGACGCGGGGGACCCTTTCCCCCCACAGCTCGCAGAGATTGTGCAGGCAACAGCATGCACTGACAACCTCTGGGAGGTTGCTCTCGCCGAGCTGCAGGAGGGTCAGGAGGGCCCTCCAGCAAGTCTTCAGACGTCCAAAGGCTCGTTCGACGACACTGCAGCACCAATTGAGCCTCCAATTGAAGAAGTCCCTGCTGGCATCCATGCGGCCCATGTATGGTGTCATCAGCCAGGGGAGCAAGAGGTAGGCGGCAACCCCAACGATCAGGACTGGCACCTGCTCATCCCCAATGGTGGTGTGGTCAGGGAAGAAGGTGCCCGCCTGCATGCGCCTCTACAGGGCGGAGTTACGCAGGATCCATGCGTCATGCACCTTCCCGGGGCAGCCCACATAGATGTTCTGGAAGATTCCGCAGTGGTCCACGAGGGCCTGCAGGACCACGGAGTAGTACCCCTGGCGGTTGACATAGTCCCTGGCGTGGTGTTCCGGGGCTCAGATGGGGATGTGGGTGGCATCCACAATGCCCCCAAAGTTGGGGAAGCTGAGTCGGATGAGGCCGTCGAGGAGTTCATGCAGGTTGCCCGGGGTGACAAGGCGGGCTAGCAGGACCCGGTTGATTGCCCTGCAGACCTGCATGAGGGCAGTCCCCATGGTGTCCTTCCCAATGCCAAATTGCTGGGCCACGGAGCGGTTGGAGTCCGGAGTTGCCAGCTTCCATACAGCAACAGCCACTCGCTTGTCTACGGGCAGGGAGGGTCAGAGTCAGGTGTCCAAGCACTGCAGAACCAGGGTGAGCTCACGGACAAGCTCGAGGAAGGTCCGCTTGCTCATCCTAAAGCTCTGCAGCCACAGGTCATCATCCCAGGTGGTGAGGACGATCCGCTCCCACCAGTTGCTGCGGGCCTCCCGTGCCCAAAGGCAACGAGGCATGGAGCGCAGTGCAGTGCCTGCGGCGGGTTGCTGGGGCAGCAGGCTGTCGTCTTCCTCTGTGCTGGTGTGTCGCCAGACAGGCCTGCTCCACCACAGAAGAAGCCTTACCACTAGCTGGCAAATGTTGCTCAGCTGGCCGACAAAGCGCAGGAACAGAGGCAGGTCCATGACCTGCTCGGGGTCTGAGTTTCCAGGCACAATGGGAAGGGGCTGAGCCCACTTCCTGTTTTGGGAAGACCTTCTCTGCTGCCACGCTGCCACACATTGAACGATGCACCCCTCCAACGCCCCCAAGTCGACTTAAGAGTCTAGTGTAGACTTTCTACATCGACTTGATGAAGTGTGCCTTAAGTCGACTTGGGAGTGTAGTGTAGCCTCTCAACGTCAACTTGGTATGGTTGACTTAAATTCGACTTAATAAAGGCGACTTACTACAGTCGACTTAGCTTTCTACATGTAGACATAGCCCCTTGTTCCTCCACAGAACAAGCCAGCTCAAAGCTAGAGGAGAGCTTCGCTCAAACTGCGTTCCCTTCAATGAGCCTCCCTCCTACCCCCAGGGGAAAACACCTTCCTTCCCCCAAACTGCAATGCACTCTCAAAAGCAAGAATCACCCTGGAGAAGCATACAGGGAGGAACTAAGACAATCTTGGATCTTGCACCTGAGGGTAGGATTTAGCCCACTGGGTGTAATTAAAATCAGGGCAATATTTCTGAAGGAGACACAGCTACAAACGTACACAGAAGCTTCTCCTTGAAGTGATAACCAGGTATCTTATCCTGGTCAATCAAACAACACACATTTCCAAGCTGCGCCAGCTTAGGCATTAATCTTGGATTGCTGCCTTTTCCTTTTACCGTAGCACACCAGCTCTGCATTGATCAAACAGAGCTTAACCAAAAGCCCAAGGATGTTAAAACAAACATCAGACTAAAAACTTGAATGATAAAAATAAATACCCCATGTTCCTGTATCACAATACTCAGGATCAGCACTGGGAATTATGAAATAGTCATGAGACTCAGGAGATGTGGATTCTGTCCCTGTTGCTGGGTGACCTTGGGCAAATTACTTCCCCTTCTGTGCCTCAGTTTCTCTCCCCACCAGTTTTCTGTTCAGCATGTAAGCTCTTCAAGGCAGGTGCATTTCTACAGCACCTTGCACACCAGGGATCCTGATGGATCGCAATAGATATCATTTATCACCATGCAGCTGGAGAAAAATCTGCCTCTCCATTCCACTGATTTGCTCTTTTACAAATTATTGCACCAACACTAATCAGTTGTCAGGCTGTCCATTTAGATCTCTGGTCCCATCTCCTGCAGCACCTGGAGCTGTCCTGCAGCCCAGTTTGGGAAAGGAGCCCTCACCCCCTTGAAGTTCTTCAGATTGCTTTGAAAGGAATCAGACCAATACCCTTGTTTCCCGCCACACACTGTACACTATCTGCCCAGGTCACGCTGTGCATATCCAGCTCCCACCTCAGAGCCTCGCAGCTTTTTCAGATCCTTACGTAGCTCTGCTAGGGATCAAACTGGGATGCCTAAACCTTAAGACTTAGAACAGGCCAGACTTATTATTCCTGCAGACCTCTGAGGAACTGTTGATACTCCAGCTAATGTCCTCAGATCACCTCCCTTTATAGAGGAGCCCATTTGGTGCAATCACAGAGCACATCAGTTAATCATGCAGCCCATAGGCAATGGAGAAGAATTTTCTCTATGCTGGGTAATGCTGCCTGCATCTGCTTGATCTCACTGAGCTGTCTGGGTCCTCAGACACACCAAGTGCTCCTAGATGGATTTCATAGATTTTAATCCAGGAGGGATTTATTATGATCTACCCCAATCCTGAATTATATGCACACTTGCACACACGCGCACACACACATACACTTAGACAGCTCATCCTGGAGACCAACCACAGCCTCAGTCAAGGTTTTGGAAATACTTTTTGGCAAATAATGTTGGATTTTTTGCAGGGCAGGGTGGTACATCCTGTCAGCCTACTTTAGCCACACTCAAAACTGTCTTTGGACAAGCACTGATGTAATTGTTCCGGCAAGAAAAATCCCCCCTGGCTGGAGTCCCGGGAGCACAGACATACCCTCTGAATTTCAAGAGTAAGAATTAGATGGTATACCCACACCAAATCCCATCACTCCTAGCATATCCAGAGGGGAAAAGTGAGGTGCAGGTTCCCTATCAGAGGGATGTGGGAAAGAAAAGTATTTGTTTCTGCTAAAACATTTCCTTCTTCTATTGCCATGCTGATCATGCCACATGCGTCTAAGCCGCCTGCCGTGTTTTGAAAGGCATTTGACAGGCTGTTAGACTCTCACTGCAAGCAGCACCCAAAGAAAAAGAAAAAACAGAGGAAGCAGGAGCCAGGAGGGGGAAGGAAAAAAGGTAGCTTTTAAAAATCATTAGCCGTGTTCTGATCAATCTGCCTGCCCCCGCATTCCTGCAGTGAGAGGATTGCCCCAGCCTCTATATTCTGCACCACACCTACATGCCACCGACCACAAGGAGTTTAAAAATAGAACTCCTCTGTACAGCAGTTGCTCAGCTGTGAAGACATCCATTTATTTATTTTTAGCACACATAACGTGCTGCGGGGTGTTGGGGGTACAATAACATGCAGAAGAGAATTTTGCAATGCCCTCTGCTTCTTGGATGAATGGACACACAAAAAGGAAGGAGAGAAATTCCAGACTCTCACTCCATCGGCTCTCCGGTGAAGATTCACAGACACAGGACAAAAGCAAAAAACCACTGATGTTTCCAGTGATGGGTGCACGTGGGGGGGAGTATAAGGAAGGATACCACCATGCCCTTGAAAAGGGGAAATGCATCAAATGATCTAATAGGCTTCTCCATCTGTGTCTCCTGGGACTCCATATGCTGATCACAAGAGTCCCTAGCAAAGCTACATATGTAAAATACACACCAGGCACACTAATTAATGTGTGCAAAGTGCTGGGCTAAACGGGAGCTTGGTGCATACAAGGTATAATTATTACCCTCTCAGGCTGGGATCAGAGGCTGATTCCAAAGGCTTTTTTATGGTATTGGATGGGCTTTGCAATAACTGCTTTATTCTCCTCTCCCAAGGTAATCTCCTTAAGATGAACCTTGAGGGATCTGCGTGCATCCTGAAGCTAGTTTACCTTCTTAATATGCCACCAGGCGGGCTTTTGCCCATTACTATTTTAGGCATGCTCCGATTCTAATTGGAATTGCTCGCCTGCCCTTCCCTCTCCCTTGCCCGGAGGATGTGGGAGGAGGGGATTGCATGAGAAGAGAGACAAAGGAAGAGAGCCAAAGATCTCTCCTGGCGCTTTCCTGAGCTTGCCGCCAGAGCCCCCTTGCCCCAGCCCTGGGCAAGGCCTGCAGCACATCAGCTTGGCTCATAGGGTGTGTCTACACTGGCAATTTAGGTCCACTTAAGGAGGCTTAAGTTGACCTAAATAAAGCCACGTCCACACTGGGCTTTTCTTAAGTCGACTTAAGCATTTCCTTAAGTCGACTTACAGAAAGCTTAAGTCAACTTAATAACACCTCCTTTTAGGTCGACTTAAGCCTTAAGTCGATTTAAGGCCAGTGTAGACAGGGATCAACGCTAAGATGACTGTATTAAGTCGACTTAAAGCCAGTATAACGTTTATCTCTGCTGTTAAGTCGACTTAACAAGGTCAACTTGTCAACTTTGTTAAATCGACTTAGCAAAGTCGACTTAACTTTGTAAGTGTAGACATAGCCACAGAGCCCCGCTGGTTTAAGAGGCAGGGAAAGAAAAGCCCTGAGCACTATGGACAGTCAGCAACCCCAAGGTTAGCGCAGCAGCCGCGGAGATTAAACACATTTTCCAAACCTGTAAACAGTGGGCTGTAGAATTAGAAAACAGGGCTGGAAGTCTGAACACTTGGGGTATGTTTACACTAGCAATTTAGGTCGACTTAAGGATCCTTAAGTCGACCTAAATTACTCCATGTCCACATTGGGCTTTCATTAAGTCGACTTAAGAAATTCCTTAAGTCAACTTAATGAAAGCTAAAGTCGACTTAATAACTACCTCTCCTTAGGTCAACTTAAGCCTTAAGTCGACTTCTTAAGTTGACTGGTGGATGGGGAGTAGCCCTTAAGTCGACTTTATTAAGTCAACTTAATGCCAGTGTGGACACCTATGTCCAATGTTACGTCGACTTAATAAAGTCAACTTAAAGGAGCCACTTTGTTAAGTTGACTTAATAAGGTGACTTTAAGTTGACCGTATTAAGTCGACTTAACAAAGTTGACTTAACTTTTTCTAGTGTAGACATACCCTTGGGTTCCCTTACCAGCTGTACAGCCTCAGGGCAGTGACTTGCCCATCTGTAAAATGGGGAGAACAATATCCTCTTTGCCAGGAGCTTAGAGGTCAGGGGACTAGAAGAGCCATGTGTGTGCTCAGCATTATCCTGCACTGCTTTCCTGGCTAGGGCTGGCTGAGCAAGTGCCTCTCAACACCCTCTAGCTACCTCCTTGGGGAGCTCCCTCCCTGCATGGCATCCATAGAACATGCTGTATCCAGCACACTCAGGAGCCTCCATCCCCACAGAAAGGCATCCACGAGTGAATGCAACAAGCCACCTGCATTCTAGATTCCTGAGGATTCCCCTCATGGTGACAGAGGAGCCGTTCTCAGAATATCATGTGCATGGGGCCAGTCTTTTCCCTGACCTTCCCCCCTTTTGATTTATTGGTGACTGACTTGCCAGCTTGCCTCCAAGCACAGAGCCCTCTGTCTTTCCTGGAGGCAACCTTTGCCATTAGGAATTGACAGGAACCGGGGAGTCACTCTGGCTGATCCAGCAGATCCAGGAGATGTCCCGGGGAAGCAGACATAGCCACAGTCTTATAAGGCCACAAGGAGACAAAGGTCCTGGACAGGGACAGCAGATTGTGCATCCTTTGGGTGGCTGTTGCATAGTTCCATGCCAGCCTGCTGGCCTGAGTGGAAGCACTTGAAGTTGGCCTGCCTGGGATTCCTGTTCAACCTCTTGCTCAAAACAGCTGCAGCAGAAGGTGTCAACTCCTCCTTCCCCAGCACACTCTTCCTGCCAGGGAGGTGGAGCACAGGCAGTTAATTACAATCAGCACTTTGTATTCTGGAATCCAAGCACTTTTAAAACCGTATTATTGAGATGCCCTGGAACTACAGGTTCAAATCTCAACCTGGCCAGCTAGGCCTCTCTACCCACCCTCAGCAGGAAAACAGAGTTCAGCGAAGGTTAATGAGTGAGCTGTTTGGGGATGGAATGCGATTATATCCTCTGGTCTTGTCTTGCCGTGGGGTCCTTGCACACAGCTTCACTGCTGCCCAGTGTACTGTATATTGGTTGCCACATAGGATCACCAACTGTATCAGCTTAAAAATGACTCAGCCCCTCCACTAGGAATTGTTTGGGGTAAATTCCCTGGTCTGTTCTATGCCAAAGGTCAGATTAGATCAGTGTTTCTCAACGTTTTCAATACCAGGGACAGGTTTCCAGCCTGCCTAAATAGTGTTTGGGAGATCTCAGGGATCAGTCGTTGAGAAACACTGGACTAGATTATCACAATGATCCCCTCTGGCCTTGGAATCTACAAATAAAAAAATCATGATTTTTAAGCAAATCTCCTGAGATAGTTTTGGTTCATTTTCTTTGCCTTCTGGAGGCTGAGCCTGCAGGGTGCACTCACTCAAGTCAAGTTCAAGCCTCTCTGCAACCCTAAAAGCTTCCACACATATAACTGCCTCTCCCGTAAACAGAGATTCTCAGGATATAGCATAATTCCAGGAGCTGGGGCTCTAAGACCAAACACCAACCATCACAAGAGCCGCAATAAAATCAGGAGAGTCGGCATAGGTGCTGGAATTCAGGGTGCTGGCTTGAAGTGGTTTCCATTATATACAGTTTATAGTTTGCCTCAATGGCTCTCAGCACCCAGACCATAAAAATTCTTCCAGCACCCATGATAATTAGCAATACTGCTTCTCTCCTCCACAGACGGCTGCATTTCACTGGGCTTGTCCCTATAACATTTGTAATGTGGCTGGGGTGGTTAGAGTGACCAGATAGCAAATGTGAAAAATTGGAATGATGGTGGGCAGTAATAGGCACCTATATAAGAAAATCAGGACTGTCCCTATAAAATCAGGACATCTAGTCACCCTAGGGATGATTCCTTTCTGCATGCAGTGTCACCGGGTCAGAATGCTATGGGGCTGCTTGTTAAGCAGGCTATTTGCAATACTGAGGCATGAGACAACACGCAGTGTTCCCCTCTGCCACTGTCAGACTGCAGGCACTGAAGACAGGAAAAAGAAAATGCACCATCAACTGGGACAGGGCTACTCAGGTATGTCCCTGGTGAGCCAATGGTTTCTGCAGAACTTAGGCATTAAGTGGAAGGGCCTGTCTACACAGGGATGCTCAAGGAAGTTACTTATGACAAATCAGCTGAAGGGGTGACATCAATGCACTTCAGTTAAACTGAGTCCATTCTCCCCCCTTCCCCCTCCCCACCCGAAAGTGGCCTGAGATCACTGATCCCCATAACTTAATCCTCAAAAACAGCCCTGGGAATGTGGACAAGTACAGTGCTGCCCGGCTACAGAATGAACAGTGCTAGGTGAGGGGCCGTCCTTCCCTTTCCTCTCAGAGAGGAACTGTCATTGTTTAACACTAAACTGGTAAGACTGGACACTTGTTGGGGATGGAGCACCACAGCTTCCCACCCTGGCTAAAGCTAACAGTTGGAAATCTGCTTGTATCTGTTCTTTCTCAATCATCCAGGAAACCTGCTGAGGGCCAGGGGGAGATCCACACATCTCATCTTGTGTGGGATGAACACACTGCACACCCCAAGGGCTCCCTAGATCCCTCCCCCCGCAAAGTTCCCTGGATGCTATCCCTGTCTATTTCAGGGACTCCCTGCAACTACCCCCTGCCATTCCTTGCACACAAGGGGTTCCCCATGCTTCCCACCATGCCAGGGGTGGTGGGGCTGTGTTGAAGGGCTTGTCTTCCTGGGAATATCAGGAAAGTTAAAGGTTAACCAATTGAAGGTATGAAACAATCAATCATCCTCCAGCACAACCATACCATCCACCACAGTCTGCTCCTTAACACAGAAGGGGCTGTTAGAGATAGAGAAATGAGCTGTTGCTGGACAAGGAAAGCGCTTTTGTCTGTACATACGTGCTCCTTGTAGCGCAAAGATCACACTCAAATCGAGAGAGTGGGCTGCCCCAGGGGTTCACTGGGCTAAGGGGCTGGCTGCAGCCCCCGCTGCCTCCTGAAGCCCAGTGGGCTTCGCGTGGCTGTGGAGGCTGCAGCGCTGAACCACCAGCCCCTGAAGCCCAGCCACCAAGCTTGGGGAGGTGGCGGGGGCTGCAGCCAGCCCCCTCCGCCACCTGCCAGGTTTCGGGTGGCGGCAGGGGCTGCAGCCCCGGAGACAAGGGCAGCTCGAGCCAGTGCTGCCCCCACTTGCGGGGGCAGCAGAGATGTGGCCCAGGCTCTTCCGGGCCCCAGCGGCACCTCTGGCTGCTGTCTGGGCTGGGGGCTCCCAATCAGGAGCCCGCAGCCTGGGCGGCAGAGACCCGCTATCTGTGGGCCGCCACCGCAGGCAGCTCGCAAGCAGTGGGAGCTCGGAGATCCAGAGCTCCGCTGACAGGGGAACCTCCGGGGATCCCCTGTCAGATGGAGCCAGGGCAGCTGCCAGTGGACAGGGGATCCCCGAGGTTCCCATCAGCGGAATGCTGGTCTCAGAGCTCCTGCTGCCTGCCAGTTGCCTGCCAGGAAAGCTCACAGGGAGCAGGTCTCAGAGAAGCTGCCTGCCACAGGGGTTGGGAGCTCCCAGCCCCGGCAGCAGGCAGAGGGGCTGAAGCCATCTGTGCTTGGGGGCTCCCGAGCAGGAGCTCCCAGTCCAGGGGGCCAATCCCCAGGAGCCGCAGAACCTGGCGGCTCAGATAGTTGTCAATTTCACGGCTCTGCTAGAGCCGTGAAATTGACATATTTGACAGCTCCAATGTCCCAGCATGGCCTGGATTGGCACTCTGGGACATTTCCGGAGGCTGTCAAAATCGGAAAACCTGTACACACGAGCTCTACTGCGGAACAGCTGTTCCATGGTAAGCCTAACCACTCTCGATTTGGGCAAAGATCCCCAGCACTCTGGCTAGATAACCACAAAAGAGGAGAAAGGTCATAAAGGTCTCTGACAATCAGACAAGACGGCTGGACCTATGAATTGGCAAAAAAACACGTCACCGTGGGTTTTTGAGAAATAAAAGGAGGCCTGCTGGGGGGGGGGGGGGGATTTCAGAGTTATTTGTCTCAAGTTAACTCTGGGACAAGGTCTGGGGACTTGATCACCCCCCACGAGCACTCCCCCCTGCTCTCCATGGGACGCGGATGGACCAGGTGCAAGCACCGAAGCCTGGCCAGCTAAGGGAAGGTCGGACCAACAATCTGACATCAAGTTCAACAAAGGAAAGGTAATCAAAGTAAAGGGGCTCAGAGTAGCGCCTGGCTCCTAAGCAAAAAGTAACACAAAAAGTTTTAAGGTTCTTCCCAGCTTTATGCTGAGACTCTTAGGTAAATGAACAATAGCAGCACCAACCTTGGGTTTGGGGTTGATGTAGGAATTGGGGTAGGTATAGGATTTGCTTTGGGTATAATTGTGTTAGCATTTCTGCTTGTGTGTGTGTGTTTATAATTGATAAAAATAAGAGCAAAGTTGTGTTAGAGAGTGTGTGTGAGGAAACTTTAACCAGTGACCAAGTCTGAGACTAAATCCTGTATATAGCCGCCCAGGACCTCCAATGGTCCTAAAGCAAGGGTGCACAGGTGAACCTCGTGACTCACTGGATCCCCTTCTTGTGTGAGTGCATAAACGGGTGCCCTCTGTGCTTGGCATTCATGCTGCTATAACTCTGCTGCTGGGGGGAGGAAAGTGTGAATGGGGGATAACCGTTGACCAGGTCTGGGACTAAATCCTGTGTGCAAGGGTGCACAGGTGAACAATAGTACAAAGAGTCCTGTGTGATTGTATCTTACATATGGGCTTGTGTTCTTGATTGCTCTGGTTTGTGTGTATTTGGGCTCTGTCATACTTTCTATGTCATGTGTTTAAAGCCATAATTGATGCAAAACCCTGAATCTGTATTCATGCAATAAGCAGCATTGTAGTTTAGAGTGTTTATAGATATATTGGGTGTTTATTGTACTATTAATCACTGCCTTAACCTGTGTAATTGTAATCATAGTGCCTTAATAAATGTCACATGCATAGTAAATAGACAAAAATCATTGTTAGTGGTGGTCTTTGCCTAGGGGCCTCGGGAGCTTCCCAACACCCGCATTTAAAGGACCAGGTATTTGTTTGGGCACCCTTCCCCCTTAAGGGGATAAAGCTTAACAGGATTCAGAATTAGTCAGAATTCATGCTGTGGATACAGGGCCAAATCCTATTCACTCTGCTGCCCCTTTGCCTTCAATGGGTGTGGGTCCAGAGAGGACTGCGGGAGTTAGCAGGGAACCAGGCAAGCTTTGCGTTGCCCCTGCTGCCGCTATGGGCATAGGGAGGAATCCAGTTCCTTCCACTGTCTCCCTAGCTGCTGGCACGGAAAACATAACAGGAAAGAAGAAACATCACCCCCAGGAAGTTAAGGTCTGTCAGCCCAGCTGAAATGGAATGAATAGGGAACAGTGATGGGACCAAGGGAGCCAGCTTCCTGACCAAACAGGGGGAGAAACAAGCCTGGTTTTGTTGACTGCACAGACGTTTGGTTGCACATGTTACACATCAGCTATAATGTATTCAGTGGCCGTTGTATATTAACTTCTTAGGATACAACTGGGAAAAAAAAAAGAAAAAAAGCAAGAGTGAGTTAGACTACCATGTAACAGAGCATGGCCATGCATGAGGGCTCTGTTAATGAATGCAAAGGGAGGGCTGAATGGAAACTCCCTGAGCAATACACAGGGCCTAGGGGGTCAATACTTCAGAAAAAGGCTCTGGGGCTGCCCTTCGTATCAACCGGACTGGGAGAATTGGCGTCTATTGAAACTGCAAGTCTGGCCATCTCGCCCACTGGGAGTTCTGGGGAACCTCCAACTGGCTCTGGATAGAATAGAGGTCTGCAACCTGAGGCTCCAGAGCCATATGCAGCTCTTTAGCTGTTCCCTTGTGGCTCCGGGCTCTAGGGCTCCCTTGCCACTATGGGACCCTGCAAGCAGCCTACACTAGGCTCCAGGCTTCCCCCCTGCTCCTGGCTTCGCCCCTCCCCCCCCCAGGAGGCTACATCCATTGTTGCTCTCAAAACACATGGTTATTGAAGGATTTTTAAAAATGGCTCTTCTTATCTTTTGGGTTGCCAACCCCTGCACTAGTCCTAAAATCATGCCTCAGATTTTCATCCTCCTTGCTAACCATTTAGGACTATGGATTCAGCTGCTGACGAGTGACAAGAGGCCAAATTCCGAGGCTCCTTATGTGCCAGGGAAAGCCCTGACATTTCAATATCCAGACTGCTGTGTGGAGCGGAAGCAGAAGGAAGAAAACAGGCTAGGAGATCCATGCATCCCGTGCCACAGCTCACCAGCAGGAGTGGGACTTGCCAGGCAGTCAGGAGTGTATGTACAGCAGTTCTGACTGTAGCCCAGATCACCACTTCCTAGTCTTTTCCACCCCAAGCCAGCAAATGCCAGGACACATCTGGGGCGGGCATGTGTCTATATACATAGACCACCAGGTGCAAGACTTTCCCTTTTTGGTTCTCTGCGTTGCTCCTCATCAAACCTCCCCTCCTCCCCCCGCCCCGCCCCGCACTGCACTGGTAATTCATCCCCATCCTTAGCTGCAGGCCTTATAATGCCATTAATCTTCCCAGGTATAGGGCCTGCTCCCACAGGCCCCCAGAGTACCCTGGGCAGAGCATGCTAGGGTGATCGGTAGTACTGAAGTGCCTGACAGGGCAGCCACCAGAAGGGAGAAGCTGAACTGGCTGCAACAGCCATGAAGACCTGAGGGGGCCTCAGAGAATGGGGAGTGGAGCATCAGTGGGATTGGCTCAGGGAGCGCACCTTTCTCCCGCATGCACTGCATCCTTGTAAGCCAGGCATGCTTAACTCCAAGTCCCCTGTGCAAAGGGGGACATGATCAGCTTGGCACAGCCTTTTTAACAGAATCTGCTGCCCCAGTACCAGCCTTGAGCCCTGCCCAGCACTCCCAATACACCCATGTGAAGAAGGGGCCAGGCACCCTCCTCCTCCTCTCATCCTAACATGGTTGGGTTTGTTTGGCTTGTCTTTTTAAACACTCGCTGTGCATTGGTGGGAACAACTTCAGACAAGACAGGGGGCGGGTTAATCTGGCCCTGACGCATTGTACATGGCTGCACCATGGCTATTAGCCAGTGGTGTTTGAATGATGCCTTCCTGGGGACATATCCCACCCACTAGCAGGGGAAATGAGCTCCCCTCCCTGCCTGCACACACATAGCTGATGGATTTAACCCCCCAGGAATTGCTCACTGTCACCCACACTCATGAGTTGTTCAGGAGGAAGCCAGGTGAAAATCACCAGGGCTAAGTAGGCAACGAGAATGCCCTCAAGACAACACTCCCTGCTGGGACAGCTGGCCGGCATCTCATACCACGGAGAATCAGAATGACAGGCAGGGCAGCCCAGGGGACATGGCTTTCCTGTTTACCTGGGGGCAGCCATCAGGATTCAGGCTCCTCTGTGAAGCGTCAGCTGCCAAGCGTTGGCAGCAATTCAGCTGTGTTTAAAGTGAGGAGACCAGAAGCAGGAGAAATCTAGCATGTGGCTGCCAGACAGCTTCAAGGTGGAGTGGGGGCGAGGGAGAAGACATGCTGAGTGGCTCCTGCTCTCTCCCCAGCATGTCTCCAAACACAGGCTGAGAAGAGGGAACAAGAAGAAGAGAAGGGAACACAGGTGCTGCAGGAGGGGGCCTCTCAGCACCTCCATGCTGAGTTTGGAAAGGTGATGGCTGTATTTTGTATCAGTTTTCAGGCTATACCCTAGAAGTGATGGCCAAATCTATCTATGCCCCCATCACAGTACTATTAAAGCACCTCACAATCTTTATTGTAGTCATCCTCATGCCAGCCCTGAGGTAGGGCAGTGCTATCAACCCCATTGTACAGATGGGAAACTGAGGCCAGAACAACTAAATGGCTTGTTTAAGGTCAGCCAGGAAGCCTGTGCCAGAGCAGGGACTTGATTCTGGATCTCCCAAGTGCGAGGTTAGTGGCCTGACCAGTGGCCAGAGATCCAGACTACACAACAGGCACCTTCTCTGACCCATCTCTATAGTAGTAGGGCCCTACAGAAAGGCCCCAACTTTTCCTTCCCTGCTCCACCCACCCAGCAAAAATCCCCAAAGCGGACCTCAGTCAACTTGCTTTTCCCTGCAGCACAAGGGAGCTGGGGGTTGCATGGGAGGATGGGAGACGACCAGTAGAACCTTCCATCCCATTCTTGAGTCGTAGGGTGGAATGAGGGGAGCTGTGAAGGCTGGCAAACCAGCAAGAGGTCAGGTGGTCTGTTCCCACCTCCCACAGCACTTAGATCTTTTCTGCTCATCCCCTCCCCAGTTCATTCACTACCTAAGTGTGACACTGCACCTGATTTTCAAGCCAGCGGGTGATTGGTTGCACTCAGGGGTTAAAGTAAGGGGGAACACACCGGAACGCAGTTCCGGGGCCCACAAATTTGAGGGTCCAGAGTTCCAGGGCCCCTAAAAATCGAAAAATCCCAGCGGAATGCATGTTCCACCCTGCCCTGGCTGCTGGCAGGTCCTATGCCCCACTGTTTTAATCACAATACTTACTGTGTTATGCAGTGTTTACTAGTTTGTGACAATAATTGCTATAGACATAAATGCCATAAAAATTATAAATATTTTTATGGAGCGATAACCGATGCATGTGGTACTGAGAAGTGGTTGCAACTGCCTACCTGGGCTGGGACCCACACATGAATGAAGGGGGTCCAGACAATACAGGAAGGGGGCCTGGAGATTAGGAGGGTTCCAGGGCCCGTCAAATTATACTTTAACCACGGGTTGCACTACGCTGCACTGCCTGCTGCAGGACAGATCTAGTGAGTCTCCATAGAGGCCTGCATCTTGTCTTTGAGCTGACATCCTTGAGGTGCTCCGCAATGCAGCATGGGAGTGCATGTCCTTGCATGGCGACGGCATACAGCAGGGAACACAATGCCATGGTGCTCTGATGCACCCACAGGTTATGCAATGGCAAGCACTAGGACTTGGTGCACTCTCCTCACCGAGAAGCAGAATCTCAAACTCTCTCTGCAGCTGCTTCTTTACTTGTAAGAGCACAGGGGAGCAAGAGGAGAGGACTTTTTGGACAGGGAATGGATGGGTCCAAGGAGGCATGTGGGCTCAGGCAAGCTCATCAGGGGCTTAGTTCTGGCCTCCTTTGGTCACCTGCCTGTTCTTGGACATGGATACGTTCACAGCTGCACCATAGCACTCCCCTTAGTGCAGAAGTGAGTCTCCTGCACGTATGCCTGCAACATGACGCATGTGTGCTGGGTCAGTTCAAGAGTTCTGAATAGCATGGCAGCGTGCAACCCCCACCCGCAGGGACACCTCCACACGAAACAGGAAAGTTCTCTATGAGGGTGTAAGAATGTGTCAGGCTTGGACCCTGATGCAGAGCCATTCTATGGACTCATCCTGGCAACCAGCCCAAGAGGGTCTCATTAGCTCCAACTCCGAAAGATAAAAGGCTTCGTCAAGACGGCAGTTCTCTCCTTGAAGGAATGCCTGTCCTAAAGGCAACCCAGGAGGGGGCGTAAAGTTTATGGCCTTGATCCTGCCATTGGATGTGTGTCAGGAGAGCCTTCATCTACAGAGAGACTTGGATCCTGATTCCACCATCAGGTAAGCACAGCCCTGCCTTAAAGGGTTATTTAAATTAAGAACAGAAAGGTGGTGTATTCAGGCAAAAACCAATGTGTGTGCATGAGTTGCAGCAGGATCAGGTAGGGAGCTCACCCATGTACAAAAGGCTCCACAGTTTGGGATTAAACATATAATGTAAGCTCTTTGGGGCAAGGACCATGGTCTTGTTGTATTTATGCAGCCCCTGATATGGTTTGGAGTACTGCTCGAAAATAGTAATGAAGACATGGGGTTTTTCCCCCATTTGAACATTTTTTATATGTTGAATGCAGTTAAATGCTTCCCTCATTTCCTCTGTTAAATAGGGAAATCTTAAATTTGACCTTTCCATTCAATTCTCAGAAAGCTCATTCTCTAGCAGCGAACATCACACAGTTACAGAATTTTACCAAGGATTGCCACGTAGACACCAATCATTAGACCTTTCCTAAGGACGCTTGGGGTCTTTGTACTGTTCTAAGGAAAACCCAATTCAAAGTCCTCACTTGTGTGTGTGTGTGTGTGCGTGTGTGCGAGAATTACACACACATAAGAGGGCCTCTTTGTAATGCTGGGACAGAACACAGAGGACACAGTCCCCAGGAACAATCCTGATGCATAAACAGCTCTGCTGACAACATAACAATAGGCTCTGTTGTGCTAGTGCACAACAACGCCAGTAATACAGCATGTGCAAATACATCAATACAGCAAACTGGATACCCCGTGTTACTGCAAATCCTCACTCCCTCACCTTCCTTTTGAAGAGCAGAACTGCCAGACTGTTGCATTTAATTGACACAGGAGTCCAAGATGGGATGACTAGTTGTCCAGTACATTAAGAGAGTTCCCTCCTTTTGTGCACAGTGTCCTACAGTCTGTATCCAAGAAGGCGGTGGCGCTACTAAGGAACATGAGATCAGATAAGTTCCAGAGGGGGAGCCGTGTTAGTCTATTTCAGCATAACAAACAAAGAGTCCTGGGGAATGATAAGATGTTTGCAAGCAATAATAATAATAATTTCTAAGGCCCCTTCCCTCGGTATTCAAGGGCCCAAAGGATTAGACTCTGATATGAAGGGACACAATGAGATTTCACCCCTTAAAAATAAGCTTGATCCCCTACTTCTCACAGACTTCCCCTTCATATCCCTGGAGTGCTAATAGGCACCCTACTGTAGATAGCGGCACAAATTCTCACAACCCTGTAATACAGACCAATCACGTGAATAGTGGCCACAAAAATCCATGTCCTGGCACTCTGGCTGAATGCAGCACAAGGGGCCTATCAGACAAGGACATTTCCTGTGGAATTGCAACCCCCATTCCCATTTCCTAGGGACTTGCTGCAGAGCTATTGTCACACAGCAGCAAATCCGGCACTGTAGCAGCACATTGATTTCTTCAGCTCGGCACAGCTATAAGCCAGACGACACAGCAGAGAGCAGGAGGAAAGATCAAGTGCTCCTGGTAAGGTGGCACTCAAAAGGAAACACCACTTCTCCCCTGCAGATGCCATGCGTTAGCTTTGCTCTTCACTGACAGACGTCAGTATGTTGGGGCAGGAAGAGAAAACATTGACTCCCGGATTTGAGAGAATAGCCAGGAGGAAGAGCAAGCTCAGCATCCCCATGATTTCCCTCCTCACCAGCAGGGAGGGGCTGGCAGAAAACACACGGCACCTGCCCCCCATCACCTGAGACAGCCAACAATGGAAGCCAAAAGGCTAAAGTACACGTTGCATCTCTCATGGCCTCCACCGGAACAGCAGATCCTAGTACACAGATGCTTCCTATCCTATGCAGCAAGATCCAGTGACCTACAACCAAGTCTCTGCTACATACCTCTACTACGGCCTTGCCAAGAACATAATTGAAAAATGTCTCTTTGTCTCCTCTTTCATATCTTCCCCCAAGGGGCTCCCCCACCTGCAGGCCACCTGGGCCCAATCCACAGAGCGAGTTATTGCACTCACTATCCATAATTCTCCTTGACTGAGTTGTTTCTTTCTGCCCCCAAGCACGCGCGCATGGGCAAACGCCCAAACACCTGCTGATCAGCAGCATTAATCAGCTCTTGGACTTGCCTAGAGCCCATGCAGGGTATAACAGATATCGCTGACTCGCACTAGCAAGAAGCTCTGGCTCCCAGCTCTCCCTGTACGTTTTTATGAATTAGACATAACGGCGTGCATTGGATCCTCCTGTCTAGACATCTGCAAGGAAGTGACAGGATGCCAGGGAGTAAGTGTTAGCTCTGGGGGTGGAAAACACACAATCACCAGCAGTTCTGTAGCATACAGAGATTGTGCCGGCTTCAGGAGATTGGCACACTGGCTGTTTGGCTCAGATGAGTAGTATTTTTTAACCACTGTCAAGAGGCCTTTGGGAGTTGATTCTAAAGAGTGGGGAACTTTGGGGCCTTCTTAAGCATTTCTTTTGCACGTCCCTCCCCTAAACTGGTTTTTGTTGTTGTTTTTTTTAAAGTGGTCATTTAGTGATCATGTTCTAGAGCGCCCCCATTGGGAAGTTAGTGGGAGTGCAGCAGGCTTACTGTCATTACCAAGAGGGGTTGGAACCCAAGCTCTTATTTTTACTGTCATAACTGAGGCCAGAAGCAGATACTGGTGCTGGGGCTATGAGCTGCCAAGCCGAGAGGTGCCAGGGCTCAGCCCTGGCACAAATTAAGCCCTATGGGAGTGCCAGACAGATCCTTAGCAGCCTCTGCTGCTTGGCTGTGGAACTCTTTCTCCTGCAAAATATAAGGGGCCACAGACCTCACTGCATTATGAGCTAAATGCAAAGTCTGTGTCTTGGGCTTGACTTCCCCATGCCCTCTCCAGTACGGTCTTCACACAGACAACTCAGTCCAGTTCAATCACCAGCACACTGGGGAGAGACAGTGTAGCTATGCTGGGGAGGCACTCAGCTCCTGCGGGTCACATGTACCCAACAGACGGGGGTGCCTCCAGGCCTGGATCTTCCCAACTCTGTGCAGAAGGAAGCCAGGTATGTGAGTGAATTCAGTGGGAGAACTGCCAAGAGATACTTCTCTGATCTAGTACTAAGCAGTCTAAGGACTGAGATCCAGTAACAAATTACCACAGCCACTCCTTATTAGAGAGACAGGCTGATCCCCTACAACCATCCCAGTTGCAGTGATCAGGCCACCGAAAAAGACGTCACTCTCCTCCCTGGATGCAGACCTGTTTCTGCAGGTTGTTAGCTCCACCAGTGAGCAGACAGCAATGAAAAAAACCACTTTACCTTTGCTCAAGGAGCAGAGATGTCCCTTTTGGAGGAGATGCTGGTCAGGCAGCACAACTCCTTCCCTCTCTGGGAATTCTCTCTGCAGGCCCAAGCATGCATCATATTTAAAATACAGTGTGTTCACATATCCGGTGCCCCTTCAAGTCAGGGACTAGCCTAGCATCAGGCCCAATGCCTGCAGGTTCCTTTGCACATACTCCTGCCGGTGTTCTCCACTCCTTCTCTGCAGCTTCCCCTATGCTATCCTGCTAGGTATTCACCAGTTACCCAAGCGCTCAGTCCCACTCCTCTGCTGCTGCCTCTCAGTCCCACTCTGCTGGTCCAGCACTGGGCCTTTCCAGGATACAGAAAGAGATCAGGCTATCTGGTGCTTTTGTAATAAAGAAGCTCTCACACAGGACTGGGGCTCAGAACCAAACTCCCTAGCACTAGCACTGAATGTGTATGCTATTCCAAGAGACTGAGTCATGTTGTCAATTTCCTGCCCTGGTAGGGAGTTGGCCCAGTGGACAGAGCATCGTCACCCTCCAGGTGGAGCCCAGGGGCAAAACAAGGCACAGCAAAGGCACAGAAGAAATTGGTATCAGAGGAACTCGAATTCGGGAGCTGCTGGCTCTATGCTCAGGCTGTCTGTGATATACAAAGTGAGGCATATGCATCCTACCTACCCAGTCTCAGACCATCTGATAATAATCGGCAAGTTACTGATACAGAACAGGCCACTTACAACGCAGCAGTACTCCGGATATCTCAAGGAGAGGATATGTCCATGGATGGTGTACCTTGTCGTTACAAATGAAGGCTCCAATTTTAGGTGAGATAAGGCAATGTGGCTTAGTGGAGAGAGCACTGCACTGGAACTCAGAAGATCTGGCTTCTATTCTGTCAGGTAATGCTAAAAGCTAAGGTGTCCAAAAAAGGTGTCCAAAGCTAAGCCTCAGGGTCAAAAGGTAAAAAGCTTAAAGACAGGAAAAACGACAAATCATTAATTTAGCAATAAAGGCTGGCATGTATGAAAGCTCCTAAAAACAGGATGCAGGCTGCTAACCACAGAAAAAGAGGAAGGTCAAAAGATCCCTGGCCACTCAGGCAGGAGCTGGACCCCACGAATCAGCAGAGACCACGCCACTGCGGTTTTGAGCAATAAAAAGAGGCCAAGGGGGGGGGGGTGACTTTGTAGCTGTTCCAGTGCGTAACTGGGACAGAGCTTTGAGGAATTGATCCCCCCCCCCGAGCACTCCCCATCGGCTCTCCATAGGACACGGACGACCGAGGTAAAGCACTGAAGCCTGGCCAGCTGAGGGAAGGTCGGACTGGCAACCCGACACCAATTTCAACAAAGGAAGGATAATCAAAGTAGGGGGTCAGGGTAGCGCCTGGCTCTTAAAGCAAAGCAACACAAAAGTTTAAGGTTTTTCCCAGCTTTATGCTGAGACTCTTAGGTAATGAACAATAGCAGCACCAGTCTTGCGTTTGGGGTTGATGTAGGAGTTGGGGTAGGTGTAGGATTTGCTTTGGGTATAATTGTGTTAGTATTTCTGCTTGTGTGTTGTCTGTTTATAAGTAATAAGGAGTATAAAAGCAGAGTTGTGTGTGAGGAAACTATAACCAGTGACCAGGTCTGAGACTAACCTGGGTGCAGCCACCCCAAGGCCCCAGGGCTTTCAAAGAAAGGGTGCACAGGTGAACCTCGTGACCCACTGGATCCCCTTCATGTGTGAATGCATAAACGGGCACCCTCTGTGCTTGGCGTCCGTGCTGCTATAACTTTGCTGCTTGCAGGGAGGAAAGTGTGAATGGGGGATTACTGTTGACCAGGTCTGGGACTAACCTGTGTACAGCTGCCCAGGGCCTGCAAGGGTCCTAAAACAAGGGTGCACAGGTGAACCCCATGACCCAACAGGTGTGAGTGAGATCCCTATACAATAGCACAAAGGATCCTGTGTGATTTTGTATTATATATTGGTTTGTATTCTTGATTGCTTTGATTTGTGTGTATTGGGCTTTGTTTTGCTCTCTATGTTATGTGTTTAAAGCCATAATTGATGAAAAACCCTGAATCTGTATTCATGCAATAAGCAGTATTGTAGTTTAGAGTGTTTGTGGATATATTGGGTGTTTATTGTACTTCTAATCACTGCCTTAATCTGTGTAACCTGTGTTCAGTAATCATAAATAAATGTCACATGCATAGTGAATAAACAAAAAATCTTTGCTAGTAGTGGTCTTTGCCTAGGGGTTTCGGGAGCTTCCCCAGCACCCGCATTTAAAGGACCGGGTATTTGTTTGGGCACCCTTCCCCCTTAAGGGGATAAAGCCTGACATATTCCTGGCTCTGCCACTGGCCTTCTGGATGACTTGGGCAAGTCACTTTACTGCTCCATGCCTCAATTTCCCCATCTGTAAAATGGGAATAATGATACTGATCTCTTTTGTCAGCAGCTAGGTGTTATTATTACAGCCACCTCCACACAAGAGGAGCCCTGTGGCCCTGAGGGTCATATCGGGATCTGCCTGCACGGATCCATTTACAACCTGGGGACTAAGCCTCTGCCAGTTGACACTGGGGGCCACATTTTCAGAAGTGCTCCCCAAGGGCTGAGTGAGCCCAGTGGGTGCTGAGATCTTTTGAAGATCTGGCCCATAAAGTTCAACATCAAACCAAACCACTAAAGGCCCAGAAATTAAGCTAAGCCTTTACTCACTACATCTTTATAAATATCAATGCACCCAACACAGAGGCTGTCAAATAACAGGACATGCTATTGATTGTATAAACCCAGATAGCCAGCTCTGCTTTTCCCTGAACTGGAAGGGGTAGTGTGGGAGTCCTTTTACCCAATTGTGTGCACCTGCCTGAAGGCAGCTGGAGTCCAGATGAAGGTCCATTGAGTCTACTCAGCTGCTTTCAGTGGTCCTCTCTTTCCTTCACTTCTCTACAAGTAAAGCAGGGTCAAGCTAGCTCTAGAATTCCTGTAGCAAATTGCAGACACAAGCCTACCTCTGCATAACAACATTAAGGATTAACTGGAATCAAGCTGAGGCTCACGCAGTCCTCTGCTGCCTGTGCTGGAACTATCTTTCATAGAAGCAAGACGGTGCACTAGTTTTAGTTTAAAATGTTTGGGTTTTTGTGTTACAGTCACTGCAGTCCAGATGCCCTGGGCACTGTACAAACACAGGCAGTGCCTGCCCCAAAGAGCTTACACACTGAACAGACAAGACACATGACAGGTGGGAGGAGAAACAGAAGCCCAAGGAATTGAAGTTACTCACCCAAGGTCACACAGCAGGTCAGCGCCTGAGCTAGGAAAAGAAGCCAATTCACAGATGTGTTCATAGTTCCCCTGGCCAGAAGGGACCACTGTGATCATCTAGCCAGACCTTCTGCATGGCATGGGCTGGAGTAGTGCCCCAAATTAATTCCCAGAGCAGATATTTTAGAAAGAAAAAAAAAATCCACTCTTGCTTTTAAAAAAGCATCATTGACGAAGAATCCACCATGACCCCTTGACAAGTTGTTCCAATGGTTAATTACTCTCACCATTAAAACTTGACACCTTATTTCCTGTCTGAATTTGTCTAGATTCAACTTTGTCCAGCCATCAAATTTGTCCAGCCATCGGATTGTGTTACACCTTTCTCTGCTAGATTGAAGAGCCCACAATTAAATCTCCACAGAGGTATTTACAGATTGTAATCAAGTCATCCTTTAGCCATCTCTTTGTTAAGCTAAGAGTCCTAGTTCAGTGCCTTGTCCACTAGATGACAATGTCTCTCTGGCTTTGTTGGTTAATGCAATAACCTTTGAGTTATTTAAAGAGGGGTTGGGCTAGCAACTGAACATGTACTCAGTGTCCCTGGTGGGCTCACAGTCAGGTGGCTAGCCTTCACTGAAACCCATGTGGCCACATCTTCACAAATATTGTTACCTGTGTGAGCCACACCTTTGCTTTGCAGTGTCGATATACCCCGAGTGACTTGCCCAAGGTCAGACAAGCAAGTGATAGAGTCAGTGTTTGAACTCAGGTGTTCCTGGCTCCCAGCTCAGTGCTGGTAGAGTTGTTAAATGGATTTTTTTTGGGGGAGGGGGCAAAATTAAGTGGGGATAATGGACAGCCCTGGGTTCCTCCTGCACAGTTGTAGTCTGTAATACCAAGCTAGGCCTTTAAAAAGAGAGCGATGCTACAGTGGTCTTTTCCTGAGCTGTTTGAACAAAGAAAACATGCCTTATTTACACAGAGGGCTGTGACAGACCATCCATCCTGGAAATCCTTTGCAGGACATGGATCATTCATTCACCAGCCAGAATATAAGCAGATTTACACTTTCCTGGGCATAGTAGAAATAGTCATGAAAAATGTTCAGAGGACAAAAGAAAAATGCTGCTCTGCCTGTTCAGAAGACAACATGTAATCCTCTTTTCTGCTGAATTGACACCCTTCCACCACTCCTTTATGCAAATATAGCAATGGGGGTTTGTAGTACGGGCGGGTACACAGGGGAGTCCTTGTTGGGCCCCAAGCAGTGATAAGTGAGGCAGAGCATGATAGGCCATTACTATTCACTCAAGTCGCAATACTGGCTCCAGTAGGACCCCATGACCTCAAACATAGACCTCCAGGAGAGAGCACATGCACCACATCTGCCAACTTTACCTGCCAGCCCCAGACAAGAAGTCCTACCACCTTGCTGTCCCCTGGGCTGGCTACATAGTCTGATTAGACAGAGGGGTAGGAAGAGTATCTTAGAATCTGCATTCAGTGACAGAGACACCAATGCATGGAGGACAAAGCAGCCTGAAAGTATTTCTCTGCATCCCCATGTTACCTCCCAAGCATAAAGCTCAGGAGGGAAATGCAGGGGAACCTAGATGCAAGAACCTCTAGAGAGCAGTGAGTGCCGGTTGTCCATCACTACCCTCCAGGACATCACAAACCCTTTGAGAGGTCATTCTGTCCACACTCCCACAAGTTCACTCCTGTCAGACATTGAGAGAGGAAGCTGTGGATAGAGCTAATAAAATCAAAGTGGACTTTTCAGCAGACTGTCCATTATTAGAAGGGAATGTCAGCCACCAACATCCTTCATCTCCTTTCCATATCTAGACTGGCAGAGATCAAGGGAACCCATGAAAGCAATTCAGCCACAACAATGTCTTTCCTCTGCAGCAATTGTTGATGCCCAAAGATGGTTTCTTGTGGGAAGATCTAACCGCCACTCCCGGGCAGCTGGCAGATTATTTGTCATCAGGGAGGCATGAATATCAATAAAAGTGGGCTCATCATTTCTGCACTGGCCTTAACTTGCTTGAAAAGATGCTGGTCCGTTTTGCAAGTAGTTGGCCGCCATGCCTTATATCACCCCCAAACCTTAGAGAGCAAGGCCATCTAGCAGAAATAGTGCATCCCATCCCTCCAGTTCCACCAACTTTCTCTGAAAGCTGACTGCTCCTTGGAGAGGGGAATGCTTTATTCACTCACCAAGCTGAGGCAGTCCGGATGAATCAGACCTCCTGCTACTTGGGACTGGGTTTACCAGTTTAGATGTCACAGCTGCTACAGAGGCCGTGCGACGCTCTCTCCACTGCAGCCACACTGGGGGGCATGAAATCCTCTTTGTTGAAACTGATCAAATTTGGAGGGTCTCCCACTAGCAGCGGGCTTAGCTTTGCTTCTTTAATTGCATGGCATGGTGGGAAATACCAAGACTAACCCAATGGCCAGATTTTATGTAGCGTTAATATGAATGGAATTGTGAGAACACCTAGAAAGTTGATAACTTCCCCTCTGAGCCCCCACATCTCATGAGACTTCAACTCAGAGGGTTTGTTTTTTTAAATGAATTATATAAAAATGATGAAAAACTAAATCCTGTTTAGAACTGAGATGCTTAACAATAGCAACCTTGAGAAAGGCACTGTGATAGTGACAGACAGCAATCAGAGGCTGCTAAACCAGATCAGCTATTTAAATCCCAGGACTTTTTAAAAATAACTTGCCTGGATCAGCTACACTTAGGGGAATAAAATGGATTTTAAACCCCACCGTGTAAGTGGTAGGGCCCTGATGGCACAAGTAACAGATACAAAGACACGCTTAATCAGAACTCATTTTGCATGTGTCCTTACAACATTTCACTGAACTAAAAGCATCATGTTACATAAGGGCATATGACATGTAATCCAATCCCTCTATCAATTTACAAACAAATTCACTAGCTTTATTGTGCAGAAGTTACATGGTTTTGCTATGACAGCCCTAGGATTAAAAAAAAACAGTCCTTTAAGAGGGACATCACTCACATAGCAAATTCACTACAGACTCTCTCACTAGCCAGGAGAAAGTGCCTGGTTCATCAGAAGCTATATATGGCCCTAATTTCTGCAGTGCAATGAGAAGAAGGGCTTCCCATCTATACAATTCAGCAAAAACAAAACAAACAAAAAAATCCAACCAAACAAATTCCACTTGGCAAACAGCTCATTTTTGCCACAGGAATTGGCACCTCTCTCTTAGAGCTACAGGGCACAGCTTCTCAAGAAGCTGCCACTCTGCATGCCACCTTTTAAAATAAAAAATACTTTTGTTCCTAACAGAATACGTGGGGAAGAAATGCATGTGAGGGCGAGATGATAGCGCGAATTGTTTTTCTTTACACCCCCCCCTTCCTTTTCCTCTTTCCCAGGCGCTTCTTGCTGGTCATACTCACAGCTATAGGTGCAAGGAGATGGCTCATAACGAATAACGCCCGGCTCTCCTTGGAAAATGCTATTCCCCGTTGCTAATTCTTCAGGACCAACCAGCAGCCCTTTTGCAGCCTTGGCCAGCTCCCTCCCTCGTTCCGCGCTGTGCAATGGGAGGCAGCAGGTTTAGATGTTCCGAGGGCCTCCAGTTCCCGATTCCTTTGTCCTCCTGAGCCCCCCAAATTCTACAGGGCTGAAATTGACGCAAATGTAAACCAACCAGGTGCAGGCAAGACTTTTAAGGGCGCTCCGCCTTGCCTCCCCCCCACTCGCGCGGCAGAGATGCGGGCACGACGCGTCTACCGAAGCCACGGTCGTGATGCAGCGGGGGCAGCGGTGGAGGATGCCCTTGCCTAGGCAGTTTAGCTGTTGGAAAGAATAGGACGCAGCTGCCACTAGTTGGGGTTGGGGGGGTTCCTCCTTAAAAAGCTGGTCTCCTGGGGGATGCGGTACTGCAGGCTGTTAGCCACTGCACCTGAAGTCTCGGAGGCGACGGGGGATTTTGAACTGCACTTGACCCTTCCTTCTGCTCTCCCGCTCCCAAAGACTTTTGCAAAAATAAAGCCAAAAAGCAATGTATTTCATAGACTCAGGGAGTGCTTAAAACCCGGCCGGTCCCTGTTTGGATCCTGCCAGTCCTGCAAGAAGCTGCGGCGCGCTCCAGAAGGAAAGTCACCTGAAATAACCCGGGCAAAGCAGTCCGGGTCTCAGTGCAACGGGGACGTGCCTTTTAGAGAACGGGCCCGCGAGCAAGACAGCAGCAGGGTCTGTCCTCCGCAATCACAGCTCAGCCTCGCAAGAGCCCCTCGCCGGCCCAAGCCTAACTCAGCAGCGCAGCTGCTCCAGCGAAAGAGAGGTGCGGCGTCCGCACAAGTCATTGATGGTCTGGCTGTGTCGGGAGGAAAAATGACGGGACTGGAAGGCGGGGAGCCCTAGCAGACCGGTGGGTGCATTGCAGTGTGCCGTCACCCTGAAAAAGGAGTGAATCGCCGGACACAGACTGCATGCATGAGGGAGGTAAAAGACTGCAACAGGATATGTGGCCCTGCAGGGAGTCCACCTTAAATTTCCCTCCTTCCCATTGTTCAGTGTCGCCGTCCCCAATGTCTCTCTCCCCCTCCATGCAAAAATAATAAAGAGCCCTTCTCTCCCAGGGACACTCACCCCGGAGCAACCTGTAGGGACTAGGGGACAGGGCTGGCTTGTTCAGGCAGGCCGGCGTCCCAGTGGCTTCTCTCTGCCATGGTTGCACTCAGTGTACGGGTTTAAATCCGCCCTGCGCCCGTCTCGTTTGCATAAGTCACACCGGGTCTTCCTTGTCTCTCCAGTGCAGCACCTTCCTAAGCTGTGTCTGGACTCGCAATAACAGCTCTCTCCGTGTAAAGTCGCCGCCTGCTTCTGACTTGCAACCTGTGGCATGTAGATCTCTGTGGTGCTAGAGACCTTCCCTTTCTTGGGGGCAGGAGTGGGAGAGTCTGAGACGTCGAGGTAATTAAAAATCACGCTCTAAAAGTAGCATATTCTTAAAAAAATTCCTCTACGATAATTAATATCAGGGCTGGCAAGGTGGGGACCGTTTGGTTGAGGGAGATTCTCTTAAACAAGGAAGGAGATTTGCAAGTGTCTCATTGAAACAGACACACCACAAACCCTCCCACAATAAGGGAAGTTTTTTTATTTTTTTGTTTTTTGTTTTAACAAACTCAAAACTGATCCCAAATCACTGGAACCATCCTCCACAGGAATGAGATTTGGCAGGTCTGTATTGCTCCAGAGAGGATGGATTCCTGTAGTGTCCCATTGAAGCCAACAGAATTACTCACATGCTGCCTAAAGGGACTAATATAAATTCTTGCAGTATGGCAATCCTTATAAGTGTGTGTCTGTAAACACAGAGAGAAACAGATGTTAGCATTATAGAATATGTATGAGAGAGAGTGAGAAACTTTAATAGTAAAGACCATATATTAAATATTAAACTGTATGTGCTGTAGAAAATGTGTGAGATAGATATCAGTTTTGGTATTAAATTACAAATATTCAGTCTAGAAACATGTTTGCTCTGATTACATTTTTTAAAAGACCCAAAAGCCTTCTACCAAAACAAAGCACTCCACTGCATACACCATTCTCCCCATAAGTAGAAGGTAAGAGAGAGAAGACCACATGTGACTGAAAGGTGCTCAGTGTGTATACACTGTATAAGAATCTACATAGAATAGAATAAACAGAACTGAAAATATCTCTTTTTAGATATACTGATCAATACACAGAGATATCATAGAGGTCTATACATAGATAAAGATTCAAGTCAACATTTTCCAAAGTAATTAGTTATTTGGGTGCCCAACTTGAGACACTTTTAGAGGCCTGATTTTCAGAAAGTGTAGAAAATCAGGCTCCTAGGTGGAGCTTCTGGCAGGGCACCCAAACACCCTAGTCACTTATGTACATTGTGATCTAGAGCTATAGCACCTGATATCTTTAAAAAGCAATGTGTTTCAAGCTTTTGTGTTTGTTAATACTAAAATCCCTGTCTCTATATCAGTAGAGAGAGAGAGAGAACTAAAAAAGCAAGCATATCTTAGTTTCAATCAGTGTTTGTTCTTGTGGAGTAGAGGTCTCTTAAAGGCTATTAACCAAGCTGGTGAAGAAGGCAACCCCATGCTCTGGGTGTCTACACTTGCCTTTGGATCTACACGTAAAACACTGTGTGACTAGTGAAGATGTAGAGAAGATGCTACCTGTGCTGACGGGAGAGCTCATGTGGGCACAGGTACTTTACACCTCTGCAAGAGGCAGTAGCTATGTCCACGGGAGAAGCCCTCTAGACGACATAGGTCTGTCAACACCAGGGGTTAGGTCAATTTGCCTGCATGGGTCCAGTGTGTGGATTTCTCATACCCCTGAGTGACGTAGTTGCACCCATTTACTGTCCTAGTGTAGACCTGGCCTGGCTCCTAGAAGCTGGGACTGAACGACAGGGGATGGATCATGGAAAAAATCTCCTGGTTTGTTCATTCTCTCTGAAGCATTGAACCCCGGCCGCTGGTGGAAGTCAGGACATTGGACTATTCTTGGTATATAATTTTAAAGAGACTGACGAAGTGGGATTTTCTCCCACGAAAGCTCATGCGATAAATAAATGTGTTATTCTTTAAAAGTACCACCAGACTCCTTGTTTGCTTTGCTGGACTAGACTAACACGGCTACGCCTTTGGAACTTGGTATACAGTGTGACTCGTCTTACGTTCCTCTTGACTCAGTGTGTGTTCTTGAATGAACACACACACACACCCGCAGTTGTTGAAATCCACCCTACCTGCCGAGTCTATACTTTCACCACCTCTGTGAACCAAGGAATCAATCCTTCCCGTCGCCGGCTTGTGGGTCCGCCCCCTTGCTTGGCGGGCGCTGCATTGTGGGAGAAGCAGAGAGCAGCTGGTGAGAGCGTGTGAGTCCCACGTTGCACCGCCATGGCTGAGAGAGGCAGGAGGTGAGGCGCGCGGCCGGCCCCGCTCGGGTCCCAGCTGGAGGCGAGGCGCGCGCGGAGGGTCACAGGGGGCACGGGCACGTGCGTTGTAGTAGGTTGCACTGGCTCTGGGGAGCAGTGGGTGTGTGGGGCAGATCGAGGTTGGGCTCGGAGAACGCGCCAGGCAGACGCAGACTAAGTATCTGTTTAGGGGCCCCCACAGCTCAGGCCCCCACCCCCATTATTTGTTAATATATTTTAGGGGCGGGGAATGTTCCTGCTTAGGGCCCCTAGTGGGCTAGCAGTGGCTGGGCTGGCGGGAGGGGGGCTTCTGTCTAGCGGCTCCATCCCCAGGATAGTCTGCACAACATACTAGCTAGGATTTCCCATGGGAGGGCAGATAGGGGCTGGGGTGCCCCACAAAGGAGAAGCCCCTCCCCCCCAGCTGACCTCTATGGCAGTGTAGGGAGGGCTAAGGAGGTGAATGGGAAAGGGAAGAGCAGTGCTTTTTGTATTTCTAGTTCTTACCCATGCTTTGGATGCCCCCTTCCCTTGCCCAGAGATGGGGCCCAACTGCGAAACAGGGAGCCTAATAGGGCCAACCTGTGGGTATTTAGATTTGGATCCATCTGTGATTCTGTTAGCAGGTTTTATTTACCTCTGAGCCTGTGTCACTGGAAGCCTGGAGCTGGGGGCCCCTTTTATGAATATTGCATGTTGGCACATTTATTAGTAATAGTGGTAGGGCCTGTCACAGATCAGGAACTGTACAAACACTGTTATAGGAAGCTTTATATTTGTAACCACGTGCCTCTCTTTATAGAAGTATTTCTTAAGGTGATGTCCCTGAATAGTGATCAGAAAAATATTTCTTTCTTCTCATCTTTGAGTTATAGTATTTCCTGCATGTTTTGCAAACCTATATGACATGAGCTGCAAAAGAGACTTGTGTTTTGTTAAATTTTTTAAAAAAATGTTTTTGATCCTTTAGATTATAAATGCTATTTGTTAAGTCATCAGGCTGTTCTTTTTATAATTTCCCTTCCTGGCTGAAATAAAGTGTGGGAAGGGGTTTTTGTTCTTTTTAAATTAAATTGCTTTTGGTAAGCCACAAAACAGAAAGCAGTGGGAGATTTACTTGCATCATCTACGCTAGGAAACAAAATGGGTACAACTACCGTCACTTGGGGATGTGATATATCCACATACCTGAGTGATGCAGGTAAATCTGCCACTGCTCTGTGGTATTGTAAGTTCTCCCTATCTTCTGTAAAGGATTTCTGGGATGTGAAGCACTGTGTTTAGTGTGTAACCTTGTAAATACTGGGTCACGTAACATCACAAGTTATGACTGTGGTGTAGTTTCATCCAAGTGGCTTACTGGGGATGTCTGCTCTGTTGCTGATCAGAAACACACATCTCCTATTGTAAAAAGGCCATACCTTTTCTTGGTTAGAAACTACGTATCTCTGATAAATAGGCCAGGAGAAGCCTGGGGAACCATGTAAATTTGTAATATTTGGGATATTCAGACCTTATGTTAACTATTGAGCTGACTGTTAGTCTAGATTAAAATTGGCATGTTTCTTTGGTAAATACTTCTGAGCATAATGAGTATGTGTTCTTTTTTGATTGTGGGGGGATGGGTATGAGCATTGTATGATAAGACTGTCAAATCTGCTTAATTGAGAACCTTGATTTCCTCTTCCTTCCCACCTTGCTTCTCTCTTCCCTCCGGAGCTAGAAAACTTGCGGAACTGAGTGTTGATGAATTTTTAACTTCTGGATTTGAGTCAGAAGTTGATGCCGACTCAGAAGAGGAGTCTTCGAAGCTTGTGGAAGAGGCTGTTAACGTGAAACGAAGCCAGAATGGTCAGGAAGTTGGAAAGAAGAAGCCGCTCAAAGTTAAAACTGCGGAAAAGTAAGTGTAGCTCCAAGTTGATTGGGTGAATATGCACAGTCATTTAAAGTATAGATTTTCCCATTCCCCTGACCTACCCTAAACTAGTGGTTTTCAAATTTTTTCCCTTGGGACCCAATTGAAAAAAATCATGCTCGCGACCCAACAATTATATCTTTGAGCAATGCATTCCAGTCTTGTGGCAGTGGCAGCAGGGGGCGCCGCATCCTAGTACCTGGTGGTCTGCGACGCAGTACTGGGTTCCGACCTGTAGTCTGAAAACCACTGCCCTAAAGAGTCTTTCATTTCTAAGCACGTCATCTTAAAAAAGCACGAGATTCAGATGCTTTGTCCACACAATGAAAATAATAATACCCAGCTCTTATACAACACTTTATCAGTTAGGCGTTATCCCCTAATGGGGGAAGGGTGCCCAAAAATACCCAGTTCTTTAGATGCGGATGCTGGGGAAGCTCCCAAAACCCCCAGGCAAAGACCACCACTAGCAATGAATTTTTATTTATGCACTATGTATGTGACTTTTATTTATGATTACTAAATACAGGTTACACAGATTACCAGATTAAGGCAGTGATTAGTAGTACAATAAACACCCAATATATCCACAGGCACTCTAAGCTACAATACCACTTATTGCATGAATGCAGGACTTTTCATCAATTTTGGCTTTAAGCACATGATATAGAAAATATAACAAAGCCCAATACACACAAACCAAAACAATCCAGAACACAAGCCAATATGTAAGAGACAACCACACGGGGACCCTTTGTATTATCGTATAGGGATCTCATTCACACCCGTTGCGTCACGGTGTTCACCTGCGCACCCTTGGTTGCACACAGGATAAGTCCCAGACCTGGTCAATGGTTATTCCCCGTTCACGCTTCCCCTTCCCAGCAGCAAAGTTATAGCAGCGACGAACGTCTAGCACAGGGGGCGCCTGTTTATACACTTATACAAGAAGGGGATCCAGTGGGTCACGAGGTTCACCTGCACACCCTTGCTTTCATAACAAATTTAGTCTTTAAGGCTGCATCTACACTTGTAAATTAAGTCGACTTAAGCTTGCTTATGTCGACTTAACTGTAGTGTAGACGCAGGGTAAATTTAGTCGACTTAAGCTTGCTTAAGTCGACTTAATTTACCCTGCATCTACACTACAGTTTCCTTAAGTCGACTTAAGCAGCTTGCTTAAGTCGACTTAAGGAAAATAAAGTCGACTTAAGGAAAATTAAGTCAACTTTATTAAACCTCCTTTCCACTAGACTTAAGGCTTAATTCGACTTTTTAAAGTCGAATTAAGCCAGTGTAGATGTGGGGTAGCCCTAAGTCAACTTAGGGCTACCCCAGGACTACACCAATGCCCTCCCTGCCGGGGGGGGGCACAGGGGGAGCTTGGCATGCCCCCCAAAGGGCAGGGCAGAGCCCTGTGTGACGTTGTCTGGATTTAGGGAAGCATTTTTGATATTATTTTCTATGGATATCTCATAAATGCTATAATCCATAGGAACTATGTCATGTTTGGTATCAATAGAAAGGTAGTAATTTGCTGGGAATGATTATTCCAAGAACAAGAACCATTGTCTCCTTAATGGCTCATCAGGTTTCTCTCTTTAGCCCATTGTAGGTGGGAGCTTCCTTAACATTACAACCATTGTCTCCTTAATATTAAGGAAGCTCCCACCTACAATGGGCCAAAGGGAGAAACCTGATGAGCCATTAAGGAGACAATGGTTGTTCACACCCTCCTGTCTAAGGCATTTGTCCAGAATGACACAAGTTAAAGTATAGATATAACACCAAATTCCTAACTAACTTCTAATATAAATACAATTCCTAGACATAAACTATATAATCATTCCCAGCAAATTACTACCTTTCTATTGATACCAAAACATGACATAGTTCTTATGGATTATAGCATTTATGAGATATAAATACATATTAGTTAAAGTCGACTTAAATTAACAAGTGTAGACATAGCCTAAAAGTGCCGCAGGACTACTTTTTTGTTTTGCTGAACTAGACTAACATGACTACCCCTTTGGAACTTGTCAAAAATGATCAGGGGTATGGAAAAACTACCGTATGAGGAGACATTAGTAAGACTGGGACTTTTCATCTTGGAAAAGAGATGACTATGCAGGGATATGGTAGAGGTCTATAAAATCATGACTGGTGTGGATAAAGTAAATAAGGAAGTGTTATTTACTTCTCATAACACAAAAATTAGGGGGTCATTAAATTAATAGGCAGCAATTTAAAACAAAGAACACAAAATATTTCTTCATACAACGCACAGTCAACTTACGGAACTCCTTCCCAGAGGATGTTGTGGAAGCCAAGACTATAACAGGGTTCAAAAAAGAACTAGATAAGTTCATGGAGGATAGGTTCATCAATGGCTATTAGCCAGGATAAGCAAGGATTGCTGTTTACCAGAGGCTGGGAATGGCCAACGGGATGCATCACTTGATGATTACCTGTTCTGTTCGTACCCTCTTAAGCACTTGGCATTGATCACTGTCGGAAGACAAGATACTGATCTAGATGGACCATTGGTCTGACACATTATGGCTATTCTTATGTTCTTATTGTTTGCTTGTACAATTTATAGGGTACTGTCCATGCTGAATAAATAACCAGGTGTTAATTCTTCTGATCCTCCTCCATTAGGAAAGTGAAGAAAGGAAAGGCATCAGAGCATAAAGACCAACTCTCCCGGCTGAAGGAGCGAGATCCTGAATTTTACAAGTTCTTGCAAGAAAATGACCGCTCCCTGCTGAACTTTGATGATTCAGACAGCTCTGATGAAGAGGAGAAGGGGCTGCACACGCTGCCTGATACGTTAGAGGTATTTTAAAGGTGCCTAGGATACTCCTCCGTCCTGTAGGAGTACCCGTGTCCTCCTGGTGGATGGAGGAGTATCCTAGGCACCTTTGAAATAGGTTACCTTCATGTCATAAGTGTTCCTCGTGAGTTTCGATGTAAGGGCTGAAATCGCTTCTTGTGTGTGATGATGTAGAGCAGTAAGGAAATGTCTCCTCAAAGGTCTGCAGACAGGCAGGGCTCTTGGCTTTGAAATCAGTTGTGGATTTATAATAATAGTCTGCCATTTCTAGCAGTCCATCACCTTCCCCAGAGCCTCTCAGAATCCCTGTGAGGTGGGAAGGTATTGTCCGCATGGAGACACTGACATTTGGAAATGATCTGTTCCATATCTCCTGGGCTTTATGCACTTTCCCGCCTGCACATTTGGAATTGTCTCTCACTTCCTATGTGCAGAACACCTTAAATCCCCAAATCTTTCCAGATGGGCCCCTTCTTCCTATTATTATTTATTATGCATTTCCAGAGCTCCTAGAAGCCCTAGTCATTGACCAGGCCCTGACTCTGCTAGACGCTGTACATTTCCCCACACACTGTGGTATTTGAACTGATATTCTGTGTCTTACATTTGCCTGTGCAAGGCTGTGTTCTCTTTCTGGGACTGAAGTTGTCTGTCTGCAGTTGTAAAGGACTTTGTTGTTACTGCCTTTTGGAGTTGTATGCAGAGCTAATGGCAGAGCTAGGAATAGAATCGCTGCCTCTGAGTCTTGGTCTACACTTAAAACTTAGGTTGACCTAGCGATGGCATTTAGGAGTGGATTTTCACGCCTAAAGCCTTTGTGTAGAGACACCTAGGTTCTGGGAGAAGTAGCATTCCTGCAGTGGCAGGAAAAGACCTTTTTGTCTGTGCCTACACTACTGAGTTACAGCAGCATAGCTACACTAGCACCTGTAGATATGACCTGACTTCCCGTCAACTGCTCTAGCGACTTGGCAGATTTTCCTTTTAAGGGGCTGTGATGGTGGTGAATGAGGGAAGCAGAGACTCATTTGCAAAGCCAGCATCACCCTGGGTGTCTCTTCCCATTGTAGGAAGCGAGTGAGGATGACGAAGAGGAAACGGTCAAGCGGAAAAAAGCTGACTTTATCACTGTAACCTTGAAGATGGTGGAACAATGGAAACAGGCTGCACAGGTGAGAAATGGGCATGGCGTGTCAGAAGGGGGAGAGTTTGGGCCGGCCTGTGTCTGTGCTTCAGCAAATGCTGAGAGCCTGGGCCCAATTAAAAATCCTGTCCTCAGTGCTGTGACCCTTGCTTTTAAAAAAACATTGATGCGAAGTGCCATGGAAATGGCCTAGGCACCTCCTGGGCTATGTTCCTGCTAAGCTGTGTGCGTGTGTGGCCATGCAGCAGCTGTCGCACACCCACACACCTATCACAGATGCCCATGCAGCCTGATCCCCATGTCTCTTCTCCACAGTCCCATCCCTCCCCCCACCACCTCGGCTCGTCTTCTCCTCAGCCCGACCTCCTGTGTTTTAAAATTTTAAGTTTATCCCCATTCGTAGCATAAAAGACATTCATGACCACCTGGCAAAATACAGGCTGCAAAAACTGTAAGATGTAGGTGACGGTAGAGGCTAGATAGGCAGCAAGTGTCATCGTCTCACATTTGTTTAGTAAATTAATAAAACTACAGTATTTCAGTTTAACATTTTGATTAAAGTTTGAACAAAAAGACGACATCTATGCATTTCTTTTGAATTAAGGTACTTGGGCGTGCTGATGCTTCCGGTGCCAAAAAAACTGTTGCCCATGCGGCACCATGCCTCCCAAATTGCCACTCAGCGAGTACCATAACTTGCTCAGCTGCATCATCAGCTTAGAGGGAGCATTGCTCCTGGGCCTGCCAGCTGTGGAGCTAAGTGGCTGAATTGCCTATGCCTTGCTTTCTCTTGGACTGTACTTGGTTCTTAATGCTACTGGTTAAAAGCACAAACATTATTCTCCTCATGCCTGCTCTACACACAGACTTTATATGGTACAGCCAGGTCCTTGTGGGGAGGTAGGGGGACACTCTTTCCACTTGTTTAAATAACATAGTTGTACTGATACAGCCCCCAGTGCAGATGCAGTTATATCAGCCTCGCTTATTCCCTTATTTGTGTGGGAGTAGCTGTAGAAATCCAAGGCACCTTTATGCCTATATAACGGGGGGTGGGAGTACTTAACTTGACTACATAACATAGTTAGTGCAGAGCAACTGTTGTATGTAGACAAGATATAAATAACTAAATAACTGCCTGATTGATTATTCTTTCCCCATAACTGTGTGATCACTTGTTTGACCTCTTAATTTAGGGCCCAATCTGGGGTATGCTGATGTATATGAGTGACTTCACTTGAGTTTGTCTGCACTGCAGTTGGGAACGTGCTTCCCAGCTGGGGTAGACAGTCGGCTGGAGCTAGTGCTTTAAAAACAGTAGTGTGGACATTGTTGCATGGGCTACCCACTGGAGATTCAGCTGGTCCAACCCCCTGGGTTCATACTCCGGTGGGTTAGCCAGTGCTGCCTGTGCCGCAGTGTCCACACTGCAATGTTAACCTGCTGGCACAAGCTGTGTTCCCAGCTGCAGTGTAGACATACCCACTGAGTCTGCTGGTCTACTTGTTTTTGGATTGACTGGTCTAGAATCTTCGGCTGAAAGGATGTTGGAGCCTGGTGGACTCTTTGTTGAGGCTGATGGTCTCTTGTTGTTAGGGGTAACTCCAGGATAGAGCTGTGTGAATCCAGTGTGAGAGAGATTAGATTTGGTGCTTGTGCACCTCAACAGCATCTTTTCACCCGGAGAACTGTACACAGAACTGCATGATAGAAAGGTCCCGCTGAGCAAGATTATTTTGCCAACTGTGTAACGTGTAGATGAGGCACCTGACTTGTGTAGCTGTGCCCCTGGAGAGTAATAGAGCCTGCATGGTAACTGCAGATTTTTTTTTTAATAGCATTTAAAATATTATGCAGTGTGTCAAGTTACTTCCTTGCTATGTGCCTCAGTCATTCCTGCTGTATAATGGGGATACTCATTCTTCACTACTTCTGAAAAGCACTTTGAGCTCTATCAATGAGAAGCACATAATGAGAGATGATGATTAATGAAGGAGTATATCTGCCTCTGAGCTCCCCTCCCTTTTTGCTAACATTTCTTTATTCCTCTGTCCTTCTCTCCCAGAAGCAGCTAACACCGAGGATCTTCCATGAGATCACTCAGGCCTTTAAAGCATCTGTGGCAACTACAAAAGGAGATGATGGTGGAGCCGATCCCAGCAAATTCAAAGTCACTGACAGTGCCGGTGAGAGCTTTTGTCCAGACTAAAGGCTGTCTAGACTTATTTTATAGGGGGCCGGTGGTGTGGAATAAGGGCCTGGTGAGGAGATGCATGGGCAAATATAGATTGAAGACCTGTCCACGTAAAATGAGGAAATAAAATAGGTGAAAATGGAAATGATCCTCATCCTAGTTCCATGTGTGTCTTGTAGCTTTCAGTTTAAGAGCATAACTCCTCCAGATCTTGATGGATTTACACAGGGACAGTCCCACTTTATATAGGGGAACGGGGGGGTGGTGGGGGGGTGTGTGACCTGGAAGCAGCAGGATTACAATTAATATTGTTCAAGCAAACTCAGTACAGCACAGAGGGGTGTTGGCAAAAATGCTCCTGTCTAACATCTCAGATACTGCTATAGTGCGTGACCATTTCCCACTAAAATTGTGATTTAGAATCAACCACTGATTCTTCTCTCACTGCATTAATATTTCTTTATTTAGTTGAAATACTAAACAATGGTTCCAACTCATGTGCATCCGTCCTCTGGAAATACAGTGGCCATGTACATTTTTTAGGAGAAGTTTTGCTGCTGGAAAAACTTCTTAATGCATGCTGTGTAAAACAAGCCCTTGATCACTGAAGCATTTCAGAGGTGCTTGAGGGTGTCCTCTCTCCACTCCATAAAGCCCATGTGGAGCACCACAGTAGTTCATTGTGGCTTCCTTTTCAGGCAAATCTCTTCTAATGCAGTAAATTACATAGGGATGAGATGCCATGAGATGCTGTTGCTTTAAAAAAAAAAATCAAAATCAAAAATCAAATTCCTGGTTTCTTGCCTCCTCCTATTCTTTGTATTGCAGCAGTGTTTAGCAGCCTCCATCATGGACCAGGACCCCAGTGTGCTAGATGCTGAGCAAACATTCAGCAAAGAAATGTATCTCATGCACATGGGGGTCCCTGTCCAAAGAAGTTGCAGTCTAAGGAATTTTACTCTTCAGGAAGGAATTGCTGGGTGTGAGAGAGTGAGTGAGCAAGTTTGCGGAAACCTGTGAGAGCCCCTCAGAGCAGTTTAGCCCAGGTCCTGTTGTTGAGGTTAGCAAGGTGATCAGGAAGGGAATAAGGAAAGAGTTGTAAATATTTTACTGAAGTGTTCTTTTTCGTTCAGTGTTCAATGCCCTGGTGTCTTTCTGCATTCGGGATCTCTTTGGCTGCCTGCAGAAGCTGCTTCAGGTGAAGGTGCCAAAAGACAAATCGAAGTAAGTTCAATGCAGCCTCACTGCAAATAAGTGTCCTCTGGGGCTTTCCCAGCCTGAGGCCTGGACGTGAAGTGGAAGAATTGGCAGAGATGCAGCTCTTCTTATCTCTTCATTATTTGTCCATGCTTATGGATTTCTTATCCTGGAGCCTCAGTCCTTCTGAAGCAGGACAGGGGCAACCAGCATGAACATTTTCCTCCTGCACTGGACACTTCCAAAACACTTTATTTGAGGTGAAGGGAAGAATGGTTTGTAACTGACCTGCTTGCCCTTGAGACATGACTTGGTAGCGAGCCTGCCTGCTGCTCTCCGTGTTCACGATTGCTAGTGTGCTAGGCCCCAGATCATGAGGGGGTGAGAGCAGGAGCTTCTACGTTTGACCAGGTCAGCGTTGGATCATGGGTGGAATGGGGAACAGCAGTGAGTAACTGGGCTAGTGAGGGTACAATTAATCCCTTGTTCCTAAATGTAGGCATCAGTCCAGGAACTCTGGGTTGCATTCCTCCATGCTGTCATCTGATCCAGCTAGAGCCTTCATTAGAAGGGGGGGACCATCTGACTCATACATCCAGTTTTGTTCCAGGGAACTCTGGCTGGCTGCCAAACTGCTTTGGCCTGGGATCTCCTCAAGTGCCCCAAGCTAAACAGATTCTGCCTGGGTCAGTTCTTGGATGGGTGACCTAAGGCTGCTGGGGCTTGGTTGGTACCATTCTTCGCTCTGAGTCTATGCTGGACCAATGCTATAGGATGGTGGGTAGGCACGGTGGTGCTAGAAGTAAAATCCACGCTCTGGCTATCTGTTGAAAGACCCCAAACACGCTCTACAAGATGTGGTGATCCATCGGTCCTGGCTATCTTCCGTCTACGGGTATCTGCAATCTTCATTTACCAGAATCTGCTCTGATTTCAGCTGCAGACAGTTCTTTTCCTTCTGCCCTCAAATCCTGTTTAACAGCAGTGTTATTCAGCAGGAGTGGTCCATTGCAACGGCACTTGAGGAGCAGATGCACAGGAATTCCTGTAGTAAAACGAAGAGTCCTGTGGCACTTTTAAAGACTAACAGAGTTATTTATCGCATGAGCTTTCTTGGGAGAAAATCCCACTTCGTCACACACTTTGAAGCGTCTTCAAAGCGTCTCCCGAAGTGGGATTTTCTCCCATGATAAATCATGCGATAAATAAATCTGTTAGTCTTTAAAATTGCTACAAGACTATTTTTCTGCAATAGACGAACACAGCTACCCCTTTGGAACTGGATGTCAAGGAATTCCTGTGTATCTCTTTTGGCATTCTGCTCGTATTTTAATGTAATTGTTGTTAATTTCCCTGTTTGGTCTGGTTAGTGGACAGGGTGGGGATTGAGGTCAACTCTGAATTCTCTGTTGGCTTTGGTGATGAAGTAGAAGTCTCAGTTCCTTTGGGCTGTTGCTATGAGACAGAAATATAGTGCTGCTTGCAGAGAGTAGCTCTCCCTCCCCACCCTGTGGTCCTTACTGATCCACGCTCTTAAAGTCCATGGTAGTTTTGCCAGGCAAACACTCGGACCTGCAGTTACTAGTTCATTTGGGCGTGAGCTCATGAGTTGCACAAGTGAGATCTGCGCTGTCTTCCCCCACACCACCTAGACCATCCTTAATCTTACATCATAACTGGTGTGTAATGCCATCCATCTCCCAATAGAAATAACTTCTATTTTTAAGCTATGGCCCCTGGATGCCTGAACAGAAGGCAAATAGGGCTGAATGCCAGAAGCCCCCGATGCCCCCGCTCTATGGCAGTATCCCTTCTGTTAGCCAGATGGAGAGAGCTGTAGGGGAGGCACAGTACTTTGCTCTTCCCCATGTGGCTGGAGTAATATTGTGTAGGCCCAGGGCAGCCTGTGAATGAAAGTCTTATTCCTTTTATAATGGGATTGTAACGCTTTAACACCCGCAGCTCCTCACTGCCTGGAAAATGCTAGTTTCCTGGGAGTTTCTGTGGTGTAATGATTCATTGTCACTTTTAGCTCTGAACTGAATGCCACTCCTGCTTAGCTTGTGTTATCTCCCTGTTTGTTCCTAGGATGGTGCTGCCCTCTACCAGCCCGCTGTGGGGCAAGATGAGACTGGACATCAAGATGTACCTGAACTGCACCATCCAGGTAAAAACCTCCAGCATGTCTGTTACGAGGCTCTTGTAAATGGGTTTGTAACTTGGGATCACGTATCTAGCATCAAGGGAGATACACTGCTTGCTTCTAGCTAATGGTCCAGTTCTGAGTGACATGTGGCCATTTAAACACAGACAAGCGAACTGATGAAGCAGATGACTGTGTGAGCATTAATTGCTCTGATTTCACAAACCCAGCTTCCATGGGAGGCAGTTATGGCAGTTTAAAGATCACTCCTGGCTTCTGCTCGAGTCAAAATTTAGTCAAGTTAAAGTCATTTCAGGTGCTGTGTCTCCTCCTGTGTCCTCAGCAACATTGTTTTCCTGGCTTCATAACCAGTGCTCACTTTGCTATGGTGAGAACAGCAGCGAGGTTCTGTTTGTCAAACACCAAATCCCCAGCTGCACCAAGAATTATTCTGCTGCAACTTTGTTAAAAGATCCCACCTGTGCTAAGTTTGTATCCAGTTTGTTTTCCAGGGAAGGTCCACGTGTATTTACAATGCCTGTTTCCTCTCCTCCTCCTATATCAAGGTCTCTTGGGATAACTTAGGGAATCATAGAAATGGAAGGGACCATGAGAGGTCATCGAGTCCAGTCCCCTGGACTCATGGCAGGACCAAGTACCCTCTTAAACCATCCCTGACAGGTGTTGGTCTAATCTGCTCTTTAAAATTTCCAGTGATGGAGATTCCACAACCTGCCTAGGCAACTTGTTGCAGTGGTTAATCACCCTGACAGTTAGGAATTATTTCCTAATGTCCATCCTAACCCTCCCTTGCTGTAATTTAAGTCCGTTGCTTCTTGTCCTATTGCCAGTGGTTAAAGAGAATAATTTTTCTCCCTCCTCCTTGGGAGGATTTTTTAGGTACAACTTTTTTAGGTACTTGAAGACTGTTATCATGTCCCCGTTCAGTCTTCTCTTTTCCCGACTAAACAAATCCAGTTCTTTCAATCTTTCCTCATAAGTCAAGCATTTTAGACCTTTAATCATGTTTTTCTGCAATAGACTAACATGGCTACCCCTTTGGAACTTAATCATTCTTGTTGCTCTTCTCTGGACTTTCTCCTATTTCTCCACATCTTTCCTGAACAGAGACGCCCACAACTGGACACAGTACTCCAGTTGAGGCCTAATCAGCATGGTGTAGAGTGTAAGAATTACTTCTTGTGTCTTACATTACTCCTGTTAATGCATCCCAGAATGTTGTTTGCTTTTTTTGCAACAGTGTTCCACTGTTGACTCATATTTATCTTGTGGTCCACTATGACACTCCGATCCCTTTCCACAGTACTCCTTTCTAGGCAGTCATTGCCCATTTTGTATATCTGCAATAGATTCTTTCCTAAGTGGAGTACTTTACATTTGTCTATATTGAATTTCATCGTATATTTACTTCAGACCATTTCACCAGTTTGTCCAAATCATTTTGAATTGTGATTCTCTCCTCCAAAGTATTTGCAACCTCTTCCAACTTGGTATCATTCACAAACTTTATAAGTGTACTCTATGCCACTATCTAAATCATTGATGAAAATATAGAACAGAATCAGAGCCAGAAGCCAACAGACTGTTTCATTTTGTGCCCCCAATGAAAGGCAGTTGTTTTATTTAGAAAAAAAAAAACACAAAAAGAACAGAATAAATTGTTTGGCCTCCAAGGTAGAAGGGGGATTTTGAAAGACTGGAAAGCGGTAAGACAGGCTAAGTGCTGACACCCTTCCAGGGTATACACTGCAGAATGATTCTGCAGAAAAGCTGTCTTGAGCAGCCAAGCTTTTTCCTCAAGGGGTAGTGCATACACCAAGCAAGTAAACAAAGGATTGCAGCAAAACAGTAGAATGGATATGAAAATGGGAAGAACTAGACTAAATGGGGTAATGAGACTAGACATGATTTAGTTGGGATTGGCCCTGCTTTGATAGGGGGTTGGACTGGATGACCTCCCGATGACCGCCTTCCAACCCTAATATTTTAGGATTCCCTCCCTTGGAAGTCCAATGATGAAAAGCTCTAGATAAGAATTAGGTTTTATTATTAAGATATTCAAGCTTATAGGACAAGAAGCAATGGGCTTAAATTGCAGCAAGGAAGGCTTAGGTTGGGCATTAGGAAAAACTTCCTGATTGTGAGGGTCTGGAAAACATTGCCTAGGGAGGTTGTGGAATTTCTGCCATTGGAGGTATTTAGGAACAGGTTAGAGTCACAGTGGTTCCAAACCTGTAGCCTGGGGCCCAGAAGTGGCCCGTGGCTTACCTCTTGTGGTTATAGAAGGCAGCCGCTGTCTAAGTATCTGGGTGGAGCGTGTTTCCAGGGGGCTAAAAGACAAATGTAGGCTCCTTGCTGCAATTAAGGGAATGGGAGACCAGCGCTCCCCTTCCCCTGTCTGTAGCAAGGAGCACAGGAAAGCTCTCCACTTAGGTCCATAGGTGCTGGGGTCCCTGCTGGAGCCAGAGGGAGAGGAGTCCTGATCTTCCACCCCCCTGACTGCAGAAAGGAGCCATGGTCTAGGGACCCAGGTGGAGTGTATAGGACTACAGGACACACATGGTTTCCCTGCTGCAGCCAGAGAGATGGGATATCAGTGAGGAGGCAGCCTTCTTACTGAACTCCTTCTGTCTGGCTGCAGCAGGGACTGCTGGTGGAAACTGGTGATCCTTCAGGTTTGTAAAAATGTTATCTGTTGCCCTCGAGCCGAAAAGTTGGGAACCACTGGATTAGACAAACCCCTGTCAGGATTGTCTAACTATTACGTAGCCCTGCCTTGAATGCAGGAGACTGGACTAGATGACCTCTCAAGGTCCCTTCCATTCCTACATGTCTGATTCTGTGTGGTCAACTCGAAATCTAGACACGTTAAAATATTTCTGGTACTGTGCCTGCCCACCCGCACCAATGACATGTGGTCAAATTCCAAAGGGGTAGCCGTGTTAGTCTATTGTAGAAAGACAACAGAGTCCTGTGGCACTTTTAAAGACTAACAGAATTATTTATCGCATGAGCTTTCGTGGGAGAAAATCCCACTTCGTCAGACATGTGGGCATTTTAGTCGTGTTCCCTTTTTAAAATACGTTTTACTCTCTCCTGTTGTTGTTTGAGAGAGACTTAAGCTGTAGAGGGGGCAGTCAGCTACCACAATGTGATGGCCAGCCTTGCACAAAGCAGAGGTGTGGAAGAGGTGATGAGGAGACATTACCTCTTCTTTCAGCTGTGGTGATTGGATGTGTGAGTTGGGACGGTCGCTGGTAAAACAGCTTTTCAGCATTGAAGTGACTTTAAACTTGATGTCCCTTTAAACAAACATCCCTCACCTTGGGTTTTGGCCCCCAGGGAGTTGAGCCTGCCCTTCCCAAAGATATTCAGCCATGTTTGTGCGTCTGCCCCTGCACTCTGGAAGCAGCTAAGGGGTGGGTAAGGTGCTGGCCTGTCTCCCCAGCTCAGGAAGGGCCTTTCCTTCAGGCCATCATTTGTCCTTCAGACACAATAAAATGATTCCAGATAAGTCTCATGTGTAAACCATCTTGTTCCCTGACCCGGGGTCTGCTGCAGGGCCCGGAATCCTTCCCCTGCTGCCAGAGGAGTGACCATCCTCTTGCTGCTCTCCTTCCCAACCCAGCCCTTCTTGGCTTTTGTCATTCACTATAGCAGTCTCAGCTGGGCAGTAGCTGCTCAGTTACAGGTGAGGGCAATCCCGGATCCCCAGCCAAGAGTGCCTCTTTCTAGCCTTTTCCTTGATTGGGAATTAGCCCCTCACTTACCTGCTGGTGCCTCTGCTCCCTGCCAGAGGACTGCTGGGAAAGTCTGTAAATCACTGGATTGATACCACCACTGCTCAGCTGGCCCTGGTGCCATGTTGATTATTCTCAGCCTCCTGTTGGCAAAGACATTCTCAACAATGCTCTTGGCTAAGCCCCTGCCACCTCACTACCTGCCCCTCAGCTTCACCACTGGCCTCATCACCAGCCCTGCCCTCCTATCTGGCCCTGGCCATGCCGCTCTGCCCCCACAGGTGGGGCCCCCTCCCAATGTTAGGTCCCTGGGCAAATGCCCAGGCTGCCCCATAGCTAGGACTGCCTATGGCCATTGGCGATAGTGTCTCACCTTCCCTAAGAGTTACTAATCTGATGTGGTGAGGCCCTGGTAGCCAGCTCCCTCTAACCAGCCAATTCACCTCTCTGCTGGGGCCTGCACCTGGATACGCTCAGAAGTCCTCTTGGCTTGATGTATTATGGGCCGTGTTCCCAGACCACTGGACAGGCCGAGCCACTCTGGTCTCTTGGCATGTGGGGAGCATTTGGAGTAAATGGGATCTGAAGGAGTTAGGTGGGAAATAATTGGAAATAATTCTAATAATAAATCTAATTCTGCCCCCCCCTCCCCCCGTAGCTCCTGTCTTGTTTAACGGAAGCTTCTGTGGGAGCTGCTGTCCTTCACCACGTGAACACCATGGTGCCTTATTACTTGTCCTTCCCAAAGCACTGCCGCATGCTGCTCAAGGTAAGGCTCAGAAACTTAATTTGGGCCTTGGAGAGAGAAAAGCAACTCTATGTGCACCCCTGTGCTATTGGATATTTGGTGTTGGATGCCCTGACACAACTGTGTCTATGGTTTGGGGCTCAGTTGCCAGTTCCTTTCCTGGGCTGTTCTTCCATTAAGCACACATGCCTCCATTTATCATTGTTGGGTGTCAGCCATCATCCTTACACCAAGTTCAACAGGGGCTTGGATCTGCCTGCGAGTGCATGTCATGCAGGAGCGGTGATGTTACAGTGAAGCTGCTTTTCCTAATCATGTCTAGAGTAATTGCTCCCCGGGTGGCATCTGTGCATGTGTGAGAGCATTTTACTCTGGAGGGTCGGGGGTGGAATATTTGTACAGTGACGTAGTCACTGCTGCTGTGAGCACTCCACAGAAACAAAGTGGGGGGATGAGTGGAGTGCGAGGAGGGGGCCACAAGAGCGTTCAATCATGGAAGTCTGACAACGCAGCACTCAAACAAAGCTGGAGGCCTGTATGGCGTGTAATGTTTGTGGTGCTGCATGCTGAGATAAGGGTAATTTAAATCGCTTGTTTTGAGGCCTCTAATTACCGCTGTCAGGGAGGAATTGTCTGCTCTGCACAGTTGACCAGGTTCTTTAGGGTATTTTTGCTTCTGTGAGCTGTTGTGAGAGATGAGAGGCTTACAATTATGTATGTCCTAGAAGTTCCTGGAGGCCTCAACCAAGATCAGAGCCCCATTGTACCAGACACTTAATAAGGGCAAATCACTGCCCCAAAGGTTTACAGTCCAAAAAGACTAGATAGAGCGTGGTATCCATTTTACAGATGGGGAATATAGAACTTAAGATTAAATGATTTGCCCCACGCCCCACAGGGAGTCTGTGGCAAGGGCAGAAATCCAGTCCAGGTGTCTTGAGTTCTGGTCCTGTGTCCCCACTGCATCCTTTTCTTAATATTGGACTTTAGGTGGTGCAGCAAAATCCTTCTGCCTCTGCAGTGTGTCTTGGACACCTGTCTGTTCTTTAAGGCCAGGTAGGGAATCATGAAGAGCTCAGAGAGCATTTGCCCTCCAGGAACCACAGTCAGGTTGGCTCTGGCCTTGGGTATTAGGTGAGCTCTGTGTAAATTAATGTGACACAGAGATGACCTCCTTTTCTTGGGGTTAACAGAGTGCTGTGCAACACAGAGAACTGCCTGTAGCTAGAGGAGAGGCTCCTGGTTTGCTTAGGACGCCTCAGCTTAGGAAAAGCCTGGCAAGTTGAGTCAAACGCCAAACGTAGGTACCTAAAGTTAGGCATTGAAATCCATGTGTAGGTACCCGTGTATTAGTGGCCTCACTAATGGTGCTGAACACAGGTTGCCCCCCTTGACTTTTGTGGGCAGGAAGGCTTGAAAGTATTGACTGTGGCATGGAATGTGAGGGCTGTTTACAGGCAGGCGGTGAGGACGGGCTGGCTGCTAATGCTGTGCTCCCAATTGCAGTACGGCCCGCCCTTCTCCCTGTGTCTCTGAAACAAATGGCAAGGGAAGGCTCAGGCCTCTCTCTTGATGGGATGGGACCCTGTACCCTTTCTCACATGGGCCCCTTGTCTGCCTTTCTTCTTTAGCAAGCCATCCATCTGTGGAGCACGGGTGAAGAAACTGTGAGAGTACTGGCCTTCCTGGTATTGAACAAGGTCTGCCGCCATAAGAAAGAGCTGTACCTGACCCACGTGCTCAAGGTAATGCGGGATTGTCTGTGATAATGTAACTCTAGTCTCTGGCTGTTAACAGCTGTGGATCTCTGTGTGCTTTACAAAGGAGGCTGGGCTCATTATCTCCATTTTGCAAATGGGAAACTGAGGCACAGGGCAGTAAAGTGACATGGCCAAGGTCATCCCAGCAGGCCAGTGGCAGAACTGGGAGTCAAAGTCAGGTCTCCTGAGTCCCAGCCCAGTGCACTATCTGCTAGGCCATGTGATTGACCACTGTGCACAGGTGCTATCTTGCTTCTTTGTCATGGCATGTAGACATGCAGGCATGCATGAGTCGAAGGGCGTGGTCAGCAGTGTAAAGGCCAGGGCAGAGGCTGAAGATGATGTGATACTGCCTACAGTCAGAAAACACTCTGAGCCCACAGCGGCAGTGTCTGACGGATGCTATGCCACCAGCCAGCGAGCGAAGAGTGTTTGGTTGCAGATGAATGTCCACATCACACTGATCCTGCCCCCGCTTCTCCCGCCCCCAGTTGGCATTGCATGTTTGTGACGGGGAGACCCACATGTGAGATTCCCTTTTATCCGTACAGATCATGCATGAGTCTCACTGGCAAGGGATACCACGGAGATGTTTGCTCTACCTATGGTGGGGCGAAACAGAGGGCTTTAATCTCCAGAACCACCCCGCTGGGCCCTGTCTCGAGCACTCATGCGCTTGAAGCCAGACTTTGTGGGGTTTTGGCTTAGGGCACCCCTTGACAAAATTGGCTCCCAGACAGGCACCAGCAGTTTTATTTTTGGTCACCAGAGAGCACTCCTCCATTGCATTTCCAAAGCGGAGCTAGGAGCCAGTCTACAAACCCTGGTCGCCATGGTGACCTGGCACCCGGGTTTTGTTGAACGCTGGCTTAGGGTTGCTGGAGGGCACGCCTTCCTTGTCCAGATTTTTGTTCTGACTCCCATTTGTGCCTGTCCTTTTCCTGCAGCAAATGTACATCTCCTATGTGAAGAACTCCAGGTTCACTTCCCCCAATGTCCTCCCCATGATCAACTTCATGCAGCGCACCCTGACGGAGATGTATGCCCTGGACACACATGTGTCCTACCAGCACGCCTTCATCTACATTCGCCAGCTGGCTATTCACCTGCGCAGCGCCATGACGGTGAAGAAGAAGGTAGGTTCCAGCCCCGGCTTGGGGAACAAAGTCTACCGCCGTTCTCGCCAGCAGGGAGCTTTGCAGGCTGCCTTTACATGTTCCCGACTTGGCGATGACCCTAAGCCCTGGGTGACGTTGGCTTTAACTCAGGTTGATATATGGCCCTGTGCATGAAGAGACTAGGAGAAAATCACAGTCTCTGCTTAAAAGCTGCTGGTCACTATAGTCCAGAGGGTGGGGCAATGAGGGGAGCGAATGGGCCTATTGGAGCATCACAGCTGAAATGTCTGCTCACCCTGGAGTGTTAAGCTGGATCACAGCAAGAGCACCTCATCTATTTAGGCAAGTTGTGCTCCAGGCATATCAGTTGGAAGGGGGTGGGAAGTTGTGCAGACGAGACCTTTAAAACCCGGGTCAGTCTCTGCTTACAGTAGACCTTTGAAGATCTCTGAGTAGGAATTTGCCCCAGCATCTTTGGCTAAATTATTTCTTCCCACTAAGTAACCCCACCCCACTGTTGTGGAGTTGTGCCCCTAGCTAGCTTGTCCCAACCCAGTGGTGCAAGAAGTAATTTTCCCATGTGTATTTTTCAAAGTGCTTCTGTCTCTGAGGTTGAAAGGCCCCATATAAATAGAGATGGGATCTGGATTCCCTGCCAGGACTGGGGAGCCTTGGAGTCCTGGGTAGGTGGTTTCCATACTTCACGGTATTGCATCACTCTCAGGAAATGCCTTCTCTGGAGTCTCTGATGTGATGTCTGGGAGAGGGGCTAACTGGTGCATCTTGGGGATACCCAGCAGCATAGGCGAAGTCAGCTGGCACATGGGGGACATCCTTGAAGAATCCAGAGGAAGTTAGTGCAAGTAGGATTTTGGAACATTGGGCTTGGTAGGAACTTGTTCCATGAAGCAGGCTGGATCAGTCTGTTTCATGATGCACTAAGGAGCCAGCAAGTGGCTATTCTGCCAAGGACACACGGATCCAGGGTTCTGCCAGCTGCTCAGGGGAGGAGAAACGCTGTCATTTATTTAGCTGTTCGGGTTTTAGCAAGGAAGTGGAGAGCAAATACTGGCAAGGTAGTTCTCTCTTCCCAAGCTTTGTAGATCCTAGCAGATTTTCTCTCTTTCACTCTGGACAATCTCCCCCCTTTGCCCTCTAGTGTCTGTGTAATTAATGTTTCAGATACTTAGCAAAACCGCAGAGCAAAAAAAGATTATAAGCCACCCCTACTTGTGGCTCTGTCCAACTGCTTGGCACATCTCCCCCTCAGCCTGTATCACTTGCCCTGGCCACTTCTGTACTTTTGCTGAGGCAAGCAACTAAGGCCTGATTTGGGCCATGTCCAGTCTGACCTGCCTAAACTGAGTCAAATTGCTAATCCGGTCTTTATCCGGGTTTAAGAAAACAAACCACTGCAGATTAGTGGTTTGGTTGTGCCGTGCAGTGCAGGATTGGTTACTGCTTAAATCTCCGAGATGCTCAGACATAGGGATAAACCCAGCCAGAGAAAAGTGCAGTCTTGGTCTCTGCATATGCCCCTAATTGGATTGTTGTAGCTTCCTCCACTCAGCCCTGGACCAGACAATCCCAAATCCAGTTGGTTTCACAGTAGGGGTTTGAAAGTGGGATTAAATTACACTGACGTATCCAGAAGGCCCGAATCCCAACAGCAAGTCGATTAGTTTGAAATGATCACCGGGCGATTCCAGAAGCCATCCACTAGGCTGTGCTACATGGACAGGAGGCGAGAGTTAGCAGTGCAATCAGTGGAGGAATGTTTACCTGAGCCCTACCACATGGTGCTGGGTTTATGTATGTTGTTCAGAAATGCTACAAGCAGGCAGTCCCCCATCCACTCCCTGCGTGGCCTGCTCAGGCCTGTGTAAAAGGAGAGGAGCTGTAGTCATCAGAGTTTATCCCCGTTAGCTGATGGATGGGAAAGGTTCACTGTAGAGAGAGGAGTTTGGAGCCAAGGGCCCCTCACAAGGAGCAGCCTTATAAGCTGCCAGCAGTTGGGATTCTTCTCCAAATTCTGAGCTTCTTGCATTTGCAGCCTCTGGTTAAGTCAAAGGAGAACTGGCTTCTGCATGGACTTCTTGGTGCTTATGTCTGAATGGGAAATAGCTGATGGGAGTAGCTCTTTCAATGAGCATTTTAAATTTTTCTGACGTTCTGAGCAGCCCCAAACCAGGAACTGCATATAGGGAGGGAAGAAGTTTATTTTGAACGTAAAGAAATGCCTGACTCTTGGGCAGGGGCTTGGGCCAGTCTTTGCATACCACTTGGGATGGGCTGCAGCCCCAGATCATCCAGGTTGGCTCAGAGTGACACTGGATGTGTTAATCACTCAAATAGCCCCTAAGGTTGTTCAGTGTGGTAACTAGAAAGGGGGCTGATAGATTTGTGTGCAGGCTGCACACTCACACTCAGCCCTGTTTTTTGTGTTCCCCACAGCTCTGTAAAAGGAACCTGTTATTGTGGTGTCCTCTCAATGGCGTGGTATGGCAATCGGGTGTGTAAACGCCTGGGAGATGGTTGCACTGAATGGGTCAGTCCTAGCTGCATGGGGCACTCTGACTATGCTTGCATGTTGGAGAATCTTTAAAATAAATAGCAAAAATGCTGCCTGTCTTTGGGGTATCTGAGAGATGGAGGTTCTTTTTTAATATTATGATTGAGGGAATAATCAAAGCCAACTGATGTTGGTGTTAATGGTTCAGTGGGTCACTTTAGAGGAGAGGTGGGTTCACTGGGAATCTTAGGAAGCTGGTTCTGCTCTGTAGCTTGAGAAGTTTATTTTTCTTTCCTCCTGTGTGCATGGACCAGGTTGGGTTCACAGTAGAACAGTTGTAAAAGAGGCATATTCCCACCTGGCTGCCCATGGGAGATAAGGGATTGTCCCCTTTTGCTGGTGAATGGGGAAGGCTCGTACACAGCACGGCCATGCTCCTCTGTCTGCTGTGGGTTGAGATGTTAAGTAGAAGGAGCTCCACTTGTGAAGTATACCTGCAGATAAATGACACAAGGAACAACAGACAGGGAAATTTCCCGCCCCATAATAACCAGAACTTAGTATTTTCAGGACATCATGCAAACCTTTAACCATCCCCTTCTCCTGAATCCTGGGCTAGCACATTAACCGCACAATCCCCCTTCTTCCCAGTGTAACGTAACTAGTCACTGCTAGAACCAGAGTTGGAACCGGGGACTTTTGGGTGCCGAGTTGTGCACTCCATCCGCTAGACCATGTTGCTTCTAGAATAGAAAGACGGCGGCGTCTTTGCTACAGAAATGGAGTTCAACTCCTGTCTCACTGGTTTGTTTTCCAAACGTGTGTGCCTTTCTTCCTCTGTTTCTGTAGGAGAACTACCAGTCTGTTTACAACTGGCAGTACATACACTGCCTGTACTTCTGGTGTCGCCTCCTCAGCACCATCTACCCAAGTGAGATCATGGAGCCGTTAATTTACCCTCTGACCCAGGTCATCATTGGCTGCATTAAGTAAGTAGACACCTGGACTCTGATTTCCCATGTGACAGATGTGATCATGCAGTCGCAGGGGATGGGCAGGAGGTTATGTATAGATTTTAAAGTTCCCCTTTGTTGTAGGGACTGTCCTGTTACTTACAGAGGGCTGCTCTCATAAGCTGTGATTTATTGAAGCACGCCTGTTGGAAATGACTTGCTGCCATGTTGCTTGAACTTAGTATGAAGCTTTTATCAAGCTACTTTTCTCTCCATTAACGAGCTCATTGGTATGACCAATATCTGTGCCCTAGTGGCTGGAAAACTGATCTGGGATTTAGGAGACCTGTGTTCTGTTCCAGGCTCAGCCACTGGTTTGCTGGGGGACCTTGGGCAAGTCACATCACTGCTCTGAGTCTCAGTTTCCCCCTCTGTGAAATGGGCACAATATAACATCTTTTATAAAGTATTTTGACATTGTCTGATGCAATGTGTTATCTAAGAGCCAGGTATTATTGTTAGTATTTGTTATTTGAGCGAGCAGCTTCTGGGCAGGGGAAGGATGATATGTAGCAGGCAGGATGGACTTGGCCAACAGATCTGTCCAGCCAAGTTTTGTATGGGTGGTAGATGAAATGGATAGCCCAACTGTTAGAAGCGCTTTTTGGACCCGTTAACCAGAAGCATTTGCATAGTTGTTTCTAATCTAGCAGCTGAAGTTCCAAAGGCCTCCAGTGAAATCCAGCTTCTCTGCCTTCCTTTGCCATCTCTGCTGAGCTAGGCCTTACCTGAGCTCCAATCTAGAAACCACTGAACAGCTCTCCAAGGTCTCCTGTGATGACAGAAAACCACAACACGCAGTTGTAGGGATGGGGTGAGGTTGGCCAGTGAACCTCTCACCTGAGGGTTCACGTTAGGGCATCTGTGGCCACAAACTGCTGAGTCTATGACCACAGCTGATACCCACCCCGTTGTGCTTTCCATCAAGTGGCTGGTTTCAGAGAGCTGTTGTGATTTCCCATTTTAAAAGAAACCTTAGCAGCCCAATCCTTTAAGTAACACATGTTCTGCCCTGTTTTGTAATGGTCTGGCCTGTGACCTGGGAGCCCCTTTCCTACCTGTACTTTCTTTCCTCTTCACTTGTAAAATGGTCCCCATGCTACAGTGAGAACTTATGTGGATAGTTCTTCCTGTAACCATGTGAGCAGTGTAGCCTAGAGGATGGGGCTTTGGAGTAGGGCTTGGATGACCTGGGTTCTCTTCCCAGCTCTGTACCTTTCCTGCTCGGTGCTTCACCTTTCTGTGCTGCTGGGGTTGTAGGGCACTTTGGGACGTACTGTGCTGGGTGGCATTATTGCTGCTGTGGTTGTATACAGGGGCCTGTGTCTAGCAGTCTGCAGCCCAGTTCTGCAAAATCTCCACCTTTTGTGAGATGCAGCGCACTTTCTACTGCCTTTGAGGCCACTTAGCAAGCTCACGCTCCACCTAGAGGCCAGCTTGCTAGCTCGCATTCCCTAGACTGAGCTCCTCATACCTCTTGTTCTTCCACAGCAGCTAAAAATTGCAAACCTTAGCACTGTGCCCAATCTTGCTGGCTCAGCAAAGAGGCTTGTGGATGGGAAATAAAGGTAATCAGGCTGGAGCTAGCTTGGTTTCTCCCTGCATTAGCGACTCGGAGGAAGGTGGATGCAACGTTTGCCAAATAGCAGCTTGCAAAATCGATGGGGAAAGATATTCTCGTGTCCAGCTTCTCGGAGCGGGCCGCAGATATGAATTGCTTACTCCCAGCATTGTGTTTTTTCATGCACTATGCAAAACCATGCTCTGAGGTGTCCTTAGCCTCTGTTCACCAGAAGCAGGGAATGGGCAGCAGGGATGGATGACTTTATGATTATCTGTTCTGTTCATTTCATTTAAAGCACCTGACGTTGGTGTCAGAAGACAGGATACTGGGCTAGATGGACCATTGATCTAACCCAGGATGGCTGTTCTTATGTTCTTACAACCCTGGGAGTCTTTCCGCTGACTTTGGTGGGCACTGATTAGATCAGGACTATAAACTCTACAATGGGGTCATTTCATCCTATGCTGATATGCAGCCACTTTTGGGGTAGAACAGCAGCATAAGAGCACACAACTATTTCAAACAAGATGTAGAGATCACAACTTATCCCTTGATTATTGGAATGATGAGCCTGAATCACGGGGTTAGAAAGGACCGCAAGGGTCATCTAATCTAACCCATCTGCCAAGATTCAGGAATTGAGTGGCCATCCAGCCTCCTTTTGATTCCTTCTGAATCTGAACCAGTTTTTACCCATGTTCTGATTGCCTAGAGGTTTTGGGTGTCCCCAAGCCATTTTGGATAATCCCTTTACTTGTACTGTAGCCTCCGTGAGTTTATCCAGTTCTTTCTGAATCCTGTTATAGTCCTGCAAGTTGGCCAGTGTGCAAAAATCAAATGCAAGCAAAGAAACGTGTTAAAAACAGTGCAGTGGCTGGGAAGGATGATGCATGGAAACGTGAGCAAGCTCTCTCTACTGTTCAATTACAGGATGAGTTTCTAGCACCACCCAGAAGGGGAGACGGAGTGTGGAGAGCCTCAGGGTTTTCATACGCTGGCCTGGGGCTTTCTTACTTGCACATCTTGAGATGCAAACAATCTCTTATTTATTTGCACACCTTGTCCTGGGCCAAGCAGTGACATCAGGAGGCAGCGTTGCTATGGCACTGGATTTTATTCCCAAAGGTTTCTATATCTCCTTTTAGTTCCCTGGAGAAGAGAGAGCTATCCATGCGCAGACACCCAAATGGGTCTGTTCATTACATGTCTCGGAGCTGAACTGATGTCATAGGAGGATTGAAGGCTTGTTGACTTCAGGGCTTCTGAGTGTAATTAGTCTCTGATTTTTCCCCCCCCTCTCTTTTGTTTGCATGCCAGTGAAAAGCCCAGTTGTGTGATGGGAGAACTAGAATCTCATGAAGACTATTTGTCTACCTCAATGCATCCAGCAGCCTTAACGAGCCAAATTCAACCTTCATGCAACTTTGCTGACGACAGTGGAGTCACACTGGGGTTAAATTTGCCTCACTACATTTTGCAGCTCGTATTGGGATTGCTCTTAAATCTGAACAACTCTTGAGTTGAGCAAGGGGGCGTATTTAATAGTAATTAAATAAGAATTAGAATATTTAGTAGAGGCTGCAGGTCTTTGATGAGATCAAGGCCTAGTTGTCTATACAGTGGCTTGTATAGACATTAGGTAGGAAACACACTGCAAGCTCTTTAGGGCAGAGACTAAGTAGACAAGGCAGACCAAGGGTGGGCCAAGAGAGTGATTAACCTTTCCTTTTAGACATCAGGCACAGAGAGATGGAGTGACTGGCTCAAGGTCACCCTGGCAGTCGGTGTCAACAGTCAGGAATCGCACTCAGCACCCTTGAGGTTTCATTCCAGGTCTTTAGCTACAGATTAGGTATGTCTGCCCTGGATGCGTCTTTTAGCAGCATGTAGGCTATGTATGTGTTTAGCCCCTCAGCACAGATACAAATATCAGGATAGCTGGTGAAGCCTGGGTGAGGCAAGTCGGTAAAGACATGCATGAGGGGTGCGAGTCTGTATGTGAGTTCATACCTTGCCTGATTCTCTACTCACCTAAGCCAGGGTTCCCCATCTACACTGCTCTTTTTAGCCGGGTAGTGTCTCACAGCCTGCCTACAACTGGAGCCTTCCTCAGCCACAGTCGAAAGACTCGAGTGGTAGGGAAGGAGCCTTTCTCTACTGCTTCTGCTCTGCCAGAGCCTTTCACCGACACATGTAGCTACACTTTGCAGTGTGGACGCAGCCTGCTGCTTGTTCTCTATGCACTCCTTCACTGGCCTGTAGTGTGGACGTGGCCACAGTTAGATACTTTCCTAGCTCTGCTGTCGTGAATCATTTCGCTGTCAGTATTTGGATTCCATGGGTGTTTGGCTGGATCTGGGCTTGAAGAAGTGTGACCTCTTTATTTCCCTTCTGAGAACTTGATTCCATCTCCCTCCCCTCCCAGTCTGAGAAGGAGGGGGGAAAAAGTACTCTGTGCTTTGAAACTGCTGGCAATAACGGGCACACAATGAATTTCTGAAACTCTGGCGGTCTCTGAACTCCTGTTAGCTCTGTAACCAGATTCTCTGCTTTAAAATGCCGCTCTGCGGGTCTCAGCACTCCCATGGGAGAAGAAGATAAACAGGTTTAAATGATTGTCAGGATTCTCTCGCCTTCCCTGTCGCCACAAGTGGCTCACTGCTGGTGCAGCACTTTAATTGTCCTGCAGACAAGTCTGGGCAGTTTTTCACCTGTCCGGACTGATAAATCAGCTGTCTAGGGCCACAGAAAAGTAAATTGGGAGAGTCCTGGGGAGATCAGCAAACAGAATTTGCTGGCATCTGTGTTGTGCAGAGCCTTCCCGTGCAATGTGCCGTGAACATGTAACAAGTGATGTGGGTCTGGGGCGGAAGGATTTGGGAACGGATCCTGCATTGGGTCCTGTTGTGAGCAAGCCAGTGATACATGCCAGCCTGGCTCTAAGGGAGAGTGGATGTTGTCCGCAGACCTCCCAGAAAGAGACAGATCACTGCATGGTAAAATATGGAGTCTCATTCCTTAATCCCCTTGCTGCAGCTGCAACGCCCTACTCAGTGCTTCTGGGCACGGGGCTTCTCTAGGATTTTGCTTTTGGAGCAGTGGCAGGTGTAAGTGGGAGCAGAAATGAAGCCCAGGGATTTGCCTGTTCTACAGCAGTGCAGGGGTACCAGTGAGAAGCACCAAAGGTCTGTGACACATTCTGGAGGGAACTCGCTGCTGCTGCACACTTCTCTGGCCGCCCTTCCGTATGGCTAACATTAAGCACACTGATTGGATTCCCACATGGGATGTTGGTTGAGTCTCCTGTGTTCCAACCTGCTGCAAACATCTTTTCAAACAGCATCATTATCTCAATCAGTGGAGGGATGCAGCTACTGAATGGTATATGTTTGGGGGGGGGGGTTGCACTCTCCCAGGAGTACTAGAGGGGAACGAACCAGTTCATTGAGCTTTTACTGTGTCTCCAGCATGGGGGCCAGGCCCACAGCTGGGGTAAGCTGGGCCCCATTGCACCAGCTGAGGATCTGGGTTTAGAGTCTTTAAAAGGAGAAGATTGGTTATGCATTTTTCTTGTTATCCTGTTCTCTTTGCTTACACACTTGTGAAGTAGTGCTAGGGTAAATAACCAGAGGAAAGCGTGAAGGTGGGCTAGCCCCAGTGCTCATTGGTTTCAGCGCCTTTAAGAGGTTAACACATATCAGCTATTTGGGTTGATTTTACTTTTAAAGCCATTATACAGTCAGGAAAGGATTCCAGTTATTGTCTGTTTCTCCAGTCTGGACTGTAGCAAGAAAATCTTGTCTTCTGGGGAAATAACATCCTGTCAGTTGAGTGTTCTTCTGAGTAAGGATGCTAAGGGTTGAATCATTAAACCTTGTTTGGCCTGGGGAAAAGAAGGTTGCCCAGAACACTGGTGATGGCTTAAATACACCTAAGGAGGTCTCCCAAGAATCTGGGTAGGCTCCTTTGGGTAAAACTCCATGCTACCTGGGTGCATCGCTAGAGCAAAGTGGAGTTTAACATGGATGTCCGAAGGGCCAGGATATACCACCAGATTGGGGGCCACTAGGATTAACAACTGTTAGTCTAGGATGGATAGGCCACTGGTGGCGAGGAGCAGACCTCTTTGCAGGAAGCAGAGTGTACATTAGCTGGACACATCGTCTTTTGCTCTCGTATTGTTCTGTGTTGGTAGTACTCAGCATTGTGGGATACATGTTCCACCTTTCCTGGAACCTCAGATGTGTTCTGATCTTGGTTCAGCAGGTTGTTCCTGGGTGTATTGAAACCAGCAGATGCCAGGACTAAATAAAAGAAGGAACACCTGGAGAAAATAATTTGCTCCCCTTACTTTTTCTTTCTACCAGAAGGTGGCGCTTTGTTCCAGCAAAAGGGCTGGTATATTCAGAGATGAATGGGGCAGGGAGGTGGGGGCAGGGGTTGTGAAGGGAGGTGTGCTGTTCCTTCTGCTACACTACCTCATTACAGGAGGGGACTAGGGAGAAATTACCATCCGTCGAAGCTATATTGCTCCAGGCAGGGACCAAGGCAGAATTTCAAATGTGCTTAAACAAGATAACTAGTAGCAGAGGGCTGCCTGCTAACATCAAAATTAGCTCCCTCATTTTCTTATTCCCTCTCCCCTCACCAGCCCTTCTCTGGTGCATAAAACACATTAAAAATGTATTTAGAAGGATGCTGTGGAGAAATGGACCCAGCATGGCTTGATCTTACACATGATCGGAGCAGATGGGGTCTAGCCCAGGGAAATTGGAGGGTTGAATGGGGAGATGCAATGCTGGCTCAGTCGTTGGGGGGGGGGGGGGTTTCTGGGGGTATCCCATGGGATTGCTTATGTGGCTCTTGCAGATAGAGCTAAAAGGTGTGGTGGGTCTGTCTGGACTGGGGCTCTCCAGGCATTGGAGCACCAGGAGAGGACTGCTATGTTGGAGCGCCTCTAGTTCCTTGTGCTGTCTCATGCTCTTCTTCCTGCCCCCTCAGCCCCCAATTTTTGGGGACACCCTCCCCCATTTATGTGCAGCTTTTGGCTCATCCTGTGGCCCTTTCAGCATATTAAATAAATGCTACGCTTGTCCTTTTTTCATAGGCTGTGCAGGACCCTGGGGTTCAGCCTTTCCCCTCCCAGGCTCTGTGCAGGAGAGGGAAGGATCACCCCACTTCCATGGGGAAAGGAGATGCCACAGCACCTCGGGGTCAGCCCGCCGCTTGGCTGACCGGGTTGAGACTGACATCAGAAGCGGCTTCCTGCAGCCTTCCTAGGCAGGCAGATTGCGGTGGCCCAGAAATGGGACGGGAGTCACCGCAGCGCATGAAAACAACCCTCATAAAGCCGTAGACTTCCTGCCATGCCATGCCCCGCAGTTCAGTAGGGAGAAATTGGCAGGCGTTCTGAGGTGGGAGGGTGGTGAGAGAGCATTCCCCTTTGCAAGGGGAAGGGGCGGCCTGAGCAAGATGCCGGGCTGCCCCTCAGAGGGATTAGCCAGCCCTCCCGTGGCCCAGCGTATCCCAGGGCCCTGCTGCGTTTCTCATTCCGCCTCCATCCCAGCCGCTGGGAGGGAAGGCTGATTGCTGCTCCTCGGAGCGCTCTGAAATTAATGGTCTGGGTTTACAATAAATCTATACCTTTAACAGGTTTATCCCTCGATCAATTAATTCCTGAGGAAGGCTTTCGTCATCTCCAGTGGTGCCAGCATGTGGGTGCAAAGTAGATTTATTTCCATAATGGATCCAGTGATAATTATTTCACTATTTGGTGGAGCGGGGGAGGGAAAGGGTGACTTATGGCATCTGCTGATGCCAGATTCTCTTTGCTGCATTGCTCTCTTTTTGGGGTAGGGGATTTCACATCTCAGAATCAAAGCTGTTCTCTGGGCACAGTGTTAAAAACATCTTTCTTAACACTACAAGCATCTGTATTAGTATCAGGTGCAGTTCATTCATAGCAAGCGACTTCTGCCCTGGAGCTGGTGGCTCAGAGGTTTCTGCCTTGTGATTAATGCAGAGGGTCTTGGAGGGGGGGGGGGGGTCGGGGTCAGAGGAGACGGTTTCTTTATTCCCGGCTCTGCCTCTCACTTTTGTGTTGCTGGCTGAGTCACTCCACTTCTGCGTCCCCTCTTGTAAAATGTGGCTGCCGTGAAAGCGGAAGGATCCCAGGATGAAGGTGCTGTGTAAGCACAAGTTAATTACGAATCGAGCTGGGCTGGAGAGCGATCGGGCCGTTGCCAGGATTGTCGTCATGCATGCTGCCTCTCTTAAGGAAGCAGCTGCGAGAAGGGCCAGCCACACTCAGTAGCATGCCGCGGTTAAGGATGCGGGTCTCTCTGGGAAGTCATGGATTCCATGACTTTCCAGAGCTACTTCTGGGGCAGGGCTGGAGCAACTAACTAGGGTTGGGCCAGCCCGAGAACCTCCTGGAGCAGCTACAAGTCCTCTTTGTCTCTCCTCCCCTGGGTATTTTTAGTACACGAGAAGGGCCATACTGGGTCAGGTCAATGGTTCATCTAGCCCAGTATCCTGTCTTCTGACAGAAGCAAATACAAAGTGCTTCAAAGGGACTGAACAGCACAGGAAATTATTAAGTGATCTATGCTGTCAGCCATTCCCAGCCCCTGGCAAACAGCAGTCCCTGCCTGTCCTGGCTAATAGCCATTGATGGACCTCTCTTCATGAACTTATCTAGTTCTTTTTTGGACCCCATTGCGGGCTTCTGTGAATTTTTGTTTCTGACCTCTTTCTGATTTTCACTAAAAATACTTGTGACGGAATCTTAACCTTAGCCTTGGTAGTGCAGACAGGCCTGAGCAACATGGCTTTGCGTGATTCCCCCTGGGACAGACACACCCTGTCCTTGTGCATAAGCCACCCAGGTACTGCTGGAAGCTGCACCCTTTCTTCGTTTGGGGCTCTGTGTGCTGGCCATTTGTACTGTCAGAGATACAGGCCCTGGTGTGCCAGGACCGGTTCTCGTCCCTTTCCTTCTTCCTCAGAGTGGGTTTGGGGGAAGGGGGAGTAATTGTTAGAGACAGCTGCCAAAGAAGGTCCATAGGTGCGTGGGGATTACCTGCAAGGAGGACACTGAGGAGTGATCCTGGTTGCAAGAACTCAGGACGTTCAGGGAACAAAATGAGGCTTCAGTTGTGCAAGGAGCTGAAATCCTTGTGCTACCTGGTGGCATAGTGCATCAGGTCTTTTCTCCCTCTATTGGTTAGCTCCAACAGCCTGCTTCTCAATAATAATTTGCCTTTTCAGCTCAAGTGGGAGGGCCTGTGACTGTAATGTTGGAGACTGTAGGTTTGATTTCCCTTACTGACCTTGTCTATTAACCTTTCCTCCTCTCCTCTCCAGGTTGGTGCCCACTGCTCGTTTCTACCCCCTGAGGATGCACTGCATTCGGGCCCTCACGCTGCTCGGTGAGAACACCCGGACCTTCATCCCGGTTTTGCCCTTCATCCTGGAGGTAAATCTGTTCGTCTTCATCTAACAGCCCAACAAACAGAAGCCGTGTAAACACTGCACTGTTGCTCACTTACTTGCAGCCCCAGCCAACCATGTCACATATGCTGGGTTGTATGGTTAATCAATAGGGTTAAACTTTCAACATCTACATTGCAGCTTAAGGGGCTGCCTTAACTGCTGAGGCCTGAGGGGCACAAAGTGTCTCTGTGACAGCTTCCAAATGGGAGTGATCCCTTGCCCAGACACTGCAGAACTGAGGTTGCACAACCCAGCCTGCTGACACTTTATTGGTACCACTGCCCCATCCTGGCAAAATCCTCATAATTTCTCCCCTTTTCAGGGCACACCCCACCCCCAGTACATCCTGTGTATTGTGTTGGTGAAAGGCATCGTCTGTACTGAGGTGGCTGGTGTCCCATTCATAGGTTATAAAACAAGAAGGGGCCATTTTGAGCATTCGCTCTGACCTGCCTAGCACAAGCCTTAGGGTTTTCCTGGACTAATTCCTGTTCGAACTGGCAGATCTTTTAGTAAAACACCTAATCTTGATTTTTAAATTGCCAATAGGGGAGAATCCACCACAGCCCTTGTTAAGTTGTTTGAATGGGTTATTACAGCCTTGTTCAGCTGCATTGTGCCCAGCTCTAGGCTTGTATCCTCTTGTCTGTCCAAGATGCCCCATCTAGCAGGTCGGGGTTGCAACTTCACATTTGTCTTTTTCTTTTAGAGCTGGGCTTAAATTGCAAAGCCTGGACCTGTGTTTCAGACTTCCCAAAATGAGGGTGTGGAAGGACACATGAATTCAGAGGGTTGGCTCTTTCTGCCTTCATGGCCAGTATTGGGTTGAAATGCCAGGAGCTTTGTACCGAAATCCAGTTGCACTTTTTATATTAAGGACATATTTATAAAGACTTGTCTACACTGAAAATGCTGCGTCGATCCCTTTGGATCGACACAGCAGGATCGATTGAGCAGCGGGATCGATTGATCTGCTCAATCAATCCTGGAAGTGCTCTCCTGTTGACTCAGTAACTCTACCCCTCAAAGTGGAGTAATGCTGCGTTGAAGGGAGAGCACAAGTCGATACAGTCGAGTAAAGACACCATGGTAAGAGAAAGTAACTAAGTCGACGGGAGATGCGCATTCTGTGGGATGCAGATTGTGCATCTCCCATTGACTTAGCCCCCCGCAGTGTAGACTAGGCCTAAATAGTTTATACTTGTTTAATGTGTTTAATTGTTACATAGAGTCTAACAAATTAATGGGTGGTTCTCACCCTTTGCAAACTACTGCACCCCTTTCAGGAGTGTGCTTTGTCTTGCATTCCTCAGGTTTCAACTCACTTAAAAACTACCTGCTTACAAAATCAGACATACCAATGCAAAAATGTCACAGCACGCTTTGACTGAAAAATTGCTCATGGTCTCATTTTGTCTGTATGAAATTTTAGTTTGTACTGACTTTGCTAGTGCTTTTTACATAGCTTGGTGTAAAACTAGGCAAATATCTGGAAGAGTCGATGTACCCCCTGGCAATCCTCTGTGTACTCCTGGGATATGAGTATCCCTGCTTGAGAACCATTGAACTACAGCACTTTTGAGTGACATGCTTATAACCATACATAACATATTATGCTCATACCTGCTGCATATTTGCTACATGCCACTTGCCCATTCACCTTTTGAGAGCTATTTAGGAATTTGACATTAATATTAAGTGAGACCATTAGTCCGTACCCTAGAGACTTTGTGTGAATGATCTCTTATGTCAGTGATGTTCTGTCTAAAAGTTAATATGCAGAATTCTGTTTCCTTCACACTTTTTTCCTCTCAGCTGGGCATAGGTGTTGGGAAGTGACCAACCAAGCTGGCTGTTAGATGCCATCGGCTGAGTCATGTGAATGCAACCAAAATGTCAATATCAATGAACCCGAACTAACCGATGGGAGAACTTGAGTTTGGGTGACTCTCGCATCTGCATTTGAAATAGCTACAAGCAGAGACTTGAGTTTTGTTCTTAGCTATGGACTCTCGTCCCCTGGATACTGTAGGGACAAGAGAGCAGGTGGTCTGCCTGGGAGGAGGCATGTCTTTGGATGGTTGCTCTGTGTGTGTGCTGGGGCAGAACTGTCAGTCCTGTACTGCCATAGCCGTGGACTTCTGGGGCCACCTCTAGATATGGGAAAGGGGTTTGCTCTCCATGGTGCCAACGGGCTTCGGCATCTCCAGGCTGCTAGCCAGGGGCCCAGATAGCATCAGCATTAGGATTGACTGACCTGCTAAATTGCTTCCATCTGGCCCCACTGAACATCTCTTGGATGGACAGTCCTGGGTTTGGGATGCCTCTGCCACAGGCTTCTCATTCCAGGTCCCCTGAGCCTAAGGAAGGACATTGTGGTAGTTCAGGTACTGGAGCAAGCCTTGGGGGATCCATGTTCAATTCCTGGCTTTGCTATGTATTCCACGTCACTTAACTTATCTATAACTCAGTACCCCACCTGTAAAATGGGGGGAATAGTCCTGCCTTTTGTCAGGGGTTTTCAAACTTTTGTGCTGGGACCCCCTCTGAAAATATTTTAGGCTTTGACAGTCCCCCCTCACAAAAATGATGACCCACCCCCGTGCCATGCCATCCTTACAGGCACATGTTGGGGGGCTGAAAGCTTGTGACCTCCCCCCAGTTTGAGAACCCCTAAGTTTGACCATAATATCTTTGGGGTAGGGAGAGTCTCACTGTGTATGGACAGTACCGAGCACAACGGGGCTGGATCTCGGTGGGTTGCCTTGGCTACACCATGATACATATAATTAATGAGCCACCTATTCCCCAGTGAGAAAGAAGAAACATCCCGAGCAACTGCCCAACAAATTATGCTTCAGAAAAGCTAGTTAGACCTAAAAAGCAGCTTAAAATAGCCGCCTGCAGGCAAAGCCGGTTCTTAACCCCAAACGATCAGCACCTCATTCTGCCCCCAGAAAAAAGTTCCCCCTTCCTTCCCACAGGCCTAACGAACAGGCCCCTCTTCCCCCACGCCTCACTGCACTTCCTCTTTGGCCGCTGTGAGGGAGCAAGCGCCAAGGCGGCGCGGCCCGAGCCCACCGGATCCAGGGGTGGGGTGAGGGCCCTGGTGGTCAGCGTGCGGGGAGGAAGAAGGGAGAGATTGGCGAGTGATGAGGCTTTTCAAACAAACAACCCCAGGCTCAATGCTAATCAGGTTCTGCTGCAGCAAATGCTCTTGCGGTTTCGTGTTGTTGTAAACGTCCTTCGCAAACCACATCCTCTCAGCCAGTGGAAGCCAGCGCCGTTTATAACTCTGCTCCGGCCCCCTGCCGCTCCCTGTCTCTGGTGGGCTGTTCTGCTCTTCGCCTCTTTCCTTCCTCTCGCCGTCTGTTCTTCAGAGCCCCTGCCAGCCTGGTGCAGCGATAGGGGCATCTCTTCTCTGCTCTGCATGGTTGTTTTTGCTTTTCTCAGGCTCTGGGAGATAAAGTGTTTTCCCCCCTCCCCTCCCTGGCCACCACCGCTTCAGTGGCAAAGCTGTATCAGGCTCTAGCCAGACGTTACCACGCTGCACACTGAGCTTCCTTCTGGCTTCCGCAAGCCTCAACCGCATCCGATGCTGGGATGGGTGTGTGTGTGTGTGCGCGCACTGCTCAGGCTTAGCTCTTCCAGGTGGCAGTGTTCAAGGGGATGGGGGTGTTATCTGGGTGCTTACTCAAAATGCTGCCTTCCCTATACAAACATAAGATGATTGCATGGGAGCAAACCTCTCTAATCTCCCATTACCCGCTACCCTCTCCACCACTGCCCACCCCCCATCATCAGCAAATAATCCATTAGGTACTCCATCTAGTCTCCGAGAGCTGCCTTTTCAGACTCTTTCCACATCGATGCTCCTGTCTCTCGTTGTGATAATATCCGAGCACCTCAGAATCCCAGAAGCATTTGCCTTTGCAATGTTGCACGTCCCTTATGAGGTAGGGAAGTGTTATCCCACTTCTACAGGTGGGGAAACTGAGGCACAGAGCGGTTAAGTAACTTGCCCAAGGTCACATGGGGAGTCTGTGGCAGAACTGAGAAATGATCCCAGGTCTCCTGAATCCCAATCCAGTTCCTTAAGGATGAGGCTGTTCTTGTAGGCTCTCAACTTCACCCACGAAGCTGGTCTGGCCTGGCCTTGCAAACCTCCAGTCAGGCTTCTACAGCAGGGGGTTGAGAAAGTCCCTGGGTAGGGTCTGTAAGTACCAAAGGCTAGCTTAGGAGTTCATGACTCCATTTTTTGTGTACAAACTGTCTGCACACTAGTGAGTGCCCACATCGAGCTGGGAGCAGTCTCTGCATGGTACCAGAATTCATATTCTCTGGGGCAATATGTGTGTGTGTGGTGGTTTTTTGTTTTTTTGTGAGAGGTGATAATTCCCCACCCCCATGCAATCAAGGAAATCCAGCTCTTGCTGCCATCCTCTCCTTCTCTACCCCCTTTACCCCCGAGCCTTCCAGAGATGGCAGATTGAATGTTTGCATGATTCCTCTAGGCACAGCAATTCCCCAAGCCCCTGCCACTGTAAATGAGAGCTGGCTCCTTGATTCATCTTGACAAGGGCTTCTGCTCCCTGCCCCCCGCAGGCAGCCAGACGTTTCCTCTCCATCTCTGCTTTCCAGGAGTGGGGTGGGAGAGAAGCTTTGCAAAATTACCTCTTAGGAGGAGGGGAAGGGAGAGGAGTAATCTGAGAAGGGGGTAGAAGGGAGCAGCTTTTTGGATTTTTCCTCTTTGCAGTCTCATGAGATCCCGATGGCTTTTTGGTGCTTCTGTTATTTTGTGACGGGGGTTAGTTTTGGCAATGGGAGAATTAGCAGCTCAATCACTGGAAGGCAAATGTGGGTAAACAAGGTGGAAATCTCCCCATGGGGAGGTGTGGGGGTGCCAATTTAAAATTAGCTTCTCCTCCACCGGGGTTCGGGGCGGGTAGGGGAGAGGGCTAACCTCCCATGCTTAGAAGGCATGAGATATTTGTTCTGCTGACACTTGAATAGTGACACTTATCCTAGTTGTACAGTATGCTATGGTGGGATTCTTCAGGGGCTCAGGACCCGCTGCTGGTGGCTGTAGAGGAGGGGGTGGTAGATGGAGACTGCAAGGATCGTTTGAGTAGTGTTAACACTGGGCTTTAGATCACCCATGGATCTTGAAGCGCTGCTCAAAGGCGTGGGCACTCCTGTCCCCGTAAGACAGCTAGAGAAACTGAGTCCCAGAGAGGGGGGATGTACCTTGCCCAAGGTTACACATGAAGGATGCCTGCTCAAAGCTTCCAGTCCTTATCCGCTGCGAACGCAGCAGCCTGCTAAATGTCCTACAGAAAACATTCCTCCTCAGTCCTGTTCCCATCATCTGGCACCACAGCTGGCGCTCAGCCTATTTATGCCTTGCTTGGTGGAGCTTCTAAGGTGGCCATACAAGTGTGAGATGAACCCCTGCAGGAACCTGTGCTCCTGACACGTGGCTTGAGGCTGGCCGAGGGAGGGAGAGTCATCCTCACTCTAGTCGGCTGCCCATAGGATGGGTGCGGCTGGAGCAAACTGGCCTGGGCAGAGCCCAAAGGTGGAGGTCATGGACGCTGGACGGGATAGCTATGAAGTGGCTGGGAATGGAAGTGCCATAGCTTTGCTACTGTGCTGGCAATATGTACTGTACATACGTGTATAGAAAAGGGACCTTTACCACTGAGATGTAGGAACGAGAGACCCCTGTATAAATAAGCCAGAAGGTTCACTCCCCCGACACCTTAGATTGCCATGTCCTTTCCTCTGGCTTACATGTTATCCTAGCTTCAGCCAGATCAGTGGCCTGTCACTTTTCTGGCTCCCTAGTCCCCCCTTGTGTTCTCTCCAGCCTGTCCCTACAATGTGCCTCTCCAGGCCTGTCGTTAGCCTCTGTCCCTTCTGGCTGGTCAATGCTCTTGTCATCATCCTCCCCACTGTGAGTGCTTCGGAGCATTGGCCTGCATTTCCCTGCTCGGCCGCCGGCATGTATGGTCCCACAAAACCCGACGCCTTTCACTTTAATGCGTCTGACCATGGGGATCAATACTACTGTTTTGGCCAAAGAAATAATTGTGCATAACGAGGTTTATAGAATCGATTGCTTGGAGCGCGGCTCTTTGTTTTCACAAGCCGCCGAGCACATCCCTCCCTCCTTTCCAAATAACCCGGCCTGACAAATCAAATGTACAGAATCGATCACCAACTGCGTGGTTTTCTGGCCTGGGGGTAGCTGTGTGACCTCAGCCCTCCTGCCTCAGCACTGAGTCCCTTGCCCCCACTTCTAGTGCTGTTTGGGTTCTGGTGTGTCCCAGAAGGGAGGCATTCCCAGGGCTGAGGGCAGACAAGGATCAATCAGGGGTGCGTGTTGGTAGAGTGAAGCCCTTCATGGTGCAGTATTTGAGATTGAGAATCCCCAAAGCATCAGGGAGGGATGCATGCAGTTCTGGAAGAGAGACCCTGCAGCAGAATATACTGATGCTACTAAATAGGGGGATCTGAGCTGGCTGGCTTGAGTAGCTGGAGGTGGTAGGTGGTGCTCCTTCCCAGATTCTCTGGAAGTGACTGAAAGTTACCACCTATGGTAGACTGTAAGGTCAGAAGGGACCATTCGGATTCTCTAGTCTGACCACCTTCACAGCACAGGCCACAGAATCTCACCCACCTACCCCTGTAATTAGACCCCTAACCTATGACTGAGTAATGGAAGTCCTCAAATCATGATTCAAAGACTTCAAGATACAGAGAATCCACCAGCAAATGAGCCGTGCACCGTGCTGCACAGTGTAGGAGAAAGTAAAAGGTTAAAATAGAAAGACAAGTAGAAGTGCCTGGCTGCTGGCTCAAGGGTAATCGAAAACAGTGGGCCTGAATTGAATGTACCGTGGGTCTGAACTGTAGGTACTGACTAGAGACAGGTTGCGAAAGTCTGACTTCACTGAAATTGGCAAGAAATAAGCTGACGTTGCAATAATAAGTATAAAAAATCAGATTGTGCCTTGAGGAAGGTGATGTTGGGTTGGTCCAACACCAAAGACATAAGGAGAGATGTTTTGCGTAGTTTGGCCCGTGCAAAGGTAAGGGTTTGGTCAAACCATGACACCTTGCTGGATGGAGATGCCCAGTAATGCATGGACCAATCAGTGAAAATTTAGATGAGAGTGTGGACCAATCAATGTAAAGTCAGATGAGGATATAAAAGTAGGAGCCCTGGAGCTCAGACCCTGTGCAGACAAAAGGAGAGACGGGGAGTCCTGCCGTGAGTTGAGCTGTTCTGTTGCGTTGAGAGCACGAATCCTGCCAGCAGATCTGTTGATATAGATCACTTGCTATTGTGCTACGTTGCAATAAAGCCTCGTCTGACACCTTCGTTTCTACAAAGATCTGTGATCGTGTTGGTTTCTTCCACTGTGAGTGTTGCCTCAGTTTACCTCTTGCACACAGGTTACGCCTAGGCTCCAAATCACTGAGCTAACTGAGTTCTCACTAGGGAGTTGAGCCAAAGGTAACCCAAAGCGTTAACCAAAGGAGCACCTTGACGTAGGATCACCAGGCTAACTCAGTCCCTGTGTAAGATCCAAGCCAGGCTCTAGATCACTGGGCTAACGGAGATCTGAGCCAGGTGTAATCCTGAGGGAACACATCTTCAGAGATTCACACATGCAGCCAAACTGATATCGGGGCCCGACACAGAACAACACTGATAAGAACATATCTCACCAAATGTGCCCGAACCACACACAGGAAGCCAAAAAATCTCCAGGGCCTCTGCCAATCTGCCCATAGAAAAAATTGGGATGATGTTTCAATGGGCAAAGAGATAATAGATGGGGTTGTTCATTAATGAGCATGCGCTAAATGTGGCACTTAGGCTTGTGTTGGTAAAGAAATGCTTTATTGTAAGGCAGCACTCGAAAGATTCTTGGGCTTTATTTTGTTTGATCTCTTAAGACTCAGCACTGCTAAGAAGCAAACTTCTGATTTCTTGTGTAAGATGGGTTTTGTTGGGCATCATGCTTCTATAGCATCATTCATGTGCAGGTCTCCAAAGCTTTCGCCAAACAAGACGTTTGATCTCAGGCTTACTCTGTGATCTGTCAAGGATGTGAATAAGACACTTAGGAGGAAAGGGAGGCTAGTGGTTAGAGCAAGGAAATGGAGAGTCGGGGGTGGGGGGCTATCAGGATTTCTGGGTTGCAGTCGCAGCTCTGCCACTGGTGCTGTATGATCTTAGCTTAGTCACTTACCCACTGCCCCAGTTTATCCATCTATGCAACGGGGATAATGCTTCCCTGCCTTGATGAAGCATTGCCTGGCTTTGTCTATAAAGTAGTTTACACGTGTGTGGGCTCAAAACTGTGCTATTGAAGTCCATGGCAGTTTTGCAAGTGATGTCAGCGAGTCTCAGACCTGGCCCGGCAAGGCTGTCTTCTCATTAGTTAGGATCTCTCTCTGCCCACTACGGCTTTTATCATTCTTACACTGGATTTTCTTGTTTTGCAGATTTTCCAGCAAGTAGATTTCAATAAGAAGCCAGGCCGCATGAGCGCCAAGCCCATTAATTTCGCTGTCATCTTGAAGCTGTCCAATGCTAACCTGCAGGAGAAGGCCTTCCGGGTATGTGAAACCCCTCCCGTGCTCTGCCTTCCACCCTAGTGTTCTTGCCCTAATGCCCAGTGCAGGGCGAACAGAAGGAATCCCTAGGGCATCTCCTTTTAAAGTCCGTGGAGCTGCAGCATGGTGGATTGCCTTTTGATTCCATGTGGAGTTTGTACCCGGTTCAGCTGAAGTGAGGGAGGCACAAGAAGTGTGTCCTTTGTCACCTCCTGGGGTGTCTTGTTCTGTGGGCTCTGTACTCAGAGAGATGTTTCACATCCCAGCACCCCTGTACGTTTCCCTTCCACCCAAAGGGCCCCTGGTGGCACAGAGACCTGGACCTGGAGAGTTCAGAGCCATGGCAGAGTGTGGGAGACTTGGGATTTTGGATTTTCCTGATCAGGTTTTTTATTCCCCCGCACCCCTCTCCCAGGATGGCCTCATTGAGCAGTTGTATGACTTGACACTTGAATATCTCCATGGCCAAGCCTACAGCATTGGATTCCCAGAGCTGACATTGCCGACTGCCATTCAGGTAAGACACTTTCCTGTGTTAGGGCCATGCAAATTTGGGGTGGGCTTGAAACGGTGCCAGTAGCTGGTAGCAGGGTGTTCCTGTCTTCTCCCAGAGATGATTTCCCCTACCGTTCTCCAAATGTTTTCGGCCCTGGTTTTACTCAGGGGCTGTGGGCGGAGGGAAATCTCCAGGTGGCAGGAGGAGGAGGGCGGGTGGGGAGGTATTTCACTTCTCCTGCGGGAGCAATACAAAGGGGCATCTCATTACTGCAGATGTGTCCTTGTGACTAATGAATGCAGGTTGGCTTCGGGTGCTCTCAGTCTGTTTAAATTGCACTGTGATGGCACATTTCCCAGGGCAGGTGTGAGTGGGTGGCTGTGCCTACTGAGGTGGTGTGCTTCCCTGCCTCACAGCCCCTCACACGCTCACCACAAGATGGTGCTTTCTTCTCCAACCCTTCCCCTGAATTGGTGCTCTTTCCCCTCATTCACGCATCACAAAATAACACACGTGGTCCTGTCCCCTCACATGCACAGCATGATTTATTTATGATCCTTCCCTGTGACCCCTAACTCCTGTGCCACAAAGCAGTACTCTTTCCCTGACCCTCTCAAACAAGCCCTATTTTGCTGCTGCGCCTCCCTGGCTTCCTGTGCACAGCACTGAACAGTGTTGTGTATGGGGTTTCCATGTGCTAGCTGATACCTATATTTAGATAGGAGAATCCCTGGTCCTGAACAGGTAAATTTAGCTCCTGGCTCAGTGAACACATTGACCTCTCTTCTCTCTCCACTCCCCTCTTCACCCTCCGGACTCTCTTTTCTAACTTGGTGGGGGCATATGGGAATTGGCTTAGGTTTGCTGCCCTCATGTGGCTCAGTACATGCTTCACTTAGGCCCCATTGGCTAGCCTGTCCATGCACCTCGTTGCTGTGATACCTCTGACTGATTTGGGGGTGACTTCTCAGCATGGGAGCCACTGGCTATTTGGGAGGCGCAGCAGTTCCTGGCTGCGGTGTTGCAGACTAGCACCTGCCTGGCATGCCGTGGCAGGCTGGGTCCCTGCAATATGGCTAGGCCTTTGCAAGGAGAAGGGCTCTTTTGTGCAAGGAGAGGGGCATCTGTTCGTTCATTTACAGAAGAGCAAGAGATGCCTGAAACCTTTTGCCCTCAGCCCACAGCTGTTGAGGATGTTGGAGCTGGCGTTGGATCTGGACAGAGTGTGTCCTGCAGCCTACTGGCACCAATCACGAGCTTGCTTCCCACCACTCCACATGGTAGCCTGCCTTTCTGCAGATCATTAGTGCTTTCCGTGCAGTGTGGTGTGACCAGCTCCCGGACAGAACAGCCTGTTGATTTCCTGCATGGCCATGGCTAACCACGGCTCGGGGTTGTCTGCTGGGGTTGGGCACTGGGTTTGCATTCCCGAAAGCTGAGGCCCTGGGAGGCAGGTCATATCCCCAGGACGCCTTTAGTCAGTGACAGAAATCCCTCCATCCTGACGCTTGCCCTCCTGCTGAGCTCACCTCCCCCTAATTCCTTGAGGCTGGGCTCAGATTCCAGCTGGCAGAGGACGTGTTCCTGGACTCCAGGCTGAATTTTACAGTTGGAAGGCAGGAAGCATGAGGGCAGATCAAAGGGGAGTGGAGCCAGCAGGCTGGAGGAGCGGGCGGGTGCATGTTGATTTCCAAACCTTCTCTTCTCCCCAGCCCATTGGGGTGCTGTGGGGGACACTGCTGCTGGTGGTGATGGAGGTGAGGACCAGTCTCACTGCTCTGGAGCATCCCCTTCTGCATGGTTCTCAGACTAGAATCAGCACCAGCTTTGGAGGAGACTTTTGTTCCCCTCCCCAGCCCCCTGATAACAGGGTAAAGCATTAGACAGCATGGGCATGGGAAAAGAGAAACGGGGGAGGGGGGGATTTGGCCTTCTCAGGGGAGGGCAGCATCTGTGGCTAGGCAGAAAGGCCGGAGCTGTGGCTCTTCCTTGCCACTCCAGCTGTTCTCCTCTCTGCTCTGCTCACAGGCTCTCACTTCTTTATTTTTGGGGCGGCGGGCTGGGGTTGGCTTGGTTTGCCTGGAACGCACAGGCCCAGCTGCTTCAGATCATTTATAGCTCCCTGCGTCGTTTCCAGTAAGGAGAGTGGGGTTTTTTTGCTGTGGTCTCGGCTGGTGTAAACCTTCGATGTAGCAGGCTGGCAGGCTGACAGAATCAGTCCTGCTAATCACAAGGCTGCTTAGCTGGGAGCTGGAGTGAGATGTCGCTTGTCTTTCACTCTCACACCCACTCTCTCCTTCCTCTCTGTCTGCTCCAGCCTTCTGAGTTGTCTCCAGAGCAGGAGTGAGATCTCATTACCTCTCATTAATATCTGAGGCAGATAGAGGGGGAATGGGGAGGGGATGGGATGGGGAGAGCAACACGCAGTGCTGAACTGCACAGATAGAGCTGGAGATTTGGCAGGATTTCTGGTGACACTTCTGCAGCGAAAGAAAAATGATAATGTACATCGCAACGGATGAAATGGATCCTGAGCTGCAGCTGCAGGGATCCAGCGAGATAAATAAAATGACAAATGCATCCCTCGGTGAAGATAAATATGCAGCACCTATAAAGACACATATTTTAGGGGGAGTTGGGGGCATTTGAGCAGCAGAAAAACAGTTTTACTGACCAATTTTTTAACACCTCTTTGGGTTGAGGGCGGGCATGTTTGTTAACCCCATCCTTCCTGAGCCTGAATGACAACTGAGGATTGTGCAGAATAGCGGTGGAGTGGGGAGGATAGATAGTGTGCAGGTGTGCAAGGGAGGAACCTGGTCTGGTGTGATGGGAAAGGATTCACCACAAGTGCAGTGAGCTTGAGCCAATGCCTGGCTCTTGCTACGGTGCCAGGTGAGAATTGGCATCGTGCAGGTGTGTCACCTCTCAGTCACAGTGGTACTTGCCTCCCTAATCATCCAATTCGTGGGACTGACAGAGGGACGCCTCCCTCCCCTTCTCTCTCCTCCTCATGCGGGACTTCTAAACGCCGAGTTCACCAATTGGAGATTTATGATCTGTGCCCTGGTAGCATCAGCAGGCCTCAGCCAAGATCAGGGTGCCATTGCACTAGGCTCTGGACATGCTGAGAGTGAGAGACGATCCCTCCCCCAAAGTTAGATGAGACAATAGGTCAGAGGGAAAACTGAGGCACAGAGTGACTAAGTGACTTGCCTGAGATGTCACAGAGTCTCTGGTGAAGCTAAGAGCTGAATCCACGTCTCCTGAGTTCCAGTTCAGGGCCTGAACCTCAAACACAACTCTCCTATCAGCTCATCCTCCTCCTCAGTTCCGGCAGGTTCCCAGCTCCCTGTGGTTCAGGGTGACGTGGCCGTGGCCATTGCAGTTCTGCCATTGGGGCCCTGTCCCGCTCTGAATAATGGTGTGAAATCAGAATAAAACAACCCTCTGCCCTAGTCCTGTGAGGTGCAGCATTTAATCCCTTCACACAGCTTTACCTCTTCCAAGCTCTCTTTCGAACATGAACTGATCTAACCCTCCTAGCCCTCTATGCGCTAGCAGGTGCCGAATGATTCTTGGTTTTCAAAAGGGGAAACTGAGGCAGGGAAGTGATGTGACTTTCCCAAGGCCCCTCAGAGAGTCAGTGGTGGAGCTGGAACGAGAACCCTCGTCTCTTGACTGCCTGTTCCTTGCTTTTATTGCTGGACCTCCCCGATTCTCAGCTCAGAGGCCTCCAATTAACAAGATACGTGCACTGCTAGCGACCCACTGGCCTTTCACCCTTTGCTTTGGATTCCCTGACAGTTAGCCATTTACCAGCCCTGGCAGGGTGTATGTGTGTGTGTTTCTCTTTGCGGGTGGCTCTGGCCAGGAGTCTGCCTTAGAGATCTCTTCTCTGCCCAAGGCGGAAGCATTTGGCAAGCAATGTAACATACCTGGGATGAAATCTACTTGTCAGTCTAGCTACCATACTTCTGCTGCCCTTTGCCAGCAGGGCCACACATACTCTGCTTTTCTTTGGGGGTCTTGTGCAGTAGGAAAAACGGGTGCAGAGCTATGGGGGACTGTTCGGAGAGGGATGGGGGCGTTGTTTAAGTAACGGGCCACGCTCAGGCTGCAGGCGAAAAATACATTTTGATCTGGTTGGGATAAAATACCCTCATTGTTTAATAAAACTAAAGGGTGTTTCCTGACCAGGGCAGGTCAGCGCCGCTCCTCTGTGACTTGGAGAGTCTTTGCACAGGAAGGCGGTGGCGTTTGTGGTTTCTATGCAGCACTGATTGGGAGCCCAAGGGCTCTACAGAAGGCGTCAGGTCCCAGAGGAAATAATTGGCCAGTTGGATGCTTTGCAGTTGTCCACCACCAAGTTCATTTTGCAGATTTTATGGGGAGGGTGTTTGGGTTTGCACTCAGGAAATGTGACAGGCATTGGCTGGAATTGGGGGCGGTGCAGTCAGGTGTTGTGCAGACGTCAACCCCCAGATGACTCTTCCACTGCACCTGAATCCTGACCCAAGTTTTCCTTGCTATTTCAATCCTGCCCCTCTCGCCCCCAACTCTTCCAGTGCCATTTTATCTGACCCTCACCCCTTTGGTTTCCAGTTCTGGGCTCCCCCACCGGCTCTGCTGGTGCCCTGTTTGACTCTCCTCTTGCCCCATTGCTATTCCTGTCCTGCCGCTTGGCTGAACGGGGTTAGTTGTGCTGTAATTGAACAGCTACCGGGAGCTCTGGTTTCAGGGGTATAGGTGTTTCCCCTCTGATGTGTTGGCACCCTCTCCAGAAAGGAGCTGTGATAAAAGATGCCAGGAGGCGTCTCTGAGTAAGGCAGTCAGGCTGAACTCTGGGCTGACATCTGGCCTCTTGCTACATCTGTTAGGTTAGCCTGAGTGTCTAGGGGGAAGGACCACTGGGGCAGAGATAAGCAGTAGCTGGGCTGTGGCTATGAACGGAGGGAATGAGGAGCCTTTTGCTCGCTCTTGGGGGGTGGGAAGAAGAAGCCGACTTTGTTTGTGGGATCAGTTAATGGAAACTATTATATATACTTCTTTCATTTTCTGCCTTCCCCCCCTTTCTTTCTTCTCCCTCCAGCTCAAATCTTTCCTGAAGGAATGCAGGGTCGCCAACTACTGCAAGGCGATCCGGCAGCTCCTGGAGAAGTTGCAGGAAAATTCTGCCTACATTGCCAGCACACGTCAGAAAGCCACCTTCGGCGTGGCCAGCAGGGAGGCTGTGGTGAGTCTGCAACTTCGGTTCTGGCTTCCTGGAAAGACAGTCAGACTCCATGGCTGGGGTTGAGAGTGTGGCGGCAGGAAGAGGGGCGAGGTCATGGAAACAGGCATGCATAGGGCGGATTGAACATTTACAAACAACAAGGGCTCTGCTGAACTCTTGTGCTGTAGTTGGCGAAATTCCCCAGCTGACAGCATCATGGAAAACACAGTCCCTAAATTGCACCATTTATTATTTGTAACAAGGGTGTGTGCTCCTATTAGAGACACTTTTTCACTGATAACCAGTTGGGCCTTCTCCTTGGCTAAAGTAGAAGCCTCTTGCCGCTTGACTTTCCCACTCCAGCTCTGAGGAGGTCACCAGATGAGTGAGAACTGGAAGGAGGTACCTCACCTCCTATATAGGGCTTTTCTGGCTCCTTGGCCCTGGCTACCTGCCTCTGATTGGGTGTGGGCGGGACTCCCCGTACTACACATCTGGTCTGCAGTATGTGGTGTTTGTAAAGTGAGTGCGCCACTTAGCTCCTTAGTGTGCGTCTAGACGAAGGGCTCTGAAACCAGTGGAAAAGTGTAGGCTCCAGGCTGTGCGAGCAGGACTCCTGTGTGTTGTGCCTGCATGACTGCTGGCAACGTTTTTATCATCGGCAGCCTGAGCTGCCACGGGTCATCTGTGAATGTCTCTACATGTTAGGACCCCAGGAAAGCTGCCAGGCTGGTGCTGAGGCCTTAAAGAGCCAGCATGCATTGGATCACCCTAATTTAAACTGTAGGTGCAAGGGAATGGAGATGTAGGGGAGCAGGTGCCTGAAATGCCAGAGGTCCCTCTGCTTGTTATGGGGAATCGACCCTGGCTCAGGCAGCAGCGGCTGAGAGAAGACAGAGGGGGAGAGGGTGTCTTTTGGCCTCTGGGCTGGGGTTTTCTTTAAAATAAAAGCCTGATGGTGGGGTATAATGCCCAGGGAGGGGGCTGGGCTGATGGCTGTGAAGGGTGGGGATGGGCTTAGAGAGATCTAGTTTTGCTTCCATGGGAGCAGCTAGGAGTTTTACCATTCACTTCAGTGGGAGCAGAGTGAGGCCAACGGCTGGGAGTGGCCACCTGGAAAGCCCTCTCTACACAGAGCGGCCCGGTGCAGGCAAGCTTCAGTTTCTTGGGCCTGTTCAAGCCACTTCCTTCCTGCTGAGACGTCTAACAAAGGAGCAGCTAGTACTGGTCGTGGTGCTGATGAACTTTCTTCTATGCATGCACTTGTCTGCTGGGAATTGGACTGAAACCCACCCAGCTCATTTCCTACAGGCCATCGGATGGTGGGAGCTTCGAACTAGTGATCGAACACTCCTTAGCTTATTCCCAATCCTCTCAGCCCATCCGATCTTGCTTTCTCATCCCTTTTAGTATGGGCTTGTATTAGAAGAGCAGTCCACGCAGCAGTTCTCCTGATGGTCTTTTCCTTCCTTAGAATCCAGGGAAAGGGTGCACGTGCGAGCCGCTTTGGATGGTTTCTTTCTGGGCTGTGGGGTGAAATTCCCACCTATCCTGGCTTGACCAAGGCCAACACCTGCTTTGCGTGTTTGTGGAAGAGGACGGAGGATGGAAATCCTGTTCCAGCAATGTCTTACCTCCAAATCCTCAAGCTTCTGCATGCTGGTCTCTTGGTGGTGTGGTGTTTGAGATGCTGCTTCCTGACTTCTTTCCCCTAGGCCTGTGTCCTAGATGCTCAAAGCCAGGCCCCCAGAGAGAAGGAACAGGCAAAAAGCATGGTCAGGACATTCAGCACAACTCTCTGTTCCCCTCATGCTAAACCCATTGATTTTTATTTCTCTCTTGCTTGGGCCTGATCCTCTCCTGGGATCCGTTCACCACTGAGTCCTGGGAGTTTTGAAACCCACTTCTGAAACCAGCCTCTCAAGATGGCTTCTGAATACATCCAAGTTGCTCTCCCATTAGCAGATTTTTTTGCTTTTGTCCTGGAGTAGCTCCATGTTGATGCGGTTTAACAGCCTGCACAGCTGCAGTGGTGGGAGTCTGAGGCAGGACCTTCCAGGCAGGAAAGGAAAGGTGAAAATACTGCGTCCCACAGAGCAGCCCATGGGGTCAGCATTTGCCATGTGGGGCTGATGGGAACCAGCTGAAGCTCTGCGTTGGGAAAGGCTCCACCTGTTAGCACCGAGCCGCGCATGGAGCAGGAGTTCCACTGCAGTCTAATTTATCTTCAGACGCTCAGCGGCATGGACTGCAGGGAAATTATCCTTTCAAATCCTAGTGTATCAGTGCTGGGCTGCAGCGGCGTTGTTCTGGGATTAAGGGGCTGATGGAACTGGTTTTGAAGCGACTAAGTATTCTTTGGTTCTATAAATGCTGTTCTGGATTGGACTGTATTGCCAGAGGGATTAGCTTTCCTGTCTGGAGCAAGGCGTTTTTTATTTATTTATCTTTTCCCCCAGTTGATGCTGTGACCACCCACCAGTTCTGCAGAGGTGGAGATTTCAGCCTCCAGGGGCTCTCAGTAAGGTGCGGGGTTGGGGGAGATCATTTGCTAAATAAAAAGGGTTTCCAGCAATGATGCAATTATCTGCTCGCTCCCAGCAGCTCAGGCTGCAGCCTTATTTATCAGAACAAGATAATTATTTTTAACATCTTGTTGCCCATGGAGCAGCTGCAATGCCCTGTTGCTGAGTTGAAAAAGAGTTAGTCTGGGCTGACCCCTGAGGAGCAGCAGCACATGAGCGGCACTGTGCCGTATTGCCATGCAGGTTTCGGGGGTGGCTGCTTTGTGGTTTAGAGGGCGTATAGCAGCAACTTTCGGCTCCACTGTGCAGGGATGCCCGTGGTCCCAGCAGAACAGGTAATCACTGATATCTGCCATTGCCCACACAGCTTGTGCCTCCTGAGCAGGTTAGCAGTCCGGAGTGGAACAGCTTTGCCCTCTGGGAGTGGGGGGAGTGGTGGGCATGTGCTGCGCTCTTGAGGGAAAGGGAATGAAGGTCCATATTGTGCACCAGTAGAGCAGTTCCAAGTCCTCTTTGGATAGTAGCTCTGCACTGCCCTGCACTACCTTGCGAAAAGATGGGGTAGATTTTTGAGAAGGGGCAAGGGCCTTCCAGAAAGGCAAGCAGTGCCCCCTCTCTGTGTGGGTTGAGTTGACCAGCCTGCCTCCAACCTCACAATACATGTGGTGCTCCTCATCAGCAAATTGCTGCCAGAGGGGCTGGGGGAAGGGAAGTCAAAAACATCTGCATGTCCCTCTGTGCCAACAAGAGCAATTGCAAGCAAAAGCCTCCTGGAATTCCTGTCCATGAATTTAGGCCTGGGACCCCTGCCTCTCACTCTGCAGCAGGAAGCAGAGCCCGAACCCCTGCACTCCAGGGCAGCCTGACAGCTTCCAAGGCTCTTCACACCACCGGGCTGAAACACAGCCACTCCGTGGAGACTGCTGCTAAATGGCCCAGTGCAGTGCTGAGGGAATCCTGCCCATGGACACGGGGCAACCTCTGCTGTCCTGAGAAGGGCTCTGGGATGTTTAACAGAGGCAGCGTGTTCTAGTTAGGGGCGAGGGAGGACTCCAGTTTGGGACCCATGAGGCTGCTTCCCTCCCTGGCTCTGCGCATGACTTTGAGCGAGTCATTTTACCTCTCAGTGCTCTGCTTCACTACCCACCCTTTGCCTGTCGTCTCTGTTTAGACCAGGCTCTTCAGGCAGGGGCTGTTCATTGCTACGTGGGTGCACAGCCCCACTGCACTGGGGCCTCTAGACATGACTGTAATTTAATAACGATGGTCTCACAGATCAGACAAACTGCTACAGTTCTGGCACAAAAGGTTCTGTCCAGAGAACGGGCAAACTCATCTCATTTTCCACCCTTTCTGACATCATGATTTGGGAAGTTCAGCTCGGGCTCTTCTTACCTTTGCATACTGCTTAGGGGGTGAGGGTGAAACGGGTGCAAGGAAAAGTAATCAAATGTGGGTTGTGGGGGTCAGGAAAAAATGGAGAAAGAGCTGAGTGACGACAAAGTCAGCGAGACGGGAAAAGGGGCAGTGAGAAATTGTAGCTAGAACTAAACTGTGTTACCTTCCTGGCTTTTGGTTCCGTTTGTAGCTGTCTCCTTAGCAGGGAAGAAATGTTTTTAAGAGATGGTAATTTGTGGGGAATGGGTTTACAGGAATAAGGTTTGTGAATGCATTTCTGCAGCCCCAGGGAGTGTGTGTTTGGGGAGACTTTGTGCTTCCCTAATTCCTGCTAAACTGTGTGGGACTAGACTATTTTCTTCTGCAGCAGAAAGGGGCCCCTGCCAAGATTTGAACCCATAGTTGAACAGAGATGTGGGGTCTTGATTGAACCTGCTGTTTAGATTGCTAAGCCACCCCTTCCAGTGCTGCGAGCAGCCTGCTGTGGGGGAGCAGCCGAACGGCTCCTGCCCTCCTCCAACTCAGAATCCTGGGGGATGACTCATGTTAAAGCTTTTTTTAAAGTGTAGTATTCCAGAGCCAGGGCTGCTTTGAGGAGCCGAGTCTGATGCTAATAGGATTAATGGATTAATAAATATTTTACTGGGGGAGTCAGGCAGAGAATGGAGCCTGCCACTAACACTTAATTCCAGAGCGCAGCGTGCCAACCCTGGCCATAGACTCCTTGGCACCCGTACAGTCTCTGGTGCAGTGACATGAAATGCAGGCAAGGGAATTAGTGCACTGGGGCCTGAAGATATGTCTCTGTAGAGATAGCCACCCTGTCTGAAACTAGGCTAAACTTGCTCTGTTCTGTATGGATTCTAATCCCACCCTCTTCACCAGGCTGTCTGAGTGCCTTCCAGTAGGTCAGTAAGCGACTGGACTAAAGTCCTCGCTTCTGGTTCGTTCACTGTCTCGTCGACTTGACTGCACGTATAACTCTTCCGCTGGGGGAGTTGTGCTGGGTTTTGTTTTTAAATGGCCACTCTGCTGTGTTTGTATGGCTGAAGGCAGGTCGGAGAAGTGTTTGACACTTTGATGGTGAGGTTTGGGGTGGCCCTTGCGGGCATTTGTTCCACACCCTTGCGCTGGCCACTAAGAAAGTGCCATCTCTTGCACAACTAATGACATTCAGCTTTTGTCGCTCTCTCTCTTACCCGCTGACTCCATTGAACACCTTGGTCTTCTACATTTGTGGAGGAAAATCAGCTGCTTCTGAGACCTTCCCCAGAACAGCCAGCATCTGGTGTGGCACTCTCTTTCTCTCCATACCCTCCCATCCATTGTGCTTGGCTTCTGATTTATCTCTGGTCTCTTGATTCCTGGAAAAAAGGCAGAGAGATGGGAAAGAGAAACTGCAAACACAATGGAAAGGGTTTTGGGAACAGATCAGGAGAACTAGGAGAGGTCCAGCCTAGAGAAAGGAGGCAGAGCAAATTCATTCCCTTCTCCCCTCCACCCCCCACATACCATAAAGGGACCCAGGAGAGAATGTAGGTCAGCTATTACCTTCAGTCTGAGGGCAGGACCAAAAATCATGGCCTTAATTTTCAGCAGGGGAAATGTAAGAGATCTTTTGACACTAAGAACATCTGTGGCCATAGAACAAGCTGCTTCATGAGACAGTGGTGTTGCCATCACAGTCCATGAGGTCTGAGTCTGTAGACGCCTATAGATGGCAGAGGTCAGGCCGGTATAATCTCCACTGGACGGGTTATCTATCCCGCCCAGGTTTTTGCACCACACTTCTTGCCATGGCATCTGAGTGTGCTCCCTGTCTTATTAAAGCCAACACACAAAGGTCCCTGTGACCCAGGAGGGGCCCTGGACCAACTGGTGACTTTCTGCAGGAAAAGTCCTTAGAGCCCTGCTGGCATCAAGCATAAACAGACCTTAGTCATCACCCTGCTGCTTCCACCTCCCAGGATTGGATTCACGGCTCAGAAGCGAGGTTAAGCAAAAGAGCCCTTAAAGCTTGACACTGCTTTGGAAGTGCCCCACTAAGGGAAGATGCCAAAAGCTGCTGTGGGCTTCTCCACCTAACAGACTACCCCAGTTCATGAAGAATGACTGATGGCTGCATCTTATCCTAACCTGTGTCCTATTTTTCCTTGGGCTCTCCTGTCTTGCTTTCACTGGTTGTTTGTGGTCCATACTTGAGCTTGGAAGCTCTCTGGGACATGGATCATTTTTATGTTTTGTACAGGGGCCTCAATCCATACCAGCACCTTTGGTCCCAAATAATGAATAGTGCTGGAGGGAGAGACAGTTGAAAGAAGCTGAGATGATCTCTGGGGTGTCTCACCTCTCAACCTTTCCACGGAGGCGTTTGCAATGAGAAGTCAAGGGGAGTATTTTAATTATTTTTGTGTGTCCTCCCATTCCATCTCCCGTTAAAAACAACAGCTGTCTCTCAGCTCGTTGGATTGAACAAAGAGCCTGTGAGAAAAGTCCTCCCCTTGAATGATCTGTACACAGAGGATCTGTTGACATGCTCAGTTCCATCTGGAACCTGGGCGCAGCCCTGGTCTGTGAATAAGGATGACTCGCTGCTGCTTTTGCTGTTGTGGCTAGTGAGCCTGAAAGCAGAGCAGAGCTGGCTGACAGCAGGCCTGTCCGTTGGCCTGTCCCCCCAAAGATGACAGCATGTCTGTCAGTGTGTTGACAAGCAGAGTAGATGGCTGGCAAGTAGGCTTGGACTCAAGCCAGGCAGTCAGGAGCAGTGTGTTTCCGGCAGTCCAGAGAGGCCGACATGAGCTTGGAAAGGAGCTGTTTGGTTAGATGTTGTGATCTCTAGTCCTGGGCGTGTGGTCATAAAATTTAAAGCTAGAATGGACCACCAGGTCATCGGCCTCAGACTCGATGAGGCACCCTGACACAAAACCCAACAATCAGAACTGGAGCAGAGTATTACAACCCCTTGGGAGACTAAACCGTTATGTGTCACAGGGAAAGAACAGGAGAGACCAAATTGACCCAATACGTGAGGTCCCTGCAATGATAGGGAACTGAGTCAGTTATACGTGGATAATCCCAGCAACTCACCTGCACCCCATGCTGTGGAGGAAGGTTAACTGCTCCCCACCTCCCCAGTCACTGCCAATTTAATCTGGGAGGAGATTGCTTCCTGATAATCGGTTAGTCCCTGAGCATGTGAGAAAGAGCCAGCCAGCCTAGCGCCTGTGAGGGAGAATGCTTTGTGCCATTTCCCACCCCATCCACTGTCCCCTCTCCAGACATGGCCATTCCTGATGCTGAAGGAGACTGACCCCTATCCCCCAGAATAAACAGATTCCAGAACATGAGCATCTGGGTGACAAAAGCCGGGTGCCATTTAATTACCAATGTGCTGTTCCAGGTGCAGACCCCACAGATTCGCTGCCTTTCCCCTTTTTCACTACAGGCCAGATGGCAGAAATCTGTGTGGCCCCGTTGAAGTCTTCAGCAGACATGTCTGGCCTGCTGCGAATTAAGGAGCTGCAGAATATTTGCAATCTTTATTTGCCCATCTTACCAGTTTAATGTGCTTTAAAGATACCTTTCCCCTGGGGCACTGTGCTTTGACTGACACCAGCAGCCAGCGTGCTGTCATGGCTGAGCTGTGATGAGCTGCTCCCTAAAGGCTGACTTGACGTTCTTACAGACAGAAGCTTTAAAAACAGTGCCACCAGAGAAGCGCCTTCTGCTGTGGGGCTGCGTTGCCAGTTCTTTTCCCATGGATGGAAGCAGAATGTGCCATGCAGCTGCTCAGTGGCTGGCCCTGTTTGTGATACACAAGTCTGGATAATCCTTCTCTCCTGCTGGGTCCTGAACGGCTCTGTGTAAACACACTTTCCTGTTGCTGTTTCATTTGTCCTTCGCCTGTTCCTTCCCATGGTTACCTACACTTACTGCATCTCATCTGCCTTTCACCCTGTGCCTGTGCAGCATCTCTGGGCCCTGCTGTAGGACAGTTGATAAGGCCCTGATCCATTTGAGATCTAAGGTACAGGGATGACAACACTGAGAGACTTCTTAACCATCTAATTTACTTCCCACTAGCTAGGGTACTTACGTCTCCTGTTTCTCCCTTCTTTGAGCATGTACAGAGAAATAGTTTGGTTTTCTGCCTTCTCAGCGCTGTGATGTTTGGGTAGCAGACACTGCTGGGGAATGTTTATTTGAAAAGCTAAACACTTTAGAAACAGAATTTAAAAATAAACCAGGCAAGTGTCTTCCAGACTTCTGCTTTGCAAATGCTGTTGGGCTTTTTGTTTAAAAAGCCTCCAACAAAACACCTTTTTTTAAGGGGGGCCAAATTTGCCTTAACAGATCCTGGAAATGAAAGGAACAAAAATTCTATTGAAGTCTGCCTGCTGTGTCTGTCTCTGTTTCTTCTACCCTGGTACTATGGACCTCAAGCGGCCTAGATCCAGAGTCAAAAGCGTAACAATTTGGTCCTAAATAGAACTGAGAAAGGTACCAAATGAGTGCTTTAAGTGCCCAGTACCACTGAAGATCAAGCTGCTTCTGTTGGGTGCAGAAATAGGGAATTAGGAACAAAAGCTTTAGGCAACCAGGCTTGAAGCCTCTTGCCTGAGGTTACTCCTGAGCTCCATTGTCCCATGTGCTAGTGTATGGATGCTGCGCTGCGTGGAAAAGTCTGAAAGTCCGTAGTGTGTCTAGCGTTACCCTGTGCTGAGCAAGCCACCTGCACAGATCTCACGGGTTATATCTACTGTGGATTGGGATGGTCTTTGTTTTAACTCTGTGTGTTGGGGTCGAGATTCCAATGTCTAGTGTTTTTGGACTGCCACCCTTGACATCTAAAAGGGGTGTGGTTTTCCTTATGTGCCGAGCATCTGTGAATTGGGCCTCTTTAACATGTTTCTAACTGAGCCCCCCAAACCAGCTGTCATCTTGGGAATGTCTTGTCCCTTTCTCTTTATGTGCAGTGTTGTGTTAATGGGTAATCTATTCTGACCCCCTCCCCTCCTTCACTTAGCAGTGAGTATCTGAGTCCAGGTCTACAGACTGGGGTGTGGACTGTGGCACCAAAAATAGCCGTGTAGCTGTCCCTGCTCAGGCTCTGAGACCCACCCTCTCTCTCTCTCTGGGTCTTACAGCCCAGGTGGGAATATCTCCATGGCTCCTTTAGAGCTGTCATGCGAGCCCAAATCTGTTGACCCAGGCTCCGAGACCTGTTACCACGGGGTGATTTGCTTGTTTTTGCAGTGTGACGCACCCAATAATGCTGTGAGATATCGTGGTTGCCTTAAATGACTCTTCTGAATTCCAGCTTCGTCCTGCCCTTGTTCTGAAACTCTGAATCTAGGTTCCCACCTGGCTCAGTGCAGTGGGCTGTGTCTGCTTGGAGCAGGGCCTAGGATTGCAGTCTGCAATCTTGTCAGCCTTGGGCCAGCCCCCTCCACGGCTGTGTTACATAAAGCCTGTTTTGAACCCCTGCTTCGATTACTTCTGGTCCTGGCCTAACACCTATCTGCTCCCTTTCCACACAGGAACAATGGGAGAAGCAAGTCAGGGAGGAGGGGACGCCTTTGACCAAGTATTACGCTCACTGGAAGAAGCTGCGGGACAAGGAAATACAGCTGGAAATCAGTGGCAAGGAAAGGGTAAGGTCTGCAAGTCACCGGCTTCTCCATTTAGCTGTGCAGTGGGAGGCCAGAGGATCCCCTGTTCTGACTGCAGGATGGCTGCTGAATGAATGTAGCCGCTCCACAGCACGGCTGAGAAATGCCTTCCCTGGAAAGGGGATGTGGTTTGGGGTGCTGCCTGCAAGAGATACTGATGGTGCAGTCCAGCCAGCCAAACCCTGACTGGCCTTTGGCTCTCTGTTGAGGCTTGCCAGCATCCAGAGCCCAGTGGCCATCTTTATGTCAGCATCCCAGCTGCAGTCTCTTTCCCCAGCTCATTGGGGCAGAGATGAGCTTGGGAGGCTGGTGCTGGGACGAGATCCCTTGGATGACTGCATAATGTTGTGCCCTGCTCCCAGGCAATTGTAGCCAGCTGACTTCCCTACATCCCTCCGTGCTGAGGGCAGTTATAAGTGGAGATGAAGCTGAGTTTTCGAGTTTGGGGCTGGGCCCAAACTTCTCCCGGTGTTCGTGGCAGTGTTTGGCTTTAGGGCATTGTCTGGTATCCACCTTTAACTATAAAGCTGGGAAGCTCCCCAGATCGGTTGCTTTTTATTTTGTGCACTGATTACTTTTCAAAGGGCAGGGGGCAGAGGTGCTGAAAGAGCCACGTTGGACATTTAGCCACCTCTGAAAAAACAGTGCAATGGACAGGGTTCCGGACAGCAAGTCAGAAAGCCTGGCTTCTTCTTCGAGTGCTTGCTTATGTCAATTCCACTTAGTGTGTGCATGCTGCACGCACGAGCTGCCAGAAAGTTTTCTCCCGAGTCCCCCAGGATTGGTTGTGGAGCCCACTGGAGTCGCGCCTCCATGGCTGCCCTATGAAGGGCTCCACCGACCCTTCCCTTTTCAGTTCCTTCTTATCACCTGTGAAGGCCGCTGGAACTGGTCTCTTTTGCATAGCAAGAGCTTCCCCTTCTCCATTAGAACAAGCAAGGAGTCCTGTGGCATTTTTAAAGACTAATAAGTTTATTTATCTCATGAGCTTTCATGGGAGAAAATCCCACTTCGTCAGACACTTGAAGATGGGAAACTTACAGAACAGGAGCAAAATAAATGCAGGGAAGTGTATGACAAAGCAGTTGTTAAGATTCAAACAGTGGAAATCAGCATATGGGGGAGGTGAGGTGAGGTCAAATCACCTGCTATAATACAAAAAACCCCAAGATCTTAACCCTAAGGCAACGGTGTCAACTCTGCATATGAATTCCAGTTCTGCAGTTTCTCTTTGATTTGTAATTCATTTGTTTAAGTACGGCTATTAACAAATTATCCCTTGGAATTTCTCCATTAGAGTTTCTTTTAAGTACTGTAAATTGTTCAATAGTTAGTATATTGTTATTTAGATTAGAGTTCAGCTTAGTTCTCCAATTAGTGGGTGCTTGGAGCCTTGCTTCCTCACCACGGAGGGGGGGTATGCTGGGCTTCAAGTTTTGTGGGTCTTGTAAGAAGCCTATGCCTTGGGATGACGCACACTCCTCCTGTCTCAAGTGTCTCAGTGAAGCTCATGCTCGAGAATGTTGCAAGATCTGCATGGGTTTTTGTCCGAGGATCCAAAAAAGAAAGAAGTCAAAGACAAGTTTTTTGATGATGGAGGAAGCACTTTTTCCTCCAGTTGTGCCAGAGGTTCCCAAAGTGTCAACGTCTGTGCGGAGTGCTCCGGCTACGGTAAAGGTACTGCACTGCAAAGACTCTGCTAAAGAGCCATAGCACCGAAATTCCCCACTGGCACCGAAGATGGCGAGGGGTTCTCAGCGGCACCATTCACATTTTCCGGTTCTGCTTAAGAAGACAGGGTCAGAGAGAGGCCGCTCCCCAACGACGAAATAGGGGAGAGAAGTAAGTAAAGCAGGACCCGCACTAAGCCTCTCAAGCCCGGACCCTCAGGACACGGTGCCATTGACTTCAGCCCCGGGAAGGGGTTTGTTGAGATCGGCACTGGTCAAGGGAGATATTGGAGGAGGATTTACAGCTCCCCTCCACTGCTGAAACCTTCAAGGAGGCAAGGGAGCTGATGGAAGGCAGGGTTCCATCAGTCCAGACTAGTTCAGACCAGGGGCAATCTCCAACACCTCAGAAGGCTGCAGCACTGTCAAGAGGCAAACCACCTCTGCTTTCTAGACCACGCTCCTCCCCTGGCACTGCTTATCGGCATGGGCCAAGGCCTCAGGGCAAGCTGAAGCCACTACGCAGGCTGCGCTCCCCTAGCACCGCTCCCAGCATAGTGCCCCCTTGGTCGCTGAGCAGTGAGCAGTTCTCTCTGGACTCAGATGCAGAGTCCATGATCTTAAGGAGAAGCCAGCTCTGTACCAAACTGGGACTAGGAGGGCCTCTGCCTTCAGCACAATGGCAGTCCCAGTGGCCAATGCCACTGCAGTGGCCCTTCTGGATGCCCTGGACATACAACCAGTTGCAAGGTCCCTTCTCAGGCCAATTTTATTCCCTGGCCTTGGGATCTAGGACCCTCCCGTCCCACTCTGCAGTTGCTAGGGGCACTCAGGAACCCAGCACTGCAGGAGGCGAGACGGCACTGCAACTGCATTACCCGACCAATGCCAACAGCCAGCAGATGCCAGTTCGGGTTTGGGTGTCTTCCTCCTCATCTCTGGATAAAGCTGTTGCAGGAGCAACCCCGGCTACAATTCCGGATGACTCTAAGACACACTAAGAACCGATGTGCAGGGTGGCTCGGAATATAGACCTGCAGGCAGAAGAGGTGGTCCAGGACGCAGACCCAATGGTGAGCATTTTAGTCCCAGAAGGCCCCTCCAGGTTGGCCCTGCCCCTTCTTAAGACCATTAGGGAGAACACAAAGTCCTTTTGGCAAACCCCTGCCTTCATTCCCCCTACTACCAAAAAGGTAGGTAGGAAATATATTCTCCCATCCAAGGGCCACAAACTTTTTTATATTCATCCTACCCTAGGATCATTGCTGGCCAATGAAATGGAGAGGCAAGGGCAGCATGGCCTGACTCTGAAGGCCAAGCACACTAAGTTCCTGGAACTCTTTAGGAGGAAGGTATATGCGACTAGGGGGCTCCAGTTTAGGATTACAAATCAGCAAGTGATCCTAAGAAGATATGCCTTCAACTTCTGGTCCTCAATGGACAAGTTCCAGGGTGCCGTTAGCCAAGGATCTAAGGCAGAATTCATGACCATGGTTAAAGAGGGCAAAGTTGTGTCCAGAGCCCTACTAGAGTTGGCCTTGGATGCGGCAGACACCGTGATATGTCGCATGTTGTTGGGAGTGGCCATGAGACATTGTTTGTGGCTACAGGCCTTGAGCCTTCCACAGGAGGTCCGAACTACTATACAGGATCTCCCATTTGAAGGGTCTGAACTGTTTTCAGCTCTAACTGATTCTAAATTACAGAGTTTGAAGGATTCAAGGGCCATCCTCAAGTCCCTTGGACCTGCACGCTCCAGCCTCATAGAGGAAACAGTTCATGCCTCAACCTCTGCCCAGGTTCTACCAACAGGCATGACTATGGTCATGGACGGGGCTGGAATGGCAGGAGGAACAACCACCCCTCTGGCTCAAATCAGGGGTGTTCCCACCAGCCCTTAGGACAGAAAAAGAACTTTTGAGGGTGCGCCCAAGGACGGTGTATCAGCCCCAGATCTGGATTCCTTCCTACGCCCTTTTCCCCAACCGCTTGTCCCCATTTTACCATATGGGTCCTATGCACAATGAAACTGGGATGCTCTCTCCAGCTATCTATTATACTCTATTCTCTCCCCCCGGTCTCTTTTCAGGGACCCCTCTTATGAGAATCTGTCTCTCCAAGGTGCAGTTGCCCCTAGGAGCAGGGGTGGTGAAAGATGTGCTACACCACCTAAGGGGCACAGGGTTTTACTCCTGCTACTTCCTTATACTGAAGGTAAAAGGCAATCTTTGTCCCATCTTGGACCTGGGGAATTGGAACAAATTTATGATCAAGACCAGGTTCCACGTAGTTTCCCTAGCATCCATTATTCCCTCCCTGGATCCAGGAGACTAGTATGCCACCTTCATTCTGAAGGATGGATATTTTCACATTGCCATTGTGCCAAGGCACAAGAAGGTTCCTTCGTTTCATGGTGGGACAGAGACATTTGCAATTCACGGTCCTGCCATTTGGCCTCTCAGCAGCATTGTGGGTCTTCACCAAATGCCTATCGGTAGTCACAGCATTCCTGAGATGGAAGGGTCCAGTCTTTCCAGATATGGATGACTGGCTGATAAAGGCATGCTCCGAGGACCAGGTGGAAGTGCTCCTTTAGTTAATAAGAGCCATCTTCAACCACCTAGCCTTAATTGTCAATGAGTAAAAATCAACCTTGACTCTGACCCAGAGAAGAGAATTTATAGATGCAGCACTGGACTTGGGTGCAGGCCAGATCCTCCCTCTCTCTATCTCGGTTCCTGATAATCAAAGACATGATAAAGGACTTAGAAAAACATCTGGTCACTATGGGCCAGACATGCCTAAAACTGATGGGTCACTTCGTGGCATGCATGTATGTGATATAGCATGTAAGGCTGAGGCTAAGACCTCTGCAAGCCTGACTGGCGATGGTATACTGGCCCGCTCAGGACAGTCTAGAGAAGGTAGTGGTGTTTCCACAAGGGGTCTTGATGCTTCTGCAGGGTTGGAGCGATCCCTAGTGGGCATGTGTGGGCATTCCCTTCTGGTCATCCCAATTGTCAGTATGCCCAGTCACAGACGCTCCAGACATGGGCTGGGGCACTTATTTGAGGGTCCTCAGGACTCAAGACCTATGTGGACAGGTGAACCAGTTGTCCCACATCAATGTGAAAGTGGTCTGGGCAAATGTGGCTAGCTTGCTAGACCTTCCAAAACCATCTGGAAGGCAAGGTGGTATCAGTGCGCACAGACAATATGACAGTGAGGTTTTATATAAGCAGACAAGGTGGAGCTCACTTTTCTCCCCTGTGCAGGCAGGCCCTCAGCCTCTGGGACTTCTGCATCACTTGGTCCATTCACCAGATAGCATCATACCTCCTGGAGCACCAGAACACCCTGGTGGATGCACTAGCAGGTCCTTCCTTACGCACGAGTGGTCAGTTCGTCCGGACATCCTATCCGATGTGTTCTGGAAGTGGGGCTCTCCCTTGGTGGACCTGTTCCCATCAGAAGTCAAGAAGAAGTGCAAGAAGTTTTGCTCCTTCCAGGGATGCAGTCCCAGCTCCATCGCAGACACATTCCTCATCCCATGGAAGGGTCAACTGTTCTACGCCTTCCCATCGACACTTCTCATCCGAAAGGTGTTGGTGAAGATTAAACACAACAATGCATCAGTGATTTTAATAGTCCCAGCGTGGGTGTGTCAACACTGGTTTACGACACTCCTTGGCCTCTCCTTTGACACACCAGTAGTTCTGCCCCTTCTCCTGGGCTTGCTCACCCAACACCACGGCATGCTGAGGCACCCTGACCTCAAAGCACTGCACCTCATGGCATGGAACCTCTATGGTTAAATGTCAGGGAGTTCGCGTCCTTGGAGCATGTTAGGAAGGTCCTTCTCAGCAGAAGAATGCCCTCCTACTAGGACTAACTGTCAGGCTAAATGGAGATGCTTCTCGTTGTGAGTGGAGGATAAGGTTGTCTCACCTCAGGTGTCTACTGCATTAATATTAGACTACCTTCTCAACCTGAATCAGCAGGGGCTGTCAAGCTTATCGGTGAAGATGCACCTGGCAGCTATTTCAGTGTTTCATTCTGGCAAGACAAGGTGATTGGTCTTCACTAGCCTCTGAGTCAAGAGATTCTTGAAGAGACTAGACAGGATATTCCCACTGACATGCTCTCCGGTCACCCAGTGGGACCTCAGCCGTGTGCTCTCAAGGCTCATGGGACCCCCTTTTCAAGCCCCTAGCTTCCTGCTCATTGCTCTACTTATCATGGAAGGCAACCTTCTTGGTTGCAATAACTTCGGCCAGGCAGGTCTCAGACTTCAGGATATTGACCTCAGAACTACCGTACACGGTGTTCTTCAAGGACTAAGTTCATCTTAGGCTGCATCTATAAGGAAAAAACTAAACCCTCCAGGAAAACACTCCAACTGTTTATGGCAGTGGCTGATAGAATGAAAGGGCAGCTGATTTCATTACAACGCATTTCCTCGTGGATTACAGCTTGTATCAAAGAATGCTACAACTTGTAGGTACCAACTCCAAGGTACCAACTCTGAGAATAACAACCCACACCACAAGGGTGCAGGCATCTTCGGCAGCCTTCCTGGCACACGAACCAATCCAGGACATTTGCAGTGCAGCAACATGGTCATCAATGCACACCTTCCCATCGCATTACGCCTTGACTGAACAAGCTAGAGAGGGTGCCACATTCGGCAGGGCAGTCTTCCATTCTGCAGATGTCTGAGGTCCGACCCCTCCTCCAAAAGTAAGACTTGGGAGTCCCCCAAGTGGAATTGACATGAACAAGCACTCGAAGACGGTTGCTTACCTGTAACTGGTGTTCTTCGAGATATGTTGTTCGTGTCCATTCCATACGTGCCCGCCTTCCCCTCTGTCGGACTTCCAGCAAGAAGGAACTGAGGAAGGAAGGGACAGCGGAACCCCTTATAGGGTGGCCATGGAGGTGCAACTCCAGGAGGCTCCACAGCTGACCCTGAGTAACTCTGGGGAAAACTTTCCAGCGGCTCATGCACACAGTGCGCGCACACCTAAGTGGAATGGACATGAGCAACATGTCTCAAAGAACACCAGTCACGGGTAACCAACCATCTTTTCTATCCCCATCTTTGCCACCTACTCGCTCTGTGACCATGGGCAAGTTATCTCACCTGTCCGTGCTCCTGCCTGTAAAACATGGCTTACCAACACTGTCCTTTCCTGGAAAGCACTTCGGGGTCTGTGGTTGGAAAGAGCCACAGTGGGAAGTGCACGTGGGTAAGTTTTTCCCAGACGGTTTGGTGGTTCTAGCGAGAAGCGTGACTTGCATGGAGGCATCATTGGGTAGTTGGCTTTCCCAACACACATCCTTGTAGTCTTGGGAAGCCTATCGCCACTCCCTGCATGCTGAAGTTGTAAGACCCAGGCGTGTAGTGAAGTTTGGAGAGTCCTACTTTCAATATGGAGCAGGATGTCCCTCTTTAGGCTGTTAATATGCAGAACCAGTTAGAAATATGTGCCATTTTTCATCAGTAGATCTCAAAGTGCTTTACAAAGGAGGCCAGCATCATTATCCCCATTTTACAGAAGGGGAAACTGAGGCACAGAGCAGTGGCGTGACTTGTCAGCAGCCAGGTCAGGAACAGAAAAGTTCCAATCCAGTGCCCTATCCACTAGACTGCTCTGTTGTCTAATACAGTAGTCCCTGCAAGCCTATGTGAGGGAGCCAGGGATTGGAGTCTTATAGGAGGATGGTGCCAGAGAGATGGTATGTGCAATAGAGCCCTTTATACAGAGTACCTGGATGCAATAGCCTTATGATACATAGAAGATGCTGTTAGGCCGAGGCATGGAATGCTGTTTTAGACCTTGTGCTGTTGCGTGTTTAGTGCTCTTATTGCCATTTCCCTACAAAGAAAGATCTCCCCTAGCAGGGGTGCTCCACATCAGTTAAAATCACCATCACGTTGGTGAAATCGAGACTTTGCAAGACTCCTGGCAAAATAAAAGTTGTGTGAAGGGAAAGAACAGCACAGCTTCTGCATCTCTGCCCTTCAGAGCAGGGGGTTTCCCAACAGTGGCTGCTCTAGGGCAGAATGTGCTGGGCTGCTTCACAGTCTGTTTAGCCGCTAATAGCTATGTAGTAACTCAGGGGGAAGGGGAGAGGGAACGGATTATATAGCACTATAATGCACCAAATTGCTGCAGCTGTAGTGCTATAATTTAACAATTCCTGCTGTGAATAAGAAGCATGACTGCCACTTCAGGCAAATTCTTTGTTCTCCTAAATGTGGAGTCCTAGAACCGCATTGCCAATGGTCTCTTGCAAACTTGCGTTAGCTCCTCCTTTCTCCCGAACCTATTCCAGATGTGGTTAGGGCTGGGCTGGGTGGCTGCATCTCTTGAATGAGATTGATGTCGGGGTGGCGATCCCTTTGCATTATAGGTGAAATGATGGTGGAGCAGGTGGAGCCCTTGAATTTGTTTATGCAAGCAAATATGTATCTTATTTCTGTTAGACAATTGTTGAAGCAACTAACACACAGCCAAAATCCCATAATCCCTTGCAGAGAGCGGTTCTGCAATTTGAGATTAAATCCCAGGACTGGGAAGTAGATTGCAGTTAGTCACTGCTGACTTAAACATCGGTGCCTAGCTGTTGGTGAGAGGAAAGAGACTGCTGTCTGCACGTGTTGCAGAGGAATCCCTTCCAGGTTGTCTATTGTTATATGTATTACGGTAGCACCGAGACATCCCAGAAATGACCTAGGACCACATTTTGCTGGCACTGCACAAACACAGAGCAGAAAGATGGCCCCATCCCGAAGAACGTAGTTTGTTTTCTCTGTTATTTTCAGGATTGCTGATTAAGACAGAATTTATTGAATAGATCGTTTAATCCCCCTCCCCGCCATACACACCCCAGAGAGCAGCCTCAGACCAAGGGGGAAGGACTAGCTTTTAGGCGAGTGACAAGTACGCAAACCCGATATCCTCCTTGAAGCTTAAAGGAATTAATTAGGGATCCACTTGCCAGGATCAAGGCCTGAAAATAAGCTCTTGGATCTTCAGCTGGTGCAGATCGCTGCAGCTCCATTGCATCTTTTGCCTATCCGTGCCATCTCAGGGGCAGGCCATCTGCCTGCATCTCAGAGATGAATGGGATGGATGCCCTAGTTCTGTCGAAGTTCTGACTTCGTGAGACAGGGCTAGCGGTTCCGCATGTGTGTAGCTATGAGCTTGGGAGAAGGGTCGGGTGCAGCTTAGCATGCGGATAGCCAAATCCTTAGGGCATTTAGTTTTTACGCAACTCATTTCACAGGTCAGGACACCAGGCTGGCTGGACCAGGCAGGAGCGAAGGGGTGGGATGGGGAAAGAGGAGGGGGTCGGCGATGCATGAGACTGAGACATGATTTGAACTGCCTTTAGCTGAGCAGTGCGTCATGGAGAATAACCTCTAGTATGCGTTAGCAGCTGTCTGCCAGGTGGATGCCATTATCTCTTCTTGCCTGGCACAGGGGTGCCATGCACCTACATAGGGAGGAAAGGAGTCAGAGCACAAGAAACCTGTATCCAGCTCTGCCTTGTTACTTCCTAGCTGACCTTGGACAGGTCGCTAGGCTGCTCCCTTCCTTGACTGCCCGCCAGTAAAATGGGGCGACCCGCCTTTCCAGGCTAAGTTCATTGTCTGGAGCACATTGAAATCCTCCATCAGAAGGGGGTGGCAAAGGGCAAACAGAGCTGTAAATCAGACCAGAGCTGGTCATTTTGTGTTTGTTCTTCACAGAGGAGGTGTCTTGGAGGAGATGAATCTTTGCATTGGGGTGCAGAAGAGCAGGAGACAAAATCAATGGGAAAACATATTGCCACGCTCCTGGTTAGCTCATGTTTGTCTGGTGCTTTGAGACAGTAGAGGGCTATATAAGTGCCAGCTGTACCTGCCAGGAGGTGCGACTCAGCCAGCAGGTGGAAAGGAGGTAACCGGTTTCCCTTGGTGCCACTGGCTCTTGATCTCATCTGGCTTTTCCTCTAGATTGCTCTTGCCCTGGACTAAGCCAGCTCTGATTACAGGATGAGCCACACCTGGACTGAAACAGGTGATCCTGTATAAAAAGAGCAGGAGGTTGCAGTGAAAGAGGGACACCCAGGAGACTGCAGCTAGGTCTGCAGATGCTTCATGGAGCAAAAAGGCTCCTGCAGGGTCCAGCGCCAGCATGGAAAGAGCTGAAGAAGCAGGGGAGAGTGGGAGATAGCTCTCCTGGTGGGGAAGCCTGGGAGAGATAGGAAAGGGCCAGCTGGAATGAAGGCTGTGGGTTTGTGTTGTGTTGTGTTGAGTTAATGAGGAGGGAGATACCGAATAGGGCTTGAGGCTTATAAGGCCAGAGTCCATTAGCAGACTCAGTAATGTGCACCCCAAGAGGGGATTTGTTTGAACTCTGTTGGCGGTGAGTTGTTAAAGGTAGTAGAAGCGGGGGAAACAGAGGCTAGGTGATATCTGGCCACGAGGGTGTGCTCAGGTCATGAGAACTTCTCTTACCCCCCCCCTTACCGCTTACTGTTTGTATTACAATAGTGCCTCTGAGCCCCAGTCTAGGGCCAGGACCCTGCTGTGCTAGGTGCTGTACAAATCCAGAACAGAAGATATTCCCTGCCCCAAGGAGCTTACGGTCTTACACTTGATGGGGCTGTGATAGCAGAGTTAGAGGGTGGGGGAGCAGTGCCCGCCCAGTAGTTGGCCCTTAATGATAGCATTGTCCAAATTCCAGAAATCCTTGTTTTTTAGACTGGTTTCTCTGCCCAGATTCTGCCTCAGTAATGAGCTGCTGCAGAATGGGCTCAGCAACACCTTTCTCTGGGGAAACACCAGCTAAGGGGACAGTGAGAAATGAAAGTTGGGTATAGATAATAGTCTGGCTGCCTCTTCCCCTTTCTCCATCCTGTCTGTGAACTCTCTGCCTGCCTCTCTGGGCGCAGCCCTCAGCAATGGAAGATGGATCAGGGGTTCATTCAGGAGCACAGAGTAAAGCTGTCTATATGCTAATATGATTAAAATGGTTGAGCTGGAATGCTCATCTGGGGAGCAGTAAATAGATCTAATTGGCATCTCCAGGGTATGGTGGGGAGATTAAAATAGTTGACAGGACATGGTTTGGTTGGCGACGGGCCAAGTCACGGAGGGTGGGAGGAGACCAAGGAGTCCCTGCTTGCTTTCAGAATCTCACTCCAGGGTGAGAAGTGCCCACAGGTTGTAAACCCTGGAGCAGCAATCTGGATGGAAGGGGAATGTCCCTGACAGGCGGGTCGGGTGGGAGATAGAACTTAGCATTTCAAGCAGTGATAGCTTGCAAATCCTGCTAGGAAATGGCAAGCTGTCACTTACCAAAATGAAGCTGATCTCTGACTGATCTGGGGTCCTTCTCATACAAACTGGTCCTGCTGGTGCCAGCCATGGCTTCCCTTGCCCATGCTAGCGGTGTGCGCTGCTGTATCTACCCCAGAGACTAGCTGTCAGCTGACCATGAAACAAGCCTTTAGTGTAGACGAGACCTGAACCCCATGTAAAGACACAGGAAGTGTGTGAGACTTTCCCTGGGCAGCAGGGACCGGCTGGGTGGGAGATCCTCCTTGAGCAGGCTCATGCAGGGAGGGTGAAAGGGGAGACATGTAGAGCTGGGGGAAATAGTCAAAGGGAAGTAGCAGGACTTTATTTCAGTCCCGGAGGAGGACGGGCGAGGATGAAGGGATGGGATGCAGAAGGGTTAATTTTTAAGGGAGAGTTCAGAAAGACTTTTTGCTGCCTGAAGATCTCCATGCCTTGAATGTGGCTGTTGTCTCCCTTAGAGAGGGTTGCTGACTTAAGGACTTGATGTTGTGCTCCACTGTGGTATGCTGAGCAGAGAAAACCCACGTCCTGTCCTGTCCTGTCCCATTAACAGCCATTTGAAAAAAAGCCAGTCTTGTTCTAAGCTGTTAAGAGATGAAACTGGCTTCATGTAACAAACCTGGCCTGCTGGCTGATTCAACCTTCCCCAGTGGTTTCTAACACAGATACTAATTAGCTTTGGGAAATTCTGAAGAAGGTGGCTTCAGCCCAAGATTCATCCACCCTCTCCCTGAGTGCTGCATACGACTACAGCAGTGTGGAAGCCAAGCCATGGGTCTATATCATGATTGTGTTGGCTTCAGTTCTCAAAACCGACTAGCGATTTGGAATCCCTTGATCTTGGGGGCCAACGTAAGCTCCTGTAAAGGAGGTGGTGTTTTCTCAGAGGATGGGTTTCCAAAATGGAGTCCTTTTTAAGGTGTCGGCTTAGACATCCCAGAAATGAGGTTGCATGAAATCGTGAGTCACTGCTGAAGATTTTGGCCATTGTGGCTTGCTCCTGACTGAGCTCACGACCTGAGGTCTAGGTGCTCATCAGACTCGTAGTAAGAGACAATCTCTGCCCAGCAGAGCTTGCCTTCTAAATGAGGGTGGTGCAAAATGTCAATTCAAATAGCTTTCCCCCAGCCCCTTTCATTTGAGAAAACAAACTTCTGCACATTTTGCATGCAAGGTATATCCAGCTCCATTTCCATTTAACCCTGTTCCAAGCAGCACATCATTGGAAATAAGCCCATATTTGAGCTCATAATGCAATGAGGGGGAAAAGAAAAAACTCAAATGATTTTTGCATTTCATAATCAATAATTAGCAAATCTAATTTTTTAGCTCCTGATTGTTCCTCTCTCTCCTGGAAGACTTTGCCTGTCTTTGAAAGATTGGGAGTGGGACACTTTAGGAGGCTGAGATGTGAGATTCAGCTCTCCTAACCCCCAGCTAAACCTTAGACTAGCTAGGTGACAGGAAACCGAGTTGTCATAAACAGCATGGAGTAATGCTAATATACCCTAGAGGTTGGGGTTGGGACCAGAGTGCTGTAACACATTTATGAATGATTTGATGAAGGAAGTTGATGGCTTTCTCCAGTGACGTTATTGTTTAGCTTAATAAAACTTCAGAGTATTGCAAGAAAGTCCCAAAGGTTTCCAGTGGCATTGGGGGACTGGACAGTGTGATATGTTCGTACAGAGCCGAGCACGATGAGCTCCTGAGCTGGGGCTTGGGCTCCTACGAGCTAAAAATAATTGTAAAAGCAAATTAAATTTTAACTGGGATCCACGTTGGCAAAACAGTTTAACCTTCACATCTGTGTCGACGTGCTGAGGCTGCAGGATACTCGGGCATCCTTCTGGGTAAATGAAGGTGAAGATGTTTTCCCGGGTGCACTGTGAAAGATGGAGGGTAATAGAGAATGGTCAAGAGCCAGCTGTGATCCCCTGGGCCTATGTTGGCATGCTTGCTTTGCACGCAAACACTCGTGTGTGTACATGTACAGGTCCCTGCTCTGTACGCCTGCGTGGCCAAATGGGTAAGGATCAAGTGCTCTGCAGAATTAGTCATGAAGCACACAGCCACTCGAATACCAAATGTATTTGCTTGCCTTGGTGGTGATGGCTACAAAGAAATCCATGGTGGTGTTCGCTTGCCCATCGATAGGAATCCATCTCGGGGGTGGGTGGAATTTTGCATGGCTGGGGGTTGGCAAAGTCACAGACAATTTAAATGAGATGGGGCTGTCTGGATGGTATGCATCCCTGCTCCATAGTGCCTGGCTCTGCATTGAAGGCATGATCTGGGATGTGGCTAAGGGAAGCATTGCACTTGCATGAAGCTGGGATTTCTCTGGCATCTGCAGGGTGTCAGGGCTCCCATTGGGGCAGTGTCTCTGCACCTTCCCCCACCAAAGGAAGTGGCGAAATAGAGGTACCTCTGGCTAGCCTGCAGCAAGCGGGAATGAACCTGTTTTGCCCCTGGAGCCATCCCAAGATGAGTTAGAGGCTTTTACCCTAGTGGCCACCTAGGATGCAAACTGCAGCTCTGGGGAAGATGTGGGATTGGATCAGCTCAGGGCAGCTGTTTGAAGCAGACTCCTGCTTGCAGCTCCTGCTGGGGGGTTGCTTCCCGTTGCTATTCCATGGTGCACAGCATTTGCTGTTTTGAAGCTGGTCACATGCTGTTTCTCTGTCCTTGCAACACAAAGGTGACTTGGCAGGCGGGGGTGGGGGTGGGGGCTGCTGGAGGGGCCATGGGGGAGCAGGCGATTCTGTAGTGGATAGGGAAGAGGGAGATCATTTAAAACCAACACGCTGCAAGTGAAGGGGGTGCTTCAGTCCTGCCTGGCCAGCCTCTGACCTTCAGTCCTACTGATCTTGTAGCACCTCGACGTGCGCTGCTCCCAAAATCAGTGGTGCCCAGCTGGGGACCCCAGCAGAGAAGCAGACTTGGAGAAAGAGTTGGAATTAGCCATCGGACAATGTGTACTCCCTCCCGCGCCCCCATTAAGAGACTGCCTTTGTATCTGGGGAGTGCTTCACTGCCGCTCTTAATATGTTGGATCACATGAAAATGCTGAAGTGGTGCTGCCCAGAGATGAGCGCCTCGGGGGTGGCCTGATGGGTGGGTGCTGGTGAATGAGTTGTTAGTAGCTGGGAGAATGTTCCCAAGCAGGCTGTTGAGCAGTTTCCAGGAAGTGTGTCACCAGGCTCTGGCAGCTGGTGTTCAAAGAGCCGATGAGATTTGGTTTGCAGAGAGTCGTACCGTTTAAGGGCATAAGGGAGTATCTGACCTCCTGTTCATCACAGGCTACCTGCACTGCGCACTAAACCCAACAGTTAAAATTAGACCAAAATCTTACAGTCCCCAGGCAACTAGACCATTATGTTCACAGACAGCGAACAGGAGGAACCAAGGGCATCAGTGCCCACGGCCCCTTCAATGGCAGGGAATGCATTAGGCGAAATATATCCAGATAATCCTGGCAAATGACCCAGGTGCTGCAGAGGAAGGTGGAAAATCCCCATGGTCACTGCACATCTGACCTGGAAATTGCTTCTTGGCCCCACATGTGGCGATCAGTTAGACCCTGAGCATGTGAGCAAGAACCAGCTAGCCAAGCACCCGAGAGAGAGAATGCTCAGTGCTACCTCAGAGCCCTGTCCCACCCTGTCCAGAGTCCCATCTCTGCCATGGCCATCCCTGATGGTTCAGAGGAAGGAGACCAACCCCCCAACCTCTGAAATCATAGGAGGAAGAAGGGGCAGGGGAGAACCCCTTCCTGACCTCTGCAGGTGATTGCCCTGAAGCATGAGCCTTTAGGAACATTTAACATGAAGCAGCAATGGAGCCTCCCCACATCACAAGAAAGCCAGTCATACAAACTCATTCATCAGTCTGTCCAGCTCTCTCTCAAAACTTATTAAATTGTGTGCCCCACAACTCGTGTTGGAAGGCTGATCCAGGACCTGACGTCTCAGTCGGTTAGAAATCACCTTCTGATTTCCAGCCTGAATTTGTCCGTGGCCAGGTTATCCCCATTTGTTCTTTTGCCAACACTGTCCTTTAACTTAAATGGCTCATCTCACCGACTGATGTTTACTGCCTGATGTATTTCTAGAGAGCAAACAAATCCCCTCTCAGCCTTCATTTTGTCAGGCTAAACAAGCCAAACTCTTCCAGTCTCCTCTCGTAAGATAGGCCTTCCAGTTCCCTGAGCTCTTCTCTGCCCTGCTTCCACTTTAAATTCATCTTTCTTAAATGAAGGTGATCAGAATTATACACACTAGTCCAAAAGAGGGCTTACCAGGTCCGTGGCTAATGGTATTAACACTTTTCTCTCTTGGAAATACTTTGCCTAACACATCATGCGACTACATTTGTCTTTTTTGCAACCACGTCTCATTGGTGGCTCATAGTCATCCTGTGATCTACTAATACACTCATCTCTCTGCTCCTCTGTCACTTCCAACTGAAGAGCCCCCCAGCTTATTGCAGAAATTCTTATTATTAAACTCTAAGTCCATGGCCTTACACTCTACTATTAAATTTCATCCTATTTCAGTCTCTCCAGACCTTCTTGTATAATATTCTAGTCCTCCTCTGTGTTGATGATGTCTCCCAACTTTGTATCATTAACAAATCGCATTAGCACGCTTCCACCCTTTTTTCTGCAAAGGTCATTGATATAAATGTGAAATAAGATCAGTTCCCAGGATCAGTCCTTGAGGAACTCCTCTAGTGATCTCCTTCCAGTCTGATAGTTCACCTTCCAGCACAAACCTTCTCCCCATTAGCCCATTTCTTACTCACCTCTGAATTCTTGACCTAACAGCCATTGTCTCTAATTGACTTAATCATTTCCAGGGTACGACCCTGCCAGATTCTTTACTGAAGTTATCATTTGCATTCAGGTTGTCCACAGTCCGGTGACCTGAGTCCTTGCCAGCAAATCCCCCTCCTTGCTCCTCTTGTGAACAGAACAGTCAGGTAGCATGGATTGCTGATGCTTAATGGCACGAAGAGGCAAATTGATATTAGTGGCATCTACAGCCTCATAGCTAGGCCATGGTGGACGCTGTATTGGAGCAAGCACTGAGGCTTCTTTATGCCCTTATTTAATCTGCTCATGATAGCAAAAAGTACCTGAGCCCTGCCTGTATTATGACTTACGCCGTGGGTTGGTACTGGCACAGGCAGCCTAGGTTATAGGCTGAGCAGTGACCAGCTGAGCTCCTGGGGTGAGCAAAGTTGTCAATCCATAGCTGTTCCCCCATGTGCGGCTGCCTAGTCGCCCCATGTGAACTGGGGAGCTGTGCAAGTAACCCGTGTGACTAGCTTTTCTTTCCTGGAAAGCTGCAGTGGGCTATCTCCTGTGGAGTGACGGCTACTAGCCATTGTTTCTCAGTCAGGTCACAGGAGGGGTAGTACTTTGCATGTATTAGTTTACCTCTATAACTGGCACTCAGGCATGTTTGCTGCTTCCTGTACGTAGTCCTTTGCCGACAGGTAATGCCGCAGTGCGAAACTGAGGGGTCTGGGACCAAGCTTGGTGTTGAATGTTGGCTTGCAGTGCAGAGTGGGCCCTGTGCCCTGGCTGGAAAGCAGAGACCATTTCTAAAGCTGATTTCTTGGTTTTGACCCATCTAGCTCGACGACTTGAACCTTCCAGAAATCAAACGAAAGCGGCTGGAGGACAGAAGGGAGGACGACAAGAAAGAATTCAAGGACCTCTTTGAACTGGGTAGCGACTCGGATGAGGAGAGCAGTGTGTTCTCTGTGCAAGGTATGGGGCAGAGGCTGGTAGGGGTTTGATAGTGTATTGCAAAGGGACCAGATTCATCTGTGGTGTCCGATGGTGCAATTCTGACTCAGGGGAGTTGCGTTACAGCGGAGCGTGGCCCATCAGGCTTGGAGAGTGATGTGGTGTGTTCCTTTTGTGTTGTTTAAAGCAGGAAAGTTTTTCATTTTGCTCTCAAGTCTTTTTTTGCTTTGCTTCTCTCCAGCTCATGTTGAAGTCCCCACTAGCTTTCAGCTCCCTTCCTGACCCTTCTCTATCCCTTCTCCACACACACAACCTTCCATCACCCTCCTTTCTCTGTGGATGCTGACCCTGGCCAGTGGCTCTCTGCTAATCCAGCAGCAAGGGATGCTCATTTTAAGGAGGCACCTATTCTTAAATGCTCATGACATGGGGTTCATCCACTTCAAGGAGTTCTGAGGTAGCTCTCGAACACCGGTCTCTGGTGCATTGTATCTCTGTGTCTCCCTTACCCCTCTGTCCTACAGAAAAAGTAGCATGGACTGCCTCACGGGGGTTGTGAGGAGGAATACGGTACAGATTGTCAGGTTCATATAAGTACCATAGATAGGCCCAGTCATCGCTGGTTTCTAGAACATAGACCATCTTGGAGAGAAGGGGTAACTCCTCCCAAGCCCAGCACTCCGTCTGTTTCCTGGATCTTTCTAGAAAACGCTTTAAAGACTTAAGGGGCAAGAAAATTTTAGTCTAGAGAAAATAGTCGTGTAATTTGCCAATTGATCACTAGGGGGCTGCTACAGAACATGCTTGAAAATATCCACAGGGGTAGCCGTGTTAGTCTGTGTACAGCAAAAACAAGGAGAGTCCTGTAGCACCTTAAAGACTAACAAATTTATTTGGGAATAAGCTTTTGTGGGCTCCAACGCACTTCATCTGTTGCATCTGACAAAGTGGATGGAGCCAACGAAAGCTTATGCCCAAAGAAATTTGTTAGTCTTTAAGGTGCTACAGGACTCTCCTTGTTTTTGCTTGAAAATGCCACTGGAAAACCCAGGAAAGTGTCGAGTTCTCTGAGAGAGGCTTGTATTTATTTCATGTTCCCTAATTGTTTGGTTCCCATTTATTACAAGTGACATTTTCAGGAAAACAAGGTATTTTTGTTTGTCCAGGAGCTCACCCGGTCCTCTTCCTTACCCCTCATTAAAGTTCTGACCTTCCACGTGGGATAGCAGTTATGATGTGTCAGAATAAATTCTGACATTTGCGGGAGAATTGGGCCACAGAAGTTGATGAAATCCTGGTTTTGTTGCAGGTGTTCTTAATAAAAATGGTGGGAGTTCAGAGAGCTTTTGCTATATCAGCCAAATGTTTAAAGCAATTGATTTTGCAGGTGTCCTTAGTAGTAAAGAGGAACAGGGAAAATAGAATGCACTACTGAAATGACATAAAAATGGCCATATTGGTTCATACCAATGGTCCATCTAGCCCAGTTGTTCTGTCTTCTGACAGTGGCCAATGCCGTGCGCTTCAGAGGGAACAAATACAACAGGTAATCATCAGCAAGTGATCCATATCCCCTATCGCCCATTCCCAGTTTCCAGCAAACAGAGGCCAGGGACACTTCAGAGCACGGTTTTGCATTCCTGCCCATTCTATTCTAGATAATAGCCATTGAGGGACCTAGCCTAAATGAATTTATCTAATTTTTTTGTACTCTGTTACAGTCTTGGCCTTCACAACATCCTCTGGCAGAGTTTCACAGGTTGTCTGCGTTGTGTGAAGAAATATTTCCTTTTGTTTGTTTTAAACCTGCTGCCTATAAATTTCATTTGGTGACCCCCTAGTTCTTGTGTTATGAGAAGGAGTAAATAACACTTCCTTATTTACTTTCTCCACACTAGCCATGATTTATACACCTTTTTTTTTTTTATCCCCGGTTAGTCGTCTCTTCCATGCTGAAAAGTCCCTTATTAATCTCTCCTCATACGGAAGTTGTTCCATAGCCCTAATAATTTTTGTTTCACTTTTCTGTACCTTTTCAATTGCAATATATCTTTTTTGAGATGGGGTGACTAGACCTGCATGCGGTATTCAATATGTGGGCGTATCATGGATTTATATAGAGGCAATATGATATTTTCTGTCTTATTATGTATCCCTTTCCTAATGATTCCCAACATTCTGCTAGGTTTTTTTTTTTTTTTTTGACTGCCTCTGCACACTGAGTGGATGTTTTCAGAGAGCTATCCACGATGACGCCAAGATCTCTTTCTTGAGTGGTAACAGTTAATTTAGACTCCATCAGTTCATATGTATAGTTGGGATTATAGTTTTCCAGTGTGCATTACTTTGCATTTATCAACACTGAATTTCATCTGCTGTTTCGTGAGGTCCCTTTGTAACTCTTCACAGTCTGCTTTGGACTTAACTATTTTGAGTAATTTGTATCATCTGTGAATTTTGACACCTAACTGTTTACTCCTTTTTCCAGATCATATATGAATATGTTGAACAATACTACTCCCAGTACAGAGTCCTGGGGGATCCCACTATTTACCTCTCTCCATTTTGAAAGCTGACCATTTATTCCTACTCTGTTTCCTATCTTTTTCTGTTACTGATCCCGGAGAGGATTTCCCTCTTATCTCATGACAGCTTACCTTACATAAAAGCCTTTGGTGATTAACCTTGTCAAAGGCTTTCTGATAATCTAAGTACACTATATCCATTGGATCACTCTTGTCCACCTATTTGTTGACCTCCCTCAGAGAATTCTAGTAGATTGGTGAGGCATGATTTCCGTTTACAAAAATTTGATTCTTTCCCAACAAATCGTGTTTTTCTATGTGTCTGATAATTCTGTTCTTTACTGTAGTTTTAACCAATTTGTCTGGTGCTGGAGTTAGGCTTACCAGCCTGTAATTGCTGGGATTGCCTCTGGAGCCTTTTTAAACATTGGCGTCACATTAACTTATCCTCCAGTCATCTGGTACCGAAGCTGATTTAAATGATAGGTTACATGCCACAGTTGTTAGTTCTGCATTTTCACATACGAGTTCCTTCAGAACTCTTGGGTGATAACATCTGGTCTTGGTGACTTATTAATTGTCACCAGGACCAGATGGTATTGATGAAAATTGAGATACCCACAGCTCTCCCTAATCCTGGGATTTTACCATGAGTGCTTTAGGACAGGGGTTCTCAACATGTTCTATGTTGTGACCCAGTTGCCAGCATGGCCAGCTGTGCCCAACACAGAAGCCCCCCTCTGCCCAAAGAAACAGCTACTTCCAGCATTTTCGGTGGCGGCACAGACCATGTAGCGGTTCCTCTCCCTTCTGCTGCCATAAGAAACCTCCGCCAACAGCACTTTTAATGGCACTCCAGTTGAAGACAGCCACTGCCGCTGAAAAACAATACCTGCCACCACCAGCAGTTTCCGCACTGACACCCCCCTCCTGCCCCCCCTGTGGCGTCCTCCCTTGTCCCGCTGCCGCTATTCATCTCGCTGCCGAAGAAACTCCATGCCACCAGAAGACAACCTGTCAGGAGGGCAGTGTTTCTTTCGGCGGTAGGAGGGCTTCTTTTGGTGGTGGGGTGGGCTGTGGTGACACACTCAGCGGCGTGCTGCCACATACTTTTGTGTCACGACAGAGCGGTTGAGAACTGCTGCTTTCGGAGAATCTCAGTGGCTTCCAAAGGGTTAATGTTATTTGTAATTGAGACTGACTGGGGGTGGGAGTCCACGAGTGTATGCCTTGCTTGCTGAATGCATCATTGGAAAGGCAACTAAACCCTGAGACTTATTTTCCATATTTCTATAAAGTGCTTTGAGATGCTCACACGAGAGGGGAAGTATCAATGTCTGATGATTGGCGATATATGGTATGCAGGCATCACTTCATCTTCTGGTTCTGTCACCAGACAAACACTCCCGTTTTTTGGTTTGGAGACTTATCTACTCCCCTGAAAATCCTGATGCCTGCAAAGTTTTACACCACGCAGTAGGCTACACAGGGTAGAGGACGTCGATCCCGCCCATAGTCAGCCTCGCTCCAGTGCAGAGCTGTGGGTGAGTATCTAGAGAGAGGAGTGTAGGATGCCCAGCGGCACTGACCTCCTTGTAGAGAGTGACAGGCAGGGGCAGGCTGGCGATGTGAAAGGAGCTGTCATACTGGCGTGCTGTGAAGCCCTTCTGACGCCGGTAATCTGCCCTCAGAAGACGAACAGTAGCGCTGGCTAGGACTGAAATTTCCACACTGATCCACCGGGGCCCTCAAACGTGAGTCTGGCCTGTCAGCCAGATTCCTGAGTTCCTGGCCACGGACGGTTGGAAAGCGCCACGTCCTGCATGCTGTGGGGCTTGTCTGGGGAGCAGCCGCTGGCAGCGGCCCCAAAGAGGTCGGCTGTGCTATGGGAGTCCAGGCATCGCCAGCATCCCCGCCCCAGGAGAGAGCGTTAGCAGCCTCTCTGCTGCAGCACAGTCGCCATGCACTTTATTTCCGAGGCAAGAGCAGGGTGTCCTCAAAGTGGGGAGGGAGAATGGCTGAGGAGTGACTTATTGCCCCTACCGTCTCTTCCGGTGAGCTGACACCATTGGCAGGAATCCCTGGTTTTACTGGGGCTTGCGTGCACGCCCAGCAGCCAGGGCCACCATTGCACGGTGTGGTGTGTACCTCTCCAATAGCACCGCCACATCTTACCCACCATGCACCAGCCCCGTCCTTTTTATCAGTCTTTGTGCTAACAAGCTGAACGTCCCTACTCTTTGTAGTGGCTGTTCCATATCAAGTCTGGGTTTGACGTGCCAGAGAGCAAGATGGCCCTGCTGGGTTGGTGCATGCCAGGGTGAGATTTTCAAAGTGGTCTAGGTGATTTAGGCACACATCTTTCATTTCTTTTGCTTTGAGCATTTAAACCCAGATTTAGGCACCCCCGTCTGTCTCAGAACACAAGAGTAAGGGGACGGAAGTGAGACTGAAAAGTAGCAAATTAAAATCTGATATAAGGAAATGCTTTTCCACACAGCATAGGATGGGACTGTGGAACTCAGTGCCACATGATGTTGTTGAGGCCAAGAACTTACCAAGACTGGTCATTTATATAAGTAACAAGAATATCCTGTGTTATAATCAATACTCGAAAAAAATAGTGTTGGGAGGGGATCAAACCACATTTCAGGGTTTTAACTAGCCTCTTAACTATTAAGGATTAGGACTAGACTCTATTGGGATGCAGTGGCCAGCTGTGGGATTCTTCCACTGAAGCGTGTGGCTCTGATCAGGGTCTGAGATGGGATGGTGGGCTAGATGGACCTTGAGTGTGATCTGGTCTGGTGGTCCCTGTGCTGTTAAAGTAGACAGGAGAAGAGAGAGCCCTCCCTCACCCAGCCCTGCTTCTTTTTCCCCTTAACTGACCTTAGCAGCATTTGCAACTGGCTCAGCATTTTGTGGCTCATAGTGAGATGCAAAGAGATGAACTAGAATAGAAATGCTTCCCATTCCTAGCCGGAGACAAGGCATTTGGCATGGGAAAGAAGCTCTTCCCTATTGACAGCACCATCTTCTTTCCATTTGCGGTTCAGCTTTGCCCAGCCAGATCCTAGCCTGCATTGAGACCATGGAAAATCAGCTGTTAATAGCTAGGAAATTAGCAATTTTCTGTTAATTAGTTGCCGTTCAAAGCCCTTCCCTCCCCCCCTTTTTAAAATTAAATATCGCAGTAGTTAAGCGCTCATTAGTATTTGCAGTGACTGTAATCTCCCTGGACTAGGTTAGCAGGGAAGCCAGCAAGGCTGGGGTTAACGAACTAAAATGCCTTGCTTGTTAACTGGTGTCCAACAGACATCAGGGCATTTGGGGCACAGGAGAGCAGGTTACTGAAGTGGGCCATCCCTGTGCTTTGAAGGCTTACAATGCAAAATGAACGGTAAAGGATGGTCTAATTCAGCAAGTATCGGGGAAAAGTCTAGCAAAATGCCAGCCTCTCTCTCTCCCAGGTCCTGTAATCAGAAAGCAATTAATTGAAAGAGGAGAAGTGTGGATAATTATTGTAGCAAATGAAGGACTTCACATGCATGGCCACAGAATCAACAGGGTGTGCGCTTATTCTCGTGCCTCACTTAGTGGCTTGAGGTGGGGGCAAGGACATGGCTCCTCTGAGCACAGCAGCCGCTGTCCTGCTCCCTTTGCGGCCTGGCAGTCCAGTTGTAAGGCCTCGCACAGCACATGCTGGGGTGAGGGCTTCACTTGGTAGCCTTGACTAGCTCCTTTCACTTGGGAGCATGGCTCACCCCAGCCAGGTCAGTATTTGCAAGATCGGGGCCCCCCGTGTGCCCCGAAGCTGCCGGTGCAGGAGACAGGTGTACCCTGATGAACCAGGCTTTTGCAGATGGGCTGATGCCATGTGTGTACAGCGCAGCTGAGGATAACAGGCTGCAGTCAGTCCTGGCGTGGGGGGGAGGGGATAAGACCCTTTGTCTGGCAGTCCTGTGCTCCATTGGGGTGCTTTCTCCCTCCCCCCTGTCTGGCCTGGCTTATAGCAGGAGTGCATCGGCTCCTTCTCCTGCAGGAGGAGGCTGTCTAACCCCCAACAATTGGGATATGGGGAGGTGCCCTGAACACTCCCCCATTCTCTCAGGCTCTTGGAGGGGTGGCTGTAGGGAATCAAAGGATCAGTCGAATAGCTCGCAGGGTTGTGGGGGTTGCCCCCAGTCTCCCCTTTTGGCACAGAGTCTTCAGTCCCACCACCCTCTAGCTGGAATAGGTACTGCCTCCTGCCCCCACCATGGCAATGCAGCCCCGTCCTCCTCCAGCTGCACCAGGGACTTGCTGCTTTGGCCAGCAGTTCAGTGTGTGTTGCCTGAGCAGCCCTGTGTCTGCTCGGCTCCCGGGTGGGGACTTGCCATCACCACCCCCTCGTCTCTCTCTCCCGCTCCGGGATGTGGTGGCAGCAGCAGCAGAATATCTTCTGTAGCTCTTGTCCTTGGAATCCCCCCAAGAGGGCCCTGGGGAGCAGTATCCCCACCCTGTGGGGAGACAGGCAGGGTCCAGTAGGGGGCAGAGAGGGTGTTGTGATCCCCATGAGTCGATTTGAGGGGGCACATTGAGGGTGCAGAATAGCTTGGGGGGCTGGTTTGTGGAGGAAGAGGCTGTGGTCTGATGCAGGGAGCAGGGTAAGATGGGGTGGGTAAAGCAGCATCTGTAGAACATTACAAGGGGGAATGTGTGGCAAGATCGTGCAGGGGAAAGGCTCCTGCAGGGTACAAAATATCCAGGACAGGGTGCAGAACAGACTGGGGGGCGTGGTTTGAAACCGGGAAGAAAAACCGCTCGTTTATGAAATAGGAGTTGGTGGAGTGAGCTCTTGTGAAGGACATGGCTCCCATAGTCCGCAGAGAGCAAGATATGCTTCACAGGAGAGTGAGGGTGCCTGCCCATATGAGGGCTCCTGTGCACACAGCTTCTGTTTAGTGAGCGAAAACCTCAGGCTATCGACAGTGAGGGAATAATACTGAAAACTAAAAAAAAGGGGGGAGGGATATTTGTGGGGGGGGAAGAGATCCTGCACCCAGTTTCTGTGGTCTCTGCCGCTTTTGCTTCTCTTTCACACCACTCTTCTCCCGGAGTCTTGGAGGTTGCTTCTCTTTTAGTTAGGGATATGATGGAGCTGCTGCTGTGGGGGTGGGTTCAGGGGAGGGTTACATGCAGATTCATGAAGACCTAGGGACAACGGTAAACCTTTCCAGTGATGTCAGGAACTGCCGTCTCTGCTCTGCAGTACATGTGTGAGGTCCAGGTGTAAGTCCTATAGAACAGCAAACATCATTGGTGGGAGGTGGGAAGTTGCAAGTGCAGTAGGTGCTTAATTGCATCAGTTATTGGCGATTTCCTTTAGGGTCTGCCATAAAATAATCAGGAATTGATTATATTTGCCATAAACACACTTCCATGCACTTGGCTGTCTCTGCGAAAATACTTGTACCATAGCAAATAATTAATTCTAGAGTGTGACTGTTGATATGTATTGTGCATAAAAAACATATGCACAACTCTGTGTGTGTGAAATGCATGTACATTATATGAATGCATACCCACTGTGTGTACAGACAGTGTATATACAAGAGTAAGCATAAAGGTGACATGGACGGAGCCACCATGGTGATTAGCACAATATAAGTAAATGGATGACTACAGTAATGTGTCATAGGCACATATGTATCGTATCTATGTCTGTTGTGATAAAAAATGTGTGAGAGGACAAAGTAGCTAAATACTATAGTGTATATGTACATGTAAAATATATACACATTCATCGGGGGGTATGTTTGTTATATATAACCATATATTCATTTACCCACATGCTTTGGTGGTCAATGAGTTTATGCGTAGTTTGGTGTGAGTAGGTTAAAAAAAAATGTAGAATCACCCACATGCTTCAGGGCAGATATGGATCAGGAAGCAAACCCCTGTGGGCCAGGCAGTTCAAAATTGTCCATTGCAGGGTTTTGTGCTCCTTTCTCTGAACTGTCTGGTGCTGGCCACTGTCAGAGCCGAGATACTGACCCAGATACATCACTGATCTGGTGTAGTTGGTGTAGCTATTCTTGTGTTTGTGTGTATAAATTTGAAAAGTCATTCCCCCTCGTCAGATACATGCTGAGCAACTGACAGATAAAAAGCATTTAAGCAGACTGAAATGGCATTATGCTGTCTGTCTGTACTGTGGTAATTTTTTAATACTGCATCTGATCAAGGCCTATTTGGGTTTCTCTGACACTGTAACTTAGAGGTATGGGCATGGTAGAGTTTGTATGTTGTGTATCAGTAAGGTAGCGTGTTTTGTGCGGTGTCTTTTTACCTGTTCAGACACAATGGCTTTTTAAAACTACCCCAGTCCCAAACCCAACAGATTGGTATTGTCTCTTTTTTAACCAGGAATTCGCTTTCCTCAACCCTAAATTCTGGAACTGTGTTCAGCAGGGGTGGACAAAATTGGCTCACAGCTAGGTGCCAGCAATTTTACTTTTGATCACTAGAGGGCGCTCCTTCATTATATTTCTGCAGTGAAGCTAGGCGACAGGCTACTAAAACTGGTCGACATGGCGACCAGAAACATTGATTTTTCGAGGCCTGGATTACAGGCAAAGCTTGTTGGAGCCAAGTCACTTTCTGTAGCTGGGATTGTCAGACTCCCCCCCGCTGCCTCTCCTTTTCCCCATTTATGTAAAATCTGGGACATTACAGACCTAATTGTACGTGTGTGTTGGGCAGGCTGACCAGATGTCCCTGATTTAGGTACTCTGTCCCTGACAATAACCTGTCCCCGGAAATGTCCCTGGTGTTCTTAAAAATGAGGCAAAACAGTAATAAATAAATGTGACACAAATAATGAAATGTAACCTCTGCACTTCACTTTAAATTTTACTCATATTTTACCCAGCCAGAGCATGAAAGTGTGCCACTCAGCTTCCAGAGACTTGGGCAGCTGCCTTCTGCCTCCTCGCTGGAAGCTGGGACTGGGCAGGACATGGGTGGCTGCCCCCTGGCTTCCCAAGGAGCCAGCCATTGCCGCTCAGTACCCCAGGACTGGGAAATCAGATGTCCTCAGAAATTGTTCCAAAAATCTGGTCAGTCTAATGTTGGGGAGGGGGAGCGTGCATGCAAATGTTTTACTACAGTCACAAACACAAGGCATGAATTTAGAGTCCATCTCACATGGTGCTGAGTATCTGGGCTTCTGAGAATGTTTGAGGCGTGGGACAGGAAGATGGCAGCTGCACAATGCTAACAATTCTGTCTCTTCCTTCTGATCTTTCCTTTCCTTCCCTTCCTGCCAGGCCAATCAGGGGCTGTATAATTAGGTTCAGATCTTGCTCGTGCCCACCTGGAGTTGGGTTTCTTTGCAGCAGAAAGCCATGAAGAAGGTGATGAAGCTAGACTCCAAATCACATTGAGATCAATTGCTGATTGATCTTTGCCCAGGAAACGCAGGAAGTTTTTAATTTGTTTGCATAAAAATCTTAGGAAAAAAAACACCCCCAAAAAACAACAAAAAAACCCACCCACCACCACCACCGAGAACTTCTTTTGATTTGCCTATCAGCAAATCTCTGTGCTTCATAGCTGATTTGAACCTGATGAGGCAAAGTTGCCAGGCAAATACCAGTGCATGGAGCAGATACAAATGCAGATTCAGGGTGGGCATGGGGGAGAGAGCCTCTGATATTGGTTTATAAGCAGTTAAAACATCTGGATGAGAGAAATCCTCTCTTTCCTCACTATTTCTTAAAGCCATGGTGGTACAACTGTCTGCCAACTGCTGCAGGCGTGGGGCAGCACCAGAGGTTCAGGAGGGCTGGCTGCTCCATGGATTACATAGACCAGTGCTTCATGAGGAACAGGCAGCCTTTTGGACTGGGGAAGGCAGACTGGTGAGGGCTCGGTGCTTTGAAAGGTCTGGCAAGGAAGAGGACGGATTGAATGCTCCCGGAACCACATGGGTTTTCAGAGGGTGAGGATGGGGAAGAGTGGGGGAGAATGCAGGGATTTGATCGATGGTTCTGTCTAGGGCGGGGGGTGGTGGTGGTGGCACGCATTCCTCTCATTTACCAGCTGACGGCTCTCTGGGAGGGAAGACGGCTGCTCCTGGAAATTATTAATAGCTCGGGGAGAGGTGCTGGATTGCCTCGTCATGAGGCAATTAACAGCGAGAAGGGAGCACGGCTGCGTTCTCTCTCCGGGCTGGGCCGTAATGAGCAATCTGTCCACATTAAGTGGTGGTGTGCCTCTAATGAACTTGAGCAGGTTTCTTCATTTAGCCGACACGTAAGCATATTGCATCAGTAGGGGTGGGGGATAGGGGGTGGTGGTCCAGATGTTTTCATTTGTTAAAAGAATAACTGCGGCCCTTCTAGATGGCAGATTTCCTGGTGTATGCCTCTGCATACAGGATTAGCAAAGCAGTCCATAGGCAGTATGCTCTCCTGGGGGAGAGGGAGAAGTGGGGTTATTCTTTTCATCAGTAATTGTTGGGGCAGGGGACTAGATTAGGTAACGACAGTAGATGGTTATCATAAATCTCCTCCTCAAAGCTGCTTGCCTGTTTCCTCTTGGCTTCAGCCTCTTTCTCTTTCTCCTCTTGGGTTTTCGTTCTGACTTTGCACAGATGAATGCTGTGTGTAGGATACAGGTGGTGATCGCCCCAATTCCGCAGTAAGTGCTGCTTGGGCAGACCTCAGTGGGGTGGTCCCCAGAGCATTGTGTGGGTGCAGAGCTCCACCTGAGCAGAGAAAAATCACAGGATCAGGGTCTCTATGAACTCCATGTCTCTGGGATGGTCTAAGGCGGTGAGACAGCGAACTCCCACTCACTAATAGGGTTTAGGTGCCCAACTCCCTCAGCCCCCCTGTGAGAATCCCACCTGTGTGCTCCCTGGTAGAGGAGTCATGTTTGGGGTCCGGAAGGAATTTTCCCCAGCGCAGATTGGCTTGGGCTCTGGGGGTTTTTTGCCTTCCTCTGTAGCATTGGGCATGGCTCACTTGCTGGTTGATTCTGTGTATTTTAAAGTCTTTAAATCATGACCTGAGGACTTTAATAACTCAGTCATAGGTTAGAGGTTCATTACAGGAGTGGGTGAGGTTCTGTGGCCTGCATTGTGTAGGAGGTCAGACTAGATGATCATATTGGTCCCTTCTGACCTTAGAGTCTGTGTGAGTCTAGCAGCCATTGAGAGCATGGGAGTGTGCAGATGAGGGAGGCAGGGGAGAGCGCATGGAGAAGAGGCACAGGGAAGCCGAAGGCAGCTGTGTGTCTGATAAAGGCCTCCGTCACAGAGCTACTGGCACTTTCAGGGTGGGAGTGTGAACGGGGTGCTGCCATCTCCCAGCAACAAGGAGCCTGCCATGGGGCCCTGCTTTGTGCTAGCTCAGGGGAACAATAGTACGCATGTCTGAGAGTCCTGTGGAGGGCCTGCCGATGATGTAGGGGGGTGAAACTCAGCTCTGTGGAAAGGGGGGGCATGAAATCAGTCTCCACGCCCCTGCCCCAAGGGTGAGGGTGTTTTACTCAGCCCATCCATAGAGGATACTAGTGTGGTGGTGTTCTGGCTGTAGAGGTTTCTAGTTGCAGAGGTCCCTGGTTCAATCCCCCATGTATCATCTGTTACTTGTGTTCCACTTACTCCTGTGTAGGTGACTAACAGAAGGCATATCTTTCGGCAGGGGATGAGTTCTGCCCCAGGCATTTGCATCAGGCTTGCGGGCTGAATGAGTGTGGATTTTATTCCTCCAGCTCACAAATCGGTCGCTTCTCCCCCTTCCCACTGCCCCGTCACATCTTCTCTTTGCCTGATTGCTCCTCCGGACATTGGGCCTCAGACCCCAGGCTGTAGTCTGGATTGCTGAATGATGGGAGGGCCTTGGGGCGCTGGCCCCTCCTCTGCCAGGTGTCTGGATATCAAATTGGTGAGTGGCTGCACGCGAGGGAGAGCATGAGCCTGTATCGGGTTAGCCCTGCAAGTGATGTCTAGTGAGCTGGGCCCTTTACGTCTCCTTTCCAAGCACTCGCCCTGTGCCCTTGGAGATCTCCCTGAGGGCCACATGCCCCGAGCACCCATACTCCATTCAAAGTCAATGAGAAATTCATCTCTCGTTGCCCAGCCCTGCACAGTGCTGCATGCTCTTTGGCTTTCCTGGCAGCAACACAAGCTAGGGAGGAGGCCTGACAATAGGCACAGTATAAATTGGGCCACTGGCCTCCTTTGTGCCTCAGTTTCCCCACCTGTAGAATGGAAGTGGTATTGCTTCCCGGCCTCCTAGAAGGCTCGCATGGCCAAGTTCACTGGTATGCTCAGATAGCCTGGGCCAAGGAGCGCTATGGAAAAGTGACGTGTATGAAGGCAGACATGGACTTGTTTTAAAATAAGGTTATACTTAGTGCATCTCTGGCCCCTTAATTAGAAACGTGTGTTGGAAGCAAAGTTCTCTCCAGCTGCTGCACGGGGTTTATCCCTTGATAATGGGTGGGACGTATTTTTTAAATTTCTTTGTTTGGGGGCCAGCTTATATCTTTTATTCCCTCCTCCCCCCATGTTTATTCTTCATTTAACATCGACCCAGTTCTGACGGATCTTGCAGATGATTTATCTTGATGAGACACACAACTCAGTAGTACAGTAGATGGCCCTGCTGTGTGTGTAACTCTGCACGTAGACTTAATGGCATATGTTTGTGCTCCTGTTGCAAGTGATGTCCAGGGACTGAATCCTAGAATTAAACTGGCCCAAGCGGCTGCAGCAACTCCAGGGATAGGAACATGGGCACCGCCACATTGCGGGCCACCCATGGCCGATTTAGTCCAAGGCCCCGTCTCTGACAATGGTCACATGCTTCAGAGGAAAGTGGGAGAGTGCTGCAGAAGGCAGTTATGAGAAACTCTGGTCCCCCCCACTCCCCCGACTCCTCCCATTCTGATCTCCAATAGTTAGAGATGGGCATGAAGCCTGAGGTTGAAGGTCCCTTCCAGAACTGCCCATCCTCATCATCCAAGCAAACAGCCAGGCCTTCTCTGCACCTCGCTGAGGTCTTTGGCAGGTGACCATTTTTGTTTAACTATGCGCATTTTGCAACCAGCTAGTTTGGCAGCAAAGCTGGGCAACTCTTTGTAATGGCTGCAAGCTCCGGGGAACTCTGGCGGATTTCCCATCCTGGCTGAGCTCCGCCTCCCCCCTCCCCAGTAATAGCTTCATCATTAAAATGATTAATGCAGGCTTTACAGCGCCCGCTTTCCAACCAAATTGTATTAAAAGTCAAGCTAATATCTCCACGTCTAGTCAGCAGGGATTTCTGGAGGCAGCAGGGTGGAGGATGGATTGTGTGCCGAGGACTCTCGGCTCCGAGGGAGTGCAGGCACCACTGCCCCTCTGCTTTATGCTGGCAAGTGGCTACGCTATGCTCAGAGTTAATCCGGTGTTGACTGCCTCTCTCTTTCCCTCCTCTTCCCCTCAAATGGGTGCGCAAAGGTGGCTGAAAGTCTGTGACAGACTGAGAGCAAGACAGACTCCAGTGGGAAACCTGCTCGCTCTCCATCTGTCCATCTATCCCAGGAGCTGAAGACGTTACTTCCAGCTCAGGCAGACCTGCCCAGTGTAGTACCAGTTGAGCGAGTGTGCTGAAAATAGGCGTGCAGCCATGGTGGCGAGAGAGACTAGCCGTCCCGCCCAAGAGCTGGAGCATGCTGGGCCAGTAGCGCAGGTCTGTCTCCTCAAGCTTCCCGTGTAGACAGTCCCTCAGTCCCACAGGCAGCATGGATGGCGAAACGTAAGCCAGACTTTTGAAACTCTTTCATTGCAAATGATCTGGCGGGGGAGGATTTTTGGGTCAATGCCCCTTTAAGGCCTTGAGACCAGCATGTAAAAGTAGGAAATTAATCAAGGGCCTGGTATCCAGTTTGGCTCAAAGCTGGGTGCAGCAGCGTAGCTGGCTCCTCTGGTCTGTATCAGATGAGTTCTCCGAGCTGCGAAAGATGCTGACAGCGCCTTTTGCTCCTACTGCATGATGAATGGGCGTGAGCTTTTGTTCCTACCTTTCTCTGTGAGTGCAGAGATAGCTTCTCAGGTGCCCATCCATATTATCTCATGTGGTCGGTAGCATGGCTATCCATCTTCAGCACGGTTGGTCCCCAAGGGGGAGCTCTCTGCATGGCGACAGGATGCAGGGTTGAGCACTATTAGTCAGGTTGTCTCAGTACCAAGGAGCTTAATAAATGGAGGCCGGAGGCAGCCCAGTCTTGGTTTGGGGGGCGTGGGGGAGGGGAGGATTGGGAACACTGGCAACCAACTTCTTAATGACTGGACTCAGATCAGTAGGCAGCACCGATGAGCTGCTGAGATGGAGGGCATCTGTGAGCAAAGACAGAAGAAGGGTGTACACAGGGTTGCCAGGTGGAATTCCATGGGTAAATGGTTCCTGTAGCTGTCTCGTGTGAAGGGGAAGGAAAAGGGCAGTGAATAAGAACAAAAGAAAGGCTATACTGGTTCAGACCAATGGTCCATCTAGCCCAGTATCCTATCTTCAAACAGTGGCCAATGCCAGGTGCTTTAGAGGGAATGAACAGAACAGGTACGGTAATTGTCAAGAGATCCATTCCGTCAGCCACTCCCAGCCTCTGCCAAACAACAATCCCCATCTATCCTGGCTAATAGCCATGGATGGATCTGTCCTCTGTGAACTTAACTAGTTCTTTCTTTAACCTTGTTATAGTCTTGGCCTTCACAACATCCTCTGGCAAGGAGTTCCACAGATTGACTGTGTGTTGTGTGAAGAAATACTTCCTTTTGTTCGTTTTAAACTGGCTGCCCATTAATTTCATTTGGTGGTCTCTAGTTCTTGTGTTGCGAGGAGTAAATAACACTTCATTATTTACTTTCTCCACACCAGTCATGATTTTATACACTTCTACCATATCTCCCTTTAGTTGTCTCTTTTTTCCAAACTGAAAAGTCCCAGTCTTATTCATTTTTCCTCATATGGAGATTGTTCCATACCACTCATCTTTTTTTATGTCCTTTTCTGTCCCTTTTCTAATTCGGGTATATCTTTTGAGGGGGTGATCAGATCTCCATGCAATATTCAAGGTGTAGGTGTACCACAGGTTTATAAAGAGAGAATATAATATTTTCTGTCTTATTATCTAGCCATTTCCTAAAGACTCCTAACGTTTTGTTAGCTTTCTTGACTGCTGCTGCACATTGAGTGGATGTTTTCAGAGAGCTATCCACGATGACTCCAAGATCTCTTTTTTGAGCAGTAACAGCTACTTTAGACCACATCAATTTTTATATATAGTTTGGATTATGTTTTCCAATGTGCATTACTTTGCATTTTTATCTGCCATTTTGTTACCCAGTTTTGTAAGACCTCTTTATAACTCTTCACAATCTGCTTTGGATGTTAACTATCTTGAGTAATTTTGAATCATCTGTGAATTTTACCACCTCACTCTTTGCCATTTTTTCAGATCATTTATGAATATGTTGAACAGTAATGGTCCCAGTACAGAGCCCTAGGAGATGCCACTGTTTACTTCTTTCCATTCTGAAACCTGCCATTTATTCCTAGTCATAGAATCAGAGAATCTTAGGGTTGGCAGGGACCTGATGAGGTCATCTAGTCCAACCCCCTGCTAAAAGCAGGACCACTCCCACTAAATCATCACGGCCAGGGTTTTGTCTAACCGAGCCTTAAATGTTTCCAAAGATGGAGATTCCACCACCTCCCTAGGTAACCCATTCCAATGCTTCACCACCCTCCTAGTGAGAAAATTTTTCCTAATATCCAACCTTGACCTCCCCAGCTGCAACTTGAAACCATTGCTCCTTGTTCTGTCTTCTGTTACTACTGAGAACAGCCTAGCTCCCTCCTCTTTGGAGCACCCCTTCAAGTAGTTGAAGGTTGCTATCAAATCCCCCCTCAGTCTTCTCTTCTGCAGACTAAATAAACCTAGTTCCTTCAGTTTCTCCTCGTAAGTCATGTGCCCCAGCCCCCTAATCATTTTTGTTGCCCTCCGCTGGACTCTTTCTAATTTGTCAACATCCTTTCTGTAGTGGGGAGCCCAAAACTGGACATAGTGTTCCAGAAGTGGCCTGACCAGTGTCGAATAGAGGGGAATAATCACATCCCTCGATCTGCTGGCAACACTCCTGCAGATGCAGCCCAATATGCCACTGGCCTTTTTGGCAACAAGAGCACACTGTTGACTCATATCCATCTTCCCGTCTATCATAATCCCCAGGTCCTTTTCTACAGTGCTGCTACTTAGCCAATCAGTCTAACATGGATTTTTTTTCTGTCCTAAATTCAGGACTTTGCACTTGTCCTTGTTGAACCTCATGAGATTTCTTTTGGCCCAATGCTCCAATTTGTCTAGGTCTCCCTGAATCCTGTCTCTGCCCTCCAGCATGCCTACCATTCCCCCCAGCTTGGTGTCATCCGTGAACTTACTGAGTGTGCAATCTGTCCTATCATCCAGATCATTAATGAAGATGTAGAACAGAACAGGCCCCAGGACCGACCCCTGATGCACTCCACTCATTATTGGTTGCCAATTAGACATTGAACCATTGATTCCTACCCAATGATCTAGTCTTTGTTTCCTATCTTTTAACCAGTTACCGATCCAGGAAAGTATCTTCCCTCTTATCCCATGAGCAGATAATTTGCTTTAGAGCCTTTGCTGAGAGACTTTGTCGAAGTTTTTTTTGAAAATCTAAGCACACTTTATCCACTGGATTACCACATGCTTGTTGACCCCTTCAGAGAATTCTAGTAGATTGGTGAGGCATGATTTCCTTTACAAAAGCCATGTTGGCTCTTCCCCAACAAATTATGTTTGCTGCGTGTGATAAATATGCAGATACATAAATACCTGGGTTTAGCAGTATGTTGGTGGCTGGAGTTTGGAGGAAAGGGAGAGGGACAGGAAAATAAGGGTGAAATTCACCCACCTGGACAGCACAGAAGTCCCTGGTGCTGTCCCTCTGTGGGGGCGAAGAGAAGATTCTTTCCACCCAGCAGGCCATGTCCTCAGGGGCAGCCTTGCCGGCCTCTCCCATGCAGCAGAAATGCCATCTGGCCATTAGCCAGCAGGAGGCTGGTTGTGATCACTGTTCTGTCTGCCCAGTCCCCAACGAGGAGGGTACACACTGGACACAGATTTGCTGCCCCCAGGGATAGCAGCAGCATTGTCTGTTTAACTAAAAAAAATAAAAAATAAATAATGAATTGCAGGAAAATTAAAGAAAACGCGGGGATCAGGGGAGAGCCCAGACGATGCTTCGGACTTGAGCAGTGAAGATGAGGAGGATGAAGAGGGTGAATATGAAATTGAGGAGGAGGAAGAAGCCAGCAATTCAGATGGTAAGCCAATGGGGGGGCGGAGGGCGGGAGGCACTAAGCTGATTTTGAAGGGAAAGGAAGAGAAAATGTGGAGAGCTCCCCGTGTGTTTGGAGCTCCCTAGAGGCAGAAACCCCCTTTCATTTTGCTAGGCACATGGGGTCAGATTTACAAACAGGCGGCTGGCCTCTTTCTTCTTTGTCAGCGGCCTCCTGCAGGGAGGTTCAAACAAACCAGGAAGGGCCTGGCTTCAAGGCGCTCCACAGCCTGCAGGGCAGTGGCATCTGAGCTGAGCAGAGATGATGCTTCTCCATGCCGGTTAACCCCTTGGCTACCAGTTCTCTCTCTGTTGGGGTGGAGGCATTGTAGTGGAGATGGCCAGCACATGCAGCAGTGGAGTGCTTAGTGCTTTAGGTGGCTGCATGCACAGACCAGTGCATCTCTCCTAATTATGCTTTGCAGTTTTGCAGCTGGGGCCCAAAAAGGGTTGCGCAAGAGGCCTGCGTGTGGGGAAGAGGGTGCCCTCCCTGGTTGGCTGTAGTGGATGAGCAGCATTTTATACCTGCTGGGCTTCCTAAGGGACCCAGGTTGCCCATCGTGAGCCAGATCGCTGGGGGCCAGCTAGAACCTGCAGCAGAGCCAGCCTTTTCCCCTGGGTGGGACCAGAACCCTTGTCTCACTGCAGCCCCCAGCAGGACAGAGGCCAGTTCCACAGTGCGCTCAGTGGCTCTTCCGGGGGCATTAGCCAAGTCACTCCTGCTGCTCAGCTGGCAGAGCACTGCTGAGCCTGTCAGGGAGCACCACAGCCTGGTCTGTTGCCGCTATCCGGCCCCGTCTGGAAGCACTGGGGCCGGCGAGTGATCTCAGCGCTGCGGAGACGTGGAAGAACAAGCACCATGAGGCCCAAACCCAGCTATTACAGGCACCGGTGGGACATGGCTCCAGCATCTCTTGGGGCTGGCAGGTTTTCTTGGCTAAGGGTGGTGAGTCCAAGTGAGAGCAGAACCTTTGATTCTGCATCGCAGATGCACCCCAGGGCCCATGCCCAGACTACATGGGGATTAGATATGGGGCAGGAGAATGCAGGGAAGGCAAAAGTGCTTGGGAAGCTTTTCCTGTCCAGTCTGGCAGTGCTTTCCCTCCTGGCCCCACCTGGCTGGTGGGCCAAGGGGCGGGGAGGCCTCCCGGCATGGTGCCCTAGAGCGTTGTTCCAGCTGCGGGAGCATTGGGAGGAGCGAGCAGAAGAGCTGGGCTGTAATGGGAGCCATGTCCTGGGGTGCTCTGCACCGGACAAATACTCGCACTGCCCTCCTGTCTGGCTCCCTCTGTCCTGGCCGTGCCGATGAGCAGTGAAGGACAGCTTGGGAAAGCCCCAGCTGCCTAGCTCTCCTGGGGCTGCTAGCATTCCTGGCTGACTGGGGCAGAATGGGGCCGGGGGCCGTGGCAGTCCAGCCTTAGGGTTTGTGGCAGGACCAGAGCAGGTTTAGGGATGGGTGGCACTCCCTCACTGCCCCTTGTGAGAGGCCCTGCTACATCCTGCCCCCCAAATCACCCCACCCCCACAGTGCAGAGAACTCTGCTGTAGGCTGAGGTTCATCCCTCTCTTAGGGTGGAGAAAAGCCAGGAGAGGTCGTGCTTTCTTGCTCTGATTTGGGTGAGGGCATTGCTCTAAAGCAGTCCAGGAATTAAGTGAGAGGAAATCAAGTGCTCCCACCACCACTGGGAAAGGCAGCCACATGTCTCTGGCTTTTCAAGACACGATCCAGAGGTCCTGAGCATTTGCAGCCAGCGTGGGCGCTGGCATATCAGCTGCCCGTGGAGTTTGTTGGCAGCACCCTGGCCGTTGTTTTGGGAAGGAGGAAAGGAGGCGCTGCATTGCACAGCTCCTGGCCCTGGCTCACTTGAGAGGAGAAAAAGAGCCAGCGTTTCTCCAGCCCGTCTCAATGGCCGTTTGGTGTTGGCATGTGAGCACACCCCAGGGACCAGGCACGGTGGCAGCCGTGGCTCTGCGGGCCTCCCCAGGAGCATGGGGGAAGGCAGCTGAAATCCAGTCTGCCTTAGGGGGGAATGGGCAATTCTTGCCCTACATGCGCTCCTCCCCCTGCTTTGAACACACAGTCTGCCTTTGAACAGGCACAGAGCCAGAAGCCCCGCAGGGCTCTCCCTCCTGCTCTTTGGGAGCGGCAGCGGCACCAATAAATTAATTAGTGCCTGTGATTAATTAGTGATGGGTCGCCTCCTCCACCTGCCTCATTCCCTCGCATTAAAGCAGGATTTACATCTCTCTGCCTGCAGGGGGAGCTGAGGAGGAGCCTTCCACCTCAGAGGAGAGCCAGAAACGAGTGGCCTATCCCAGGCGACTGACCTCGTCCGACCTGAAACTGCTGGCTCAAGGGGAGGAGGACATCCTGGAGGACCTTGATGATGATTACTTTGATGACATGAACGGTGACTGAAAACCTTGCAAATGCTGTGGCTCGCTCCCTCCCTCTGCCCCTAGGAGGGCGCGTTGGCTTGTCAGTGAAGGCACAAAGAGACTGGAGCCTTCCCCTCGAGCTGGTTCACAAGGCAGAGACAGGAGCAGTGCGGATGGGCAGCAACAATGCCACCTGCACCTTTTCCACCAGAGCTATGGGTGGGGGCGGCGGTGGTCACGGTGGGGCTGAGCAGCAAAGATAATAAAAAGCCTCATTTAACGCCAGTGCCGTAACTGATGCAGGGTTCAGCTCCCGCCCGGGGAGCTCCCAAAATCCAGTAAGGAAAAGGGTCTCTGCCAAGCTGGGCAGGGATTGGTTCCCCTTCATGATGTCATGGCCTCTCTGTCACTGGAAATTGTCCCACTGCCATTAAAAGCAACTCCCAGCTGTGGCCACCCGGAGGGAAGGGGGTGACGGTGAGTGCGTCTGTCAGTGCCCCGCTGGGACACTCCTCTCCCCCGCCCCGCAAAGGCTGCCGTATGTGAGCCCTCTTGCTGGGGTGGCTGTGCAACCCCTTGTGCTGCCCACAGTGGGGACGAGCAGGTGTCAGCAGGATCCTCCGGCACGAGGCCCCTGAGGGAGCAAAGTAGAATGGATCAGCAGCAGCTGGCCTGGCCCCCAGATTACAATCACGCCGAAATAAGTCTCATATCCCTCCTCCGCCCAACCCTACAGCACGAGGCCTGGGTCCACAAGCCTCAGCGGGCCACCAGCATGAATCTCCCTCTGATCCCGGTTTAGGGGGCGGGGCTGGCAGCACCAGCAGGTGCAGGACCCACACGGGTTTACTGGGAAAATACTGCCAGCGTATAGCTAGCGTGTGGTGGGGGCCCTGCTGGAGGGTAATGGCAGTGACTCACATGAAAACTGCAGGTCCCATTCGTGGCACTCGATAACTCAGGGAGGGGGATGATTACACTGCTAATGGTGTCCCTGAAAAGCAGGGGGAGCTGCACCCCGAGTCCACAGTGGCTGAGCCCTGTGTCTCTAGGGGTACGTCTACGCTGGCGGCTCAAAGTCGACCTTGTTAAATGTCGACTTAGGGTCCACATTGACTGCGGCAGTCGACTCAGCAGCCACACTGGCAGGTGCTAGGTGGATGGAAGAGTGGTGCATTATGGGTAGCTGTCCCACATTGCAGCGAGTCCTGGAGGCCAATTAGGTTGACTCACGGACACGCCCTGCCCACACTGGTTTAAGTTGATTTAATAAGGTCACCTTATGCATTAAGTTGACCTTCAGAGGTGGTGTAAGTGCCCAGTGGGGACGCAGCAGTCTGTAGGGCAAATTAACCAGCCTTAAGTTGACCTAAGCGCCAGTGTGGACGTATCCTAGGGTACCAGGCAAGGGGTTCATCTCTTTCACCCGCTGCCTCCTTCAAGGCCTGGCCCACCTATCCCCCTGCCCGTGTACAGGAACAAGGGCAGGGTTTGCTGTGAATACAAATGCCCCTGTTGGCCGCTGCTTTGCCTTTAGGCAGCTGCTGTATGAAAATGTTTTAGGCACATAAATGGGGCTCACAGGAGCCCTGCTGCTGGCCTAGCACGTGGCTGCTGACTGGCTCCTTGCCTGGGTGCGTGAGGTTAAAAAGGCTGTAGCTAAGGTGGGCATTATGCCATCTGCCCTGCACGTTGCTCCATTCTCATTTGCAGCCATGGGGGCTAATTACTACTCTGGATTGGGGCTTTTGCCCCCTCCCTGCATTTAATTCAAGCATAATGGGGTAAAAACCCCTCCATTTATAATGTTGAACATGAGCTGCAGGTTTCCGGGAGCAGCAGGGCCTTACCCTTAGCAGGCTAGACTGGGTGGGGCACCAGTAACCCCAGCTCTTGCTTTGTGATCCCCCCGCCCCGAGCTGTGGGACCTCTGCTGCCTCCATGACTTTCAGGGTGTTTGTGGATGATCAGAGCCCAGGCCAGTCCCTCCCTCCCCCCCCGGCCCCTCGTAATCTGAGAAATAGCCGAAGGGCCTTGGAAGTTCCAGCAGCTTCTATTT
>ML686140.1:888180-968575 GCA_007922175.1 Pelusios castaneus | reverse complement strand
AAAAAAATGGGCGGAGGGGAGGCAGCGTCTTACACCATGTGTCACCCGAACATAGTAACAGGAATAAAAATAACGCCATGGGTTTTTTTTGTTTTGTTTTTCAACATCTAAAATTGCAATTGGAACTGTTCTATTAAAAAAAAAAAAAAATCAAAGTAACCACCTGGCTGGGGCCCCGCTCCCACCCTCCTGCCACACTTTGGCAAGACGGTAGCAGGCCAGGCAATGGCCAATGGGTTGGTTTCTGCCTGTGAGGGTAGACCCAAACTTGCGCCTTGTAACCTCGTTATATTAAAATCTTGGATTTGCTTTCTCCTATCACGCACCTGAGTGCGCTGCTTCCTGCAGCAGCTCTGGCACGAGAAACACTCTATGCTGCCCCCACCTGAGCCAGTAGGATGGCCGTGCTAATACAAACAACTGGCTCCAGCCTCCCCAGAGCCAGCCGCATCATGTGCATGAATGCAAGGTGGGCGCTCCAGTCATGCATGTGCTAGCAGCAGGCCAATGAGAAGGCGTTCCGCAGAGCGACGGCAAAGCCCTTTTTAAGTTGTTTTTTTATTATTTAAATTGATTGCGGGAAAGCATTTATTGTGATGGGATGAATAATGACCTGCTTTTTTAACAAGCTAAAGAAGCTAATGTACCACCAAGCTAGTTTTTTTAATAAGGAAAAAAAAAAAAAAAACGGTAGCACGTGCAACGATTAACCGAAAAGAGGACAGAGAGAGAGAGCGCGCAGTACCACGTGATTGTTGTTCACAACTGTACAAGTCACAGGAGGTCACCCAGCAGTTACTGTCGTCTTCACAGTAGTTAAAAACTCTACCCTACGCCTCTGGACACGCACTGGTACCTGTCTCATGGGCCTCAGCAGGCCACAATGTGCAACTCCAGCCACCTCTGGAACAAGGCTTTGAAAAAAACCAACCCCTCCACCCCCAAACAAAACCTCAAGAATTTGCTGTACACGTGGCGGGGGGAGCAGAGCTACCTTCCCACCTCCCCCCCTTTGTTTATTTTTCTTCAAAAAAAAGTTACCAAAAAAAAAAGCCATCCTGGAGGGGCCAAGGCTATGTTGACTCCATGCACTGTGAAAGCACCACCACGCCGGGGCAGCATCCCCTGCCCATGGGAGGGCACCAAAGCCTCCTCTGCCGTACCAGCTGCGCCGACGTAAACATGGACCAGAACTTGCCTTTCCGTTTGTCTTTGGTTTTAGAGTTGCTAGAGATGCATAGACACCTGAACAAGGAGCTGAGTAGGTTCTGGGGAGGGATTGCTTTGCTCACACTTTGGGTCTCTGGGCCTCGGGGGATAGGGTCACCCCCCCCCCCCCCCAGGCAGTTCACCAAAGCCCCAATCCCTTGAAGGCAACCAGCTGAGCATTGCCCTCCCCGCCCATCGTTCTCCCTTGGGCAAGCAGGGAGGGGCAGGGGGTCGGACATGGCCAGCTCTCTACACCTATTTTAATCGCCCTTGAATTGCTTTCAATAAATCTTTGGATATTTTTTCCCCTTCTTTGAGCTTTTCATAATATGGGGCTTTTTGTTTGTTTTTTAACAAAAGTGAATGCGCTCACACAACCAAATCTCCCTCCTGCTTTGGCCCACTGTCTGGGCCAGGGGAATCTCCCACACACGTAACGCTGCGTTCGTCGCCCTGGCTTTCAGTTCTGGAGGGAGGCAAGCGGCTCTACGATGGCGGTTTCATGGTGTCGTTGATGCTAGCCATTAATGAGGGGTTTCCGTTTTCCTGCTTGGGTGAGATGCGGCTCGTGGGGAGCAGGCTGCTACTGTATGGGGAGGCCACGCTGCCGGTGGAGGATGGGCGAAGGTCAGCAGGTGGCAGGTCACGGTCCGGCGGCCGTAAGCCAGGGGGCTGCAGAGGGAACGCCATAGGGAAGCTCGCCATGTACAGGACCCTGCCAACTCTCTTGGCAACCTAAACAAAGCAGGAGAAAGAGCTTAGCAGAGTGCAGGGGGCAGCCCCCCATGCCAGAAACAGTACAGCCTGAGGTCATCTTTCCACACAACAGTCCAGGCTCGCTGCGCACACAACCAAACCTGGGGCGGGGGGCGGGGGGGGGGGGGCGCGTCTTTCTGCTGCAGCACATTGCTTGACCCGCATCTTCTCAGCAACGTAACCATGTGAGAACAAATGCTGCTGGGACCCACTTTCAACCAGGGCGCCCCCATGTTGCTTACATGTGTATGCAAGGAAGTGGGGGTAGGGAGGGGAAATTTCCTGCCCCGTGGCTTTGTTATTGTTAACACCTTGGCCCGTCCCAGGCACACTAGGGCAAGGGCCACGGGTGATGGTGTTGCTTCTCGCCCTGGTTTCCAGGCGCTGAGGTGCTGGCAGAAAGTCAAGGGTTTGTAACTCCAAACAGGCTCATCCCATCCATGAGGTGCCCGCCTGGCATGGCTCTGCTAGGGCTCTAGTGCCAGTGGGACCCGGGGAGCTCAGCCCCACCCCCACTCCACCCAGTTCACATCCTCAGGGCAGCCCTGCTCACTCGACCCATGGCCCTACGCCCCCCACCCGCATTTTGTGGTCATCATGGGGCACGGTTGAGCGTATCAGGCTCATCTCCACCCACCCAGCTGAAAGGGCAAAATGCTTCAATGGCAGTGCCCTCCTGCAATCCAGCTTGCCTGACATCTTGCTTCCTTCTGAGTCTGAGTGCGAGTGCACGGGAACGTCTCCCTTAGTCCTTCCCGCAGCACACGGCTCCCGAGACGAATACCCACGGCTAGCGCCCTGCCGTTCCTGTCTATCTCCTCTCCAGGCCCAGCCACAGAACGCATGGCACAGAAAGAAAAAACTGAGAGGCCTGGGGCACCTTACAGACTAACAGATTTTCTTCGGCATAAGCTTTCGTGGGCTATAACCCACTTCGTCTGTTGCATCTGGCAAAGTGGGTTATAGCCCACGAAAGCTTATGCCGAAGAAAATCTGTTAGTCTGTAAGGTGCCACAGGACTCTCATTTTTTGCTGTACACAGACTAACACGGCTACCCCTCTGGAAACATATAAAGAGAGGCAGGCGCTTCGCACGGAGCACCCTACCGTGCCTTTTATTCTCCCTCCCCCTCTCCAGCTGGCTCTGCCTGGCTCTGGGAAAGGACAAGTGTCTGCGTACCAAGGCGTGGTGCGGCCAGTCCTTGGGCAGCAGACATCTGCCCACGCACACACAGTAATGCACGAGCTAGTCTTTCCTTGAGGTCGAAGCCAAATCAGAGCAGGGACTCCCCGCCCTTTCCTGGGAAGTCACGCACCCTCTGCTGCATGGCCTGGGGCTCGGCCTAGGGGAGCAGCTTCCTTCTCAGGAATTTCTTGGGGGAGAACCACAGCCCTGCACAGCAAGTGGGACAGCACAGCCTGCAGCAGAGCAGCCCTGAGAGAGTGGCCCTCCTTTCCTCTCAATTACACTGCTGCTTGGTATGGAAAATACTAACTCCATTCACTCAACAAGTCCCTCCCCTACAGCCAGCCCAACTTGAAAACAGCCTGGGTGCTGCAGCTACGCAAAGGAGCATCCTGGCTCATGCTGAGTGTTGGAGCCCCTGGGTGCCTAGATTTGGATTAGGGTGGGGGTTGAGGCAAGGGAGAGGGGTGACTGCTGTCAAACACTCAGGGAGGCTGCACTGCCCCCCCACCCCACCTGGCAGAAAATCCCCTGCAGCATTTCTCACCTCCCAACTCTGGCCAAAGTCCTCACCATGTTTCAGCACCTACCCAGCTGTTTTGCATTTAATCTTAAATAAAAAACACAGGCCTGTGTTTAACCCAAACAACTGCGGTATTATTCTGTTGGCAAAATGGGGGTTCTCTCATCCCCCCCACCATTATAAAATGTTAACACTATTGATTAAACAGAGGCAGGGCTTTTTAAACCCTATCTCATTCCCTCCCATCCTCCCCCACCCAAATCTAACCCAGCACGTCCTTGAGCTATTTGGAGCTCTGTTTTTGCGAAACATAAGAGTTTTATTTCCTATCGAATTGGTCCACAGGGAACAATTGCCCACAGAACCTTTTTATTAGACCCCTCGTAAACAGTAAGGGCTGCAGGGAAAGTAATAAAGTTGCCCTTATTGTTTTAACATAATACAACAAATGTATAGCTTATGGGTAAGAGAAACTAAGCCAGAAAGAATGTGTATATATCTAGGGTGTGCGCATTACATCATCATGCTTATTTACATAATTTAACATGCATATAGATACACATAAAATGTGTGTATACACTTCAATATACACTTATATAGCATGGGTGTATGATACAGTAATGAAAGTCTGTATGTTCATTACTGTATCTACATTTTATGTAATTTATATAACATATACAAAACCATTACAGTAATGAGTGCCTATTTATAACAATACATCTACCTGGGTGCATATGAATGTGTTTTGCTTTTACAGATACGTATTAGAAATGTTTATTTCCCTTTTAATGGTACCATCTATTTAGAAATGCTGGTGCCTTTATAAACAGTATTATATTTCCCTTCAAAAAAGATCTTCCTGGTATTTTTATAGTAGATCCTATGCATTTTTATAGTAGATCCTGTGGGTCTGTGTTTATTAGATGATTTTCTTGGACGCTTCAGACACGCTGGCCAGAACAGTGACAAATGGCTCTAAATCCCAGGAAAAAGACGGCTAATCATCATCCCTCTGGCCTCTCCTTGGAGCCTGCCATTGGGTGGGTTACGGCGTACAACCAACCAATGGCCAAGGAGGAGGTGGAATAAGATTTACCTAATCTTTAATACAAGAGGGCCTGTTCAGCCCTCCAACATCAGTGAACTCATCAACTCCAAGGATACGTATGTCTCCAGTGCACCTGGGTGCGAGCCTCCCAGCCCAAACCCGACCCATGGGCTGGTGTTGGTGCATCAAACCTACTCGCCCCCAGCACAGCAGGGGAGGTGCTGGATACAAGGAGGTTAACTACATGCTGTTTCAGTGACTGAAGATCACGGTGTGCAGAACCGTGAACCCAGCCCTGGGCTGCAGATAAACCACTGGACCAAGTTCCCCAACTTTTGGGCCATCACCCCAGCTTTTGAGACAGCTGGCGGGGACCTCTGACTTGCTCCCATTTAGATGGCACCGGCTGCCACTGCTTATCTGGTGTTCTCACCTGTGACCTTATCTTCAGGGCTGGTCCCAGTTTGAGCCCCATGTTGGTCAGTAGGTGCTCTTCGGTCAGGAGGGGCAGCGTCTCGCCGTCGATCGCTTGTTCCCTGAATACCTGCAGAAGACCAAAGCCCAGGCCCATGCTTATCAACGCCAGTGCTGGGCACATCGCAGTCCCCAAGAAAGGTGAGGACCCCATTTATCAGCACCATTTCTTTGCTGTGTGGTAGCTTGTCTTGGACCAGGACCCCGCTGTGTTAGGGGCTGCACAAACACCAAACCAAGAGACAGGCCCTGCCCCAAAGAGACAACAGGGGAGGAGCCCCTGCCGTGCTCCCAGAGAGTATTCCCCAAAGCAGGGGAACTTAACCAGCCAGCTTATGCTTCCCACTTACATGCAGTGCCCAGCAAAGACGCAAATGGTCTGAAAGTGCCACAGCAGCTCCTGGCAGCCATGAGGAACGGCGCAAGGAAGTCAAGCTCAAACCCTGCAGGCCCGGGAAGTAGCAGCCTTGTCTTCAGCTACTTTGGTACAAACCACCTCACTATACACAGGCCCCGGGACCCCAGTTCAAATCCAGGCCAGATCAGCAGCAACACCTTATTCCCATCTGTTGCTGCCTGTATGAAGCAAGTTTGGCGGTCTCAGGCCATTTACACAGTGTTGGCGTATACCATAATGTGGGTGCTTTTCCTCATCCCAGTTCTTGCCAATAGCCTCTCGCCTTGCTGGGCCTGTCTGTAAGACATTGGCACTGAGTCCCGTCCTGCCACACCATCACCAAGCGAAAGAGGGCTTCCAAACAATCTAACTCACCCTAAGCTGAAAAGGCTCAGATCAGCCTCTGAAAGTTTCCTTACACATTTCATTTCCTGATGTTATTCCCAGAAACAGCTAGTGCTGGAAATAACCTGTATAGGGTTGACAAACAGAATCCCGGCACTAACACTTACCATGCAAGACAACCCGATAGGGGATGCTGGGCATCACATTCCCCATACAAACCTTTCCTCAACTGTGGCACTCACATTTGATCCTGCTTTTCTCTGTGTTACCATCCACTTGAAATTAATTAGAATGTGATAAATAAATTTGTTAGTCTTTAAAAGTGACACAGGACTCCTTGTTTTTAATAAAATGTATATGCATCCTCTCATGCTGCACTACGCGAATGAGCACTACCTCCCAGCTTACAGCGAAGATGGGCAGCAGTAACAACACACCTTTTAATAGACAACTAATTGCAGTCACTCTCCCGTGGTGCAGCGGGTTTCTGCACACATTCACCTCCCCATTAGAACACCTGAAGCAAGTGCAGGATTATTGAAATTTACACAATTACAAGGTGGTGAAAACCTGTGCTGCTGCCCAGGTTGAATTCATAAAATCAGGTGTGTAAAAAAGCCCCAATGGCAGAGAAGTTAAAAACTGGATGGTCACAGGCTGTGGATAATCCCGGTGGTGACATAAGGGATGATACTCTAAACCCAACGAGCTCTCGACTCGGTTTGTAGCTGTTTCCATCAGTCTACAGCCATGGGTTCAAACCATGGGTCGGGACCCAATAGTGGGTCGCAGACCCTCAGGCACCAGTTGCGGTGCCCACTGCTGAAAGATGGGAACGCACTGCTCAAAGATGTCACTGTTGGGTTACGGGCATTAATTATTTTTTTTGAACGGGGCCCTAAGGAAAATAACTTGAAAACCACTGGTCTACAGTACATTGACTCAACAGATGTTCTGAGCAGCAGAGTGGCAATCCTGGAATTTTCTCTCTCTCTTGTACACCCCCCCCAGCCCCATTAGGTGCACACACACGCACACCCCCCAAAACACCTTACAGATCCAGACACCAATTCCCAAAGAAAGTTGAGGGAAAAACCCTCTGAGAAGTTGGCACACAGGGCCGGATGGGCTCATGCAGTAGCCAGGAATCAGGATGCCTGGGTTTTACTGCCTGTCCTGCCACAGACAAGACCCCACTCCCCCCAGGGCTTGTTTGCCATCCCTAAAGTGGGGCTAGATGAATATTCGTCTCCCTGCCAACATCTTTATTCCATTAATGCTCACAGCTCCACTGCTGGAGTATAAAATATCACTCCATGATTCTTCTCATTTGCCACGGAGCCGTTTCCCCTCAGTGACAGAACCTGGGCATTGGCAGTCACATGTACATCATTTCCTCCTTAGTGAACCACACCTCTGCTCCACAAGGGTCTTTCCACAAGCAGTGGTGAGCGCTGGTCTCTTGCCTGGGTGAACCGCCTTGGGGCCGCATTACTGGCTAATAGCAGAATCTGCTCCTGCTCTTCGTGGAGTTGCTTTGCATAGCATTGTGATTACAACAGTCAAGTGAGGGGGGCTTTCAGTTTGCTCTAATGGTTTCTTTTTCAGCTGTGTATTGCATCGCAGAACCATTCCCTTGGAGAGCAGTGGTGGCTGCTGACACAGTCAGCTGAGCTGGTGTAAGCTCATTTATTGCTGGACTCCACCAGCAAGACTGCTCTTGACGACTCCAGCATGTGTTTCTGCTCTTTGACCTAGCGAAATTTAATAGACCAATTTCTTTCCTTCCTCCGAAGCCAACATGGCCAGGAGCCAAAAGGCTCCAATCTCTACTCCCAAAAGGCCTAACCTGAGCATAACGGGAGGGCCTCACTTCACCAGGGGCACAAAGACGGCTGTTGACGGAGCTCTGGAGTGGGAAGGACGACTTTGTTTTCAATTAAGTTACTTTTTTTGTGTGTCTTTGAAATGTGTTCCTGAACGCACAGCGTAACCACCAAGCTTTCGCTGTGCTTCCTGGCGGGAGCGCGCCGCGGGCTGGTGCCAGACCTCCCCGGCAGCTGTGGTTTGGGAGGAGAGAACACAGACAGCTCTGCAGCAGCGCGTCGCAGCGGGTCTTCTCTGCACGCTGGGTTTTTCACACAGTAAAAACCTATTAAGCACGTAACCATGAGGCATGAAAAAACCATCATCCCTTTAACCCCTTGCATGCTGGGACATTGCAAGGGGAAGCTGGGGTTGTTTACCGGAGTCCAGTGCTCCGGTTTGCTAAGGGCTGAGTCCTGCTGAGCCAGCGCCTCGGTCAGCTCTGGGTTTTCTGCCCGTAGGTGCGCAGGGAGGTGCAAATGGCCGAGTCCTTGGCAAGATGCTTGTGTTACAGATCTCTCCGATTCTCCTACAGGCCTCAACACTTGCAGTTACGTGTAGATCCTGAGTAACATCCACTGCCACCAGCAAGTGCATCACCCCACATCTGGGCTGATTTAACACCTACCCACCCCCATCTCACCAATACACATGTTCCCCACCCCACCCCACCCCTGCGCCTGCAGCAGTCCTCCTCTCCCCCCATGCCACCCAGTAAAACTGGTCTCTCACCCCCTAGCCCCCACCATGCCCTCAAATTGACCCTCTTCTTCTTCTCACTCTCCCCCCACAAAACTTCCCCTGCTCCCTCAAGCATCCTCCCCCGAATTCTAGCCCCTTCTCAGCTCCCCATCACAGCACACACCCCATCTCTGTCAGACATGTTCCCTCCTCTCCTAAAGCCTCCCACACACACTCTCTCACAGGCACAGCTGCTCGCTCTGAGGAAGCGCCAGTCTTACAGGTGGTTTTAATGAAGCTTGTCATGATGAGATTAACACCACAGTTAGGGGGCAAAGAAGGACAGAGTTTGCATTGAAAGCACATCATCCAGCTGCCCCAGGGAGTGCAAAGGGAAGGTTGCTTCCAGGCCAGTTCCCAGTTCCCTCCTTCCCTTGGGGTTGTCTTTAAGGAGATCATTTATCTATGAAAACATGTGGTACTATTGCAGTTAGGGTAAAACACAAGGAGCCGCCTATTCGGGGGCAAAAACCCACACCAGGCACCCAGGAGCGATGCTGATACGGGGCTTGGCCTTCTCACACTCGCCAGGGATTGATCTGTTTCGGAGAAGGTCACTTGCTGGGCCGTTCTAATGCTCAGCTGTGGTTGCTGGCCTGAATAGTTCACCAAGAAGCAGCAGTGATTTATGCTCCAAGGGCTAGGAAAAGGGACAGAGCTTTTGCAAATGGAGTTTTCATCAAGCTCAGAAGCAAGTGGGCAAAACTGATCCTTTCCAAGTGGGGCCTTTCCCCTGAGCTCCCCTGAATGGGATTCCCCAGAGCTGCTCTCCCTAACTCTCCTGATCCCATGTCATACACGTCCCTGCATTTAATTTCCTCCCATTCTGTAAATTTCTCATCTTTCAAACGTCTGAGGAAGTGGGATTTTCTCCCACGAAAGCTCATGTGACAAATAAACCTGTTAGTCTTTAAAAGTGCCACAGGACTCTCTTTGTTTTTCTGCAACAGACTAACATGGCTCCCCCTCTGGAACTCCCTAACTCTCCGTGTCTTTTTGCTAAACTTGACTCCCTTGCTGTTGTCCTTTCTCCCCTTGTCCCCTTACGAGCTGCATTTTAGAGTTCTCTGCTGGATCTCTCTGTGTGCCTGTCTCTGTACCATGAGGAGCGGGATTCTCCTGAATGTCTGAGCCGTCTCTCAGTTCTCATTCCCCTTCTCCCCATCTCCATCACTCACTCTCTCCTGAGCACACTGTGCCCTCTTGAGAAGGCTGCCCCAGACAGCTCAGGAAACTGTGCACTTGCAGTTAGCACACGCTCTCAATGGGAGTATTTATAGTGGACTTCAACAGCCGTGGGAGCCAAAAACGAGTTGTTTTTTTGTGTCCCACCTAGCAGCCTCACACTGAGTAGCTTTATGAACCCTGCAGCACTGATGGATATGTTGCTCCTGCTGCAAAGGGCTTTAAAAAAAAAAAAAAAAAGGAACTGTGTGGTGATTAATTTAGTGAGAGGGTCTCTCACAGCTTCCTCCCCTTCTCCCAGGACTCTGCCCCTGTAATGCTCCCCACCGCCCATGTCCTGTGAGCCCTCTGCAGCAGAAATCACTCAATGCTGCCAAGCTGTTGGGTGTTAACCTGAGACCATCCGATTCATCTAGTCTGATCTGAACTACATTCTCTGGAGGTGAAAGTCTGGACATGTCAACCCTGCTGTACCACTGAGGTACCTGTGCCCTTTAGCTACTGGTGACAGAGTGCTCAAGGGTGGCAGGGATATCCCACCGACTTGCACCTGGCCAGCCAGGTGCTGCCTTTTGGTGACAATGCTGCAGGCTTCCAGCTCCCGGCGCTCTCTGATAAAAGGCACTTCTGAACAGCACTCAAACCCAGTACAGTCTCTCATTCGAACACGCCAAAGCTTGGCTCCCCAGGCGGCCTGGCACAAAGCCAGTTTGTGTTCAGTTCGGCTGTGGGACACACTGCACTTCCACCCCCGTAACTCCTAAGGTGGGGACAAATGGTAGGGAGCCTCTAGCCGTGCAATCCACTTTGTAACTCAGACACACTCTACCTGCCCTCTTCCAATCCCTCCCGCCTTCCTCATTGCTAGCCACATACACATCCCTCCATGCCCTGGGGGCAGCTACTGGCAGCCAGCGCCAACCCAGCAGGAAAACAAGAAAGCCGGCCGGGTGACAGGCGCGGCAGGGCTCTCAAATATTCCAGCACGTTTGCACTGATTGATTGCAGGGGTTTGGCAGCGCAGGGAGGGGGCGTCAGAGCAAGTTCTCTCCCTCCACCTGCCCCTGCCAAATGTTCTCCGAATTTACCTGAGTGTACTCGGCACAGCCAGACAAACTGCCCACAAAGCTACAGACGTCCTCCACTGTCCATTTGCTGATGTCTTCCAGTGCAGGGCTCTCCTCCCCATCCAAGAACAGACCTCCCATGGCGCCTGGATTGTTTGGGGCGGGGAGAAGGGAGAGGAGAAGGAAACATAAATCATTAAAATCCCACACAGACAGCAACGGGGCTGCAATCTGAATATTTCTCTCTAGCCACACATCCATTTTTAATGGCCTGTCAATTAAAATGCTGGGCAGGGTCAATTCATAGGCCTCTGCCTCCTGGAGGTCTCTCACTCAGAAAAGGTGTTGGGGGGAGTGTGGAGGCGGGGCGGGAGGGAATGCCCTCTAATGTGTTTCATGTGTTTAATGCTCTTCAGCTGCAGAGACAAGACGTGAGAAGCAGGGAGGGAAGCCACATTTCTCCACACACGCCGCAAAATGGAAAAACTCCGGCTGGCCTGTGAGTTTCTCTCCCCTGCCCTTCCACCAGCTACATGCTCCAAATGATAACAGGCCCCCACACCTGACCCTAGCAGCCTGCTGTGCTGCTTGAGCCGGAGTCAGGGAAAGAATTTCTACTCCTTAAGAACTAACCTTTGTTTTCAATCTCACTGTAATGGGCTAGGTGACAGCTGGGCAGGATCAGGCTGGGGGGCAGATATAACCTCCAAAGAGCCTTATGGAAGCTCTAAGGAAAGTCTAGTGCAACTCATGCAGGCACGTCAATCCTCTGAAATGCAACAGTAGTTCACAGGCCCTGGCCTGTCAGCACATTCGGATGGCACCAGAGAGAGAGCACATCAATCCCAGAAGGGGAGTGCAGAGGTATCCCAGACCCCAAATGTGTAAGGAGAGGGGAAAGGGGCAGAGGTCTCTAGAATGAGAAACGCTGGACTGAAAACCAGCCAGGCAACTCCAGCTTCTCCTGTCTCATGAGAGAGGAGCAAGCGAGCCGCCAATGAAGAGCTGACGTACCGAATGCTCATAACAGATAATGCTTGTTTGAAAAACACCCTATTAGCCAGTTCAATCACCACCTATGAGATCCATGAGGCTGAAAGCTCAGGAGAACTCAGAAAAGGACTGGATATTTACAAGAATGAGAAGTCACAATGGCTAGGGTAAAACTCTAGAAGGGATAGCAAATCTCAAGCTTTGAGGCATGAGCCAGCCAATTACTGGAAGGAACATTCCCCCCAGAGACATGCTACCACATAATTATCCGTTGTAGAAGTTTTAGACCTTCCTCTGAACCATCTGTTGCTGGGCATCATCTTCAACCACATTTGTCCACTTGAAAAAGGGGCTGGAATTGTCCGTCTCCCTAACCCCTTTGAAGAGTTATGGAGTGGGGGCACCAGAAGTGGGGTTGAATATCCTCTGTCACACCCTCTGTCCATGTGGAGAGCTGGAATCCCCAGTGCTTTGCTCTTTACAGGTCATTTTATTATTATTTGTAGGACTGCAGCATCTAACAACTTTAGTCATGGGTCAGGACCCCACTGTGCTAGGGGCTGTACAAACAACAAAAAGCCAGTCCTGCCCCAATGAGCTTACAGCGTAGGCCACGGATCCCCAGTTTCTGCGTACAGATCAGAACCTTAACCCTGCTCCTCACTATCCTCAGCCCGCCCTCCACTGCCATCTCCCTTTCACAACCAGCACAAGAACTGCACACCCTGCCCTCCAGAGTGAGGATTGGAGCCTGCGGGGCCCACTATAGAGGACCAGGCAGGTAGCTTCATCACGTTGTCCAGTGACAGTGACACAGGCTGGAGGTGTTCGAAAGCTCAGCGGGCCCCTCGAGCAATGTGAAAAAGCCAGACGTGGAACCCTGCCTCTCAGCCATGCTCCAGGCTGAGCTCCCACAATCCACTTTGCTCCTTCTCCTCCCAGTTGGGAAGAACCTGGGCTTCAATGAACCTTTACTTCCCCCCCTCCCCACATAAAGGCAGCAGTGGAAACTACTGGCTTTCCCATGCTGCAGGGAGACTTGGGGGGTGAGGGCAGGGGAAAGGATAAAAAGGGTTTGAGACATCACTGGAGGAACAGCATTTTTCCTTCCCTCCCAGCTATAAGACAGACAAGCTCCCTTTAGTTACATTAACATTTTTAGTTGTGCCTTGCCCCCGCTAGGGAAACCAGACTCCCAGCTATTTTCACTGAAGCTAGTGAGACACTGGGGTGGCTGATCTTCCCCCCTCTCTCTTTTGGAAAAGTAGCTGCAGCTCGGTAAATAGAGGAAGTAAAACTGAACTCAATTATTCCAGGCACAGTCGACAGTGGGGCAAGACACCTCCATCTGCAGCCAGAGCGAGCATCTCCGAGGGGATCTGACTGTAACAGCCAACTGCTTTCCTTACCCAAAGGAAAGCCAAGGGTTGCAGCTGTGCGCAGTGTTTGGGAATAAATCCTCCTTCTGGCAGTCAGCCAGACAGCCTGCCCTGACCTCAGGCACTCCAGCGAGAGGCTGAGCATTACCTGCTCGGCACAGGATGTCTCCAGGTCCCTGCCACGGATTATGGACATAGGATCACATTCTACTCTATTCACGACTGGAAGGGCTGATGTTGGGGAGATGGGGCTGGCACATCTTGGTGCGACTCCTGGGAAATCCCTTCACCTCTTCACCCTGCTGCAGGCAGGCATGTGCTCATGACCCTACAATTCCTAGGGTAGATCTGAGGAGATGAACTGAGCTCATCAGCCCTATTTGCAGCCTCGCTAACATCACTAACAGTGCTGTGCCAAGGGCAGATCCAGCAGGCAGCCCTTTAACCAGCCATTTTTTTACCCCTCCGAAAAGAAGAGAGGGAGATAGCCAGTTAGAGCCGTGAGTGACTGCAGTCAGCCTGCTGTCCCCTGGAGTCCAGGCAAGACCAGCCCTGCCTTAGGGCAACAAGTAATATTTTCCACCAATTTCCACACAGGGAAATGGTGCATCACCAAAGCTCTGATCTCAAAGGGTTTGCCTGCCCTCCCTGTTTATCCCAGGGAAAAGCAAAGGCTGACTGGTGGAAGCTGTGCTGAAAAACAGGGGAAATACCAGCCCACTGGACCCAGACCCAATCAGCCACTTCTTTAGCACAGAAGAGAGAGATGCTGAAATCCAGGCCCCGCCATGAAGCCAGTATCAAAACTCCCACTGATTGCAGCCAGGCCAGTACTTCCCCCAGAGACTTCACTCTGCAGAGCTGGTAAACACCCAGATCTTCCTGGATTTCCACTTAGAGATTTGGGGCCTCAGCCCCTCGGAAACAGAGGACCCAGATGGTACCTGCTCCATCAGTCTGTTGGCCTCGATGATCAGAATGGCCTCTTCTGTGCTTGACGTCTATTTATCTCCTGGCATTGGCAGGCTTGGACCCTACTGTATACTGCCCAACCTCTGGTCCTGTCTCATTTTCAATGTCCCAAGCCAGGGCACACGTCCTCGCTAGGGAGGCGAGATCTCAGGACATGACTGTACAGTTCAGGGCAGTTAGGAGAAGGATGGTAAGAAACAGATTCCAAGGTCTCTAAGGGAAGCTTCCTCTTGCCAGAAACAGCCAGACAGTGGGAACAAAGCCGAATCCGTTCCCAGCACGGCTCCTCTTGTCTCATTGAGCGAGGTATGATGGTCCAAGGGACTGATCATGGGTTACAGAACGTTTCAACAGAGAAGGCCCCAGATTGCAAGGTCTGAAAATCATTATCACAGGGCAGAGTCTTGTGTAGAGGTGTCCATATGCAAACACCCCCTGAGAGTTGATAGTAAATAATTGTCTCCTCCTCTCCTCCCCTCACCCCCCTTTTCTGGCAGCTGTGGTAGAGAGGCTAAGGGTCACAGAGACTGAAATAGGAGCCTCCACAGGGCACAACTAAGGCACTGGGGCTGGCAAGGCAGTGTAAGGGAGGACCACTCTGAGGCTGCCCAGGCTGACCCTATTCTTGAGCCAATCCAGGCTCTCTCTGTCTCCAGCACCTTCCCCCAGCACTGCCTCCTGAGCAGAGGGAAATTACCATAGCTATCTGAGTCCTTGGGCATGAGTTGTGCATTCGCACTAGGACACGTGTAGGCCTAGACAGCAGGTCCATCCACAAGCTAAAGTGGGATAGATCCATCTCTCATTGCCAACAGGGCCTCAGCCCTGACAGCCAAGACCTGTTTTCTGCACAGACGCCTGATCCGGCCAAGAGAATCAGCAGCAAAGCCCCCCCAACAAGCCCAGAAGCAAACACACAGATGGGTTTTATCAGTCTTGTTATCGCTCTCTACTCCTCCCCCCACAGAGGGTTCAAGTCATGGAACAGCACTGGAAGGCTCCCGTTAATTGCTCTCCAGCCTACGGATCAATACAAGGATTTTAGCCTCCTGCGCACTTCATCCTTCACCTTTTCGGGGGGGGACACAATGCCGTCGAAACCTTGAAGAGATGAGGTCATCCAGCAGCCGCCGGATTCCCAGGAGGCAGCTCAGGGAATCGACCAAACTCTGGCTGCCTCGTTGATAATTTTTGTCATTGGGGACAAAAAAAAAAAAAAAAAAAAGAAAAACCCCAAACCCAGCTCTCTGCCTCCAAAGGAAAAGAGCCCTCCTGCTTTCTGGAAACCTGGCAGGGCTGTCTGAGTCCAATCACCGCTCCTTTCCCTTCTCCCACCCCCTCTAGGGTCTGCCACAGAAACTGCCTTTTTAGATGGTCTGCTTCTTGGAACAGGGTCTGCCTCTCCTTAGCACAGTACCCAGCACACCACCAGAATCACAGGAGCTACGAAAGCAGCCCATGTACAGGAAAGAGTTAAGAGGTCTGTTTTTCTGTCCTCGGGCACAAATTCCTCCTGGGGCCAAGGCTGGCCATTGGTTGGGCCATCTAAGTGTATGCCACACAGTCCCTGGTTAATCAATGCTCCCGAAAATGTGAGTGAGATGGGGCAGAGTCCTGGAGACTGCACAGGGCTCTGGGGAACAAGACCAGGCACTGACAGTTCCACAGCGCACTCTGATCTACTGCTGTTTCTGCTCTATAGGCGTTTCAGTCCAGGGTCCATGAGGCCAGGTAGAGTGCCGTGGGAGGCAGCTGTAGATTTACTCCCCAGGCTGCCGCACACATAGACAGGCCCTAGGTGTCTGTACAATGCCTAGCACAACAGGGTCCTGACCTCAGCTGGAGCCACTGATGCAACACAAAAGAAATCCATAAACTTACATGGGGGGCTAGCTTAAAGTAAGGGAGCCCTTCTGCCATGAAACAATGTGCCAAGTCCCCTAACCCAGAGGAGCCAGAGAAAGATGATGCAGCTCAGTTTAAATAATAATAAAGGCCATATTCTAGTTCCTGACAGTTTAACAAGGGTTGAGGGGACACCCACCTACAGTTGCACGAGGTGGCCAGAGCACAGAACTGCATGTTTTGCTTTTTAAACAACCGGGAGGGGAAGGCTCCGGCAAGAAAGTCTCATCTGTTGGAGGCAGTGGGATTATTTGTCCTGGCAGCCACCTGCCTGTCACAGAACAATCGCTTCCTTCTTTGGCCTGGAAGGTAGCTCTGAGTGACCCATGTGTCAAGGGCAGCCACACGTGCCCTACCCAGTTCATTCATTTATCCCTGGTCCCTTTCTCACAAGATGCGCATCTAGCCACTGCTAACTGCTCAGATAAGGAATAAGAATATGCATCTCTTGGGCTCCAAAGTGGACTAGCTGGGCCGCTATGCTGGCTAAGCCAAGACCATGGGAAGGCTGGGAATCCGAGTTCAAGTCCCACCTTGCGCTGGGACTTCCTTGACTCATGGGTCTGCACAGTGAGTCAGTGGTGTCCCCTAGCGATGCCCACCACCCTCCATATCCTGCAGGATGCATTTTCAGAGACCTGCACAGGACAGGGAGAACATGCTTTTCTGCTGGCTGCCAGTCACCTCAGCAATTGCTCTATCACATGTGCGTGATCCCATTGCCTTCCTTCCACCTTGCTGTTGTGGGGCTGGCTGGCTGGATCCCAAACAGCCAGCCCCTCTCCTTTGGAAACACATCAGAAGGTCACAGGGGAAAGAGTCTGCCAAACTCATCACCCTCTCTGCCGGGTCAGCTGGATGACCAAGATCACAACAGAGAGCAGCTGTGGTTTCTTGCTGATGATCCTGATGGAGGATGTACAGCAGGCAGGGTCACCCCTCCTACGCCTCTTGTGGGAATTATGACCCAAGTATCAGTAATGCCCTCTCCATCCCCACATGCATGCGCTTTACCCAGACACGCTCCTTCTACCTGCAGAGAGCTGGTGTAAGCCCACAACCTTCGCTCCTTTGAGTTCCCTCGCTGAAGCTTAAAGTTAATAACACATCAGACATATCTCTGATGTATTGGGGGGGAGGGGTTGCCATGGGAACTCAACCAGGTGACAATACACTGCTTTTGAGGAAAAGAGGCTCTCAAGAAGGTGGAATCACTGTTTGGAGAGCTCCTGAATCTCTGCCCCACAGGTATGGGCCCACATGCAGAAGGTAATGTTGCCTGATACCTGAAGATGGCCTGGGCATCAATGGGACAGAAGGAACTTAGCCTTACTTCTGCATTTCCCTCTCATCAAACCACAGAAATACACAGAATGCTGCGAAGGGCAAGACCTAGCAGATAACCACGCTGTCCTCCACCAGCTGTGCTTACCCCTGCATTACATTCCTGAGCAGTATGTCTGGTCACACCCCTGAGTAACTTTAGCAGTGAGCTTTGCAGAACCCTGGGCAATTGTCCCATGAGTCTAGTTTTCAGCTGTCCAGCCTAAAGAGCTTTCCCTTGCTCATCTCTGTCCTGTTACCTTGGTGCATGTCTCCAAAAAGTACAATCCTTACACCTCCTCCAACCACTGAGAAATGGCTGTTGGATCTCACCTCGCCACAAGCCTGTCATCTTGGAGCCAAGCTATACATATTTAATTCTTCTAGCCTTTCCCCTCCCTGGTCAATCCCTCCAAGCCCTTCATCATCTTTGCTGCCAGTCCCTGGAGCCCTCTCCAATTTATCAACATCTATCCTGAACAGAGCCTTCCAAATAAGGTCCTGCCAACTCCACATAGACTATCCCTCTCTGCTCTGTGATGACATCATGTTTATGCCTGCAGTCCAATGCAACGTGCAGTTTTTCCTTCCACTGTATCATTAGCTTTGCCAATATCCAGTCAAATAACTCAGTATCAACTGCTCAGCGCACAGCTTCCTATCAGACACACTTACATACCCATGGGGAGAAGACTTTTCTTTCGGTGTCGTTTATGTTCTTCCCCTTTGAACCCTGGTTTCCTAAACACTGAGCCATCCTATGTCCGCTTTCACCTACGTCTAATATTTTGACTTCTTCCCTTTTCACATGTTTGTGGCTCACCCCAGCCTCATATCACCACAGGATAAATTAGTGGCCTCTTTAGAGCCTCTGAGTTTCTTTGTTTCTAGATGGGTCCTTTTATCTTTTTTTTTTTCTTGTCTTCAATCTAGATGCTCAAATCCCACAGAGAAGGAGGCACTGTAAATGCGATGAGTAGAACAGAAGGCCCATTTTTAACGTACTGTACAATCCAGTCCCTTTCCCCGGACCCCATCCCATGTCGATACCCAACATAGCTATGAAGCTCTCACCTACCTGTGTGGAAATAGGGGCTCATCGTATACGGGAATCCAAAGGGCAGTGGCTGAGGTGGTGGGATGGAGGCTGGAGGGAGGTACTTCACCTCATTTTTATTGATGCCTGGGCCAAGCAGGTGGCTGGGTGACTCAGTGCTCGAGGAGCTGCAGGGGGCATTCTGGCTAGGTGCCACTTCACTCAGCTCCTTGGCCCCCTCATAGACCTTCCCCGTCTCTTTGCACTCTTTGAGTTCACTGGCTGAGCTGCTGCTCTCAGCTTTCAGGCTCTCTGGCTTCTCGTCGCTCACTTCAGCATCGCTCTCTGAGTCTTTCATCTCCTCGTCGTTGCAGTCGGGTGCACCATCCCGTGCCCGCGGCTCAGCCAGCTCTTTGGCCTCGTTCAGACCTGGAGGCTCTGCCCGGTGATACACTGACTTCCGGCTCCCCCGCCGGCTCTGCTCCTTGGGCGGGGCAGCGCTGGGGACCCCATGGTTGAGCGACAGCAGTGGGGTGTTGTTGTGCCGGAGCACCAGCATGGCGTTCCTCCGCGAGAGCTCCTCCCGCAGCGGGTGCCCCTCAGGGATGTCATGCACGTTCCGCAAGGCTGGGTGATCCTGGGGCAAGCCTGGGTGCAGGCTCAGCGGGTCACCAGCCAGGAGCCTCTGCCGATGGAGATTCTCCAGCTCCTTCTGGCGGATGATCTCAGCTGACATCTCAAGCCTAATCAGGAAGAGAAAAATCATTAGGGTCGAAAGGGTCGACTAGCTACTGCGTCTTTCACTAGCTTCTGCAGCCTCAGAGCTCAAGGCCTACTTTGGTGTGCGGGGGATTTTCACACCCATATACTGTTTCAATTAATTTCCCCCAGACATTGCTCTATTTCTGCTGCACAATTCAAGGCAGGGAATTCTGATTCCTTACGAGCCACCCAGAGGTGCTGGGGGTGCCGCACTGTGAAGCGGTTTCCATCACACACAGAGTTACCAGTTTTGTTCAATGGCTGTCAGCACCTGCTCTATAAAAAATGTTCCAACAACACTGTCCTCCTTTGTGTGAGCCAGGCTCATTGTCAAGTTCCAAGCAGCAGGGCTGGCTGGTGGAGAGGCTGTGGTAATGGGATACAGAACCTTTCACTCCTACATGGCAGATTCAAACCCAGTTGGCAGCACTAAAAGCTCTCATCCCTTGGAAGCCTGAAGGGTAATGAATCTGGCGGTCTCAGGTCAGTCCAAGGGGTTCCAGTCAGAAAAACCACCTACATAATAGCAGTCTCAGCAGGGAGGCAAGGACCAGACGGGCATGAAGGCTGAACTAAGGCCCTCTCTCTGGATGGGGAAAGCTTCATTGTCACCGACTATGCAGTACCTGCCCTGGAAACAGCAAGCTTCATTCTTCAGGGCTGCCCATCCAGCACCAACATCACACACTGTTCTGGCTAGGTCCAGATGAAAAGCCAAAAGAGGAAGGAAATCTACCCCAAAGGGCAAGCAGCACTCCTTACCTGGCAAGATTCTGTTTCCGGAGCATCTCCTGCTGCCGTGCAAACATCTCTGCTTGTGCCGGCTGTAAAAACCCGTAACCTGTGGGCAGGGGGAAGCGCAAGGAATGGTTAAGACCTCTCAGCACGCTCTCGCTCTCTTTCTCTGCAAAACCAGTCACAACAGGGGCCACCTCTGCAGGGAAGTGCCACAAAACCACTTCCCTCAGCTCCCAGGGCGAGATCCCTCTCCATCCTGGGGGACCGTCTATTGCTGCAATCGAAGTGAGCAACGACTCACAATACCTGGGCTATGGCAAAAAGGGTGACCCGGTAGATGGATTCCATTCCCACTGCACAGTGCAACAGACGCATGTTTTTAAGTCCCCCTAGCAGGGCTCGCTTTCAGCCAGCACCACTGTGGGGCTAGACACACCCAAGGGAACCAGGAGATGGCACTGCCTGCTTTCCTCTTTACAGGCCCGTGGAGTTGAACGGCCTCATGAGGCAAAAGGGGCAGTTTATGCTTCCTTGTGGGGCAAGGACCGATCGACTCTCCCTCAGGAGCCGCCAAAGATGACAAAGCCCCCATTAGTGCACCCACTAGGGCGGGGCAGCTCTGGGATGCGCCCAAGGCAGGGTTGTGGCAATGAGCTGTAACACAGGCCATTACCAGGGGACCACAGTCTGCCCTTGAGAAGAGGAGCCAAGGAAGCAGACAGGGAGTCACTTCCCCCACCACACACAAGGTGCATCCTGCCAGGCAAGCAGCTGCTACCTCAGCCTGCTCCAGGAGTTACAAAAGCCTTGTGGCGTGGGACTCGCAATGGAAAGGGAAGCGGGAAAACCAACAGGCTGATGGTTCATTTATAAGGACCAAGGAAAGCTTCACTGCAGCCTTTGGCTTCCCCTCATCGCATGGCCCATCATCCATGCACTCACCTGGTGTCTGACATAAAGCTGAAGGCACGCCCAGGAAGGGAGGTCTCAAGTGAGGCCCCAGCGCGATGTGGGGGGCATTCTGGGGTGACAGCAGAGGCGGCGGGTGGGACATGTCCCTAAAAAAAACAGAAGAGATTTAGTGTTGCCTGGAATTGATGGCAGCAATCCAAGTGTGAGCTTAGCTCAGCAAGGAGAGTGATGTCTCCATGGGTGCACTGGCATGTTGTGTTGTGTGTTCTCTGACATAGCCACATACGCACACCCCACCCCAGCTACAGCAGGGGAACACATGCACAAATACCCCTGCGTGTTAAAGGGCAGCCTCCAGTGCAGCCTGTCTCTAAGTATGACTGACCTAAGCTAGTTTTCCAGAATCCTTATTGCTCAGCACAACCCCACAAATACACTTATTGCTGATGCACAGTAGTCACTCTCTTTAGGCCTGCTCTCTGTGGGGCTGGCGGGCGGACACACACGCACATACTCTCACACTCACACTGTGCTTCCTTGCCCTGTGTGTTCGTGTGGAAACAAGGCTATAAGATGTTGGGGGCTGAAGCTGTCTCTTCTTGGTTTGTAAAAGCACCCAGGACATTACATTATAGAATGGGCAAAGTCCAAAGTCTCTGCTCTGTCCTTACTTAAGCAAAACTCTCCCTGAAGCCAAGGGGAGCAGTGCCTGGGTGAGGGCAGAGAGAGAGTTCAGAGACATATCACCCCACAGACAGATGCTATCGATGCTGTCAAGCAGCCAAGAGGGATTACTCTCCAGGACACTATACCAGCTCCTCAGAAGCTGTGCTTGCCTTGAGACAAAAGAGGTCACCATGAGAGTCCTGCTTGCTGGACCCAAGTGCTCACACTCGCATGGGGGTTTGCACAGGCTGTACTTTTACAGACAGTTGCCTATGACAGTCCCTCCCCTGCTCTGCCCCTCTGGAAGCGTCTGATACTCCCCCTGGCAACCGGTTTTCCCAGCCAAGCCAGACACCCAGCTGTTCCCGGCCCTGCGGCAGTTCCTGCTTTGTGAGAGCCAGAGAGTGAGGAAAACCTGACTTTTCATGAATAAAACAAAGCAGAGTGGAGGAGGGGCAAGCCAGTAACTGTCCCGCTGAGCAGTCATCAGCACCATCTGACCCAGCCTCAGAGGGGACTTGAGCCCTCAGTCCCACAGGGTTGGTGCCTGAGGGGAGCAGAATGTCCTTGATATAAAGGAACTAAGCACTTTCAGTCCCTATAGGCAGCTGCAGGCACTCAGGGCCCAGAGGTGGCTTTTGGGGTAGGCGAAGCAGGCGCCTGCCTAGGGCCCCAAACAGTAAGGGGCCCCATCCCCACCTACCCCTAAAGCCACATCTGCCTCAGAGGGGTAAGTCCTTGGGAGAGCTGGGGCCATGGGGGGAGAAGGGGCCAGGGCCAACAGTGGGGCACTGGGGTCATGGGGAGCTGGTGCCATGGGGGGGGGCAGGACTCCCAGTGGAGAGCTGGGGCCGTGGGGGTGCAGGGATGGTGGCAGGGAGCCTATAGGGGGCCCTGCAATGGGCCTTTGCCGAGGGACCCTGGTATCCTAATGCCACTTCTGTCAGGGTCTCATGGGATCGGGCCCACAAATATGAATAGACACTTGGGGGCTGAAGGGGTCATAGCTGCTCACAAGATCAGGACCACTGAAGTTAGTGGGAGTCAAAGGTGGGAAGGAGGTGGACACAGCAACCAGCTCACAGCATCGGATCCTCTGTTACCCACACTCCTGCTTCCCTCTTACTGATTCCCCAAACCGACACACAGAGTAATGGGAGAATCTGGCGGCTTATCCACGCTGGCAGGTTTCAGTCCAATTTGCACAACCCGATAAAGAAAAGAAAACCCCAAAAGGGGTAAAAGAGGAGCAGAGAAGAGACAAATCTGCACACAGGGGAACAGAACAGATCCCACCTCCTTCCCAGCTTCCCGCTCTGATGGATTTGGCTCTGCCTTCAAGACTGGCCTTTCAGCTGGGACGTGGCCTGAGAGTTGGCTGGGCCAGGAGTGTCCAGGACAGCATCATGCTTGCTCGTATTTTACCTCAGCAAGCTTGCATTAATTCATGGTTATCCAGCCTCTGCCGTGCTTGATAGGGCTGGCAGCCTCTTTTCTGGGGAGAAGGGGTTGCTGCTGCTCGGAGCAAGGTGCACTAGCATAGCTCTAGTGGAGACAAACGCTGGAGTGCGGGTCAGAAGAGCAGGGGTGCTGCCCGCTTAGCGAAAGGTGCCTCAACAGAGCCGTGCTGGAGTCCCAGGCTTGAAAGTGAGGCAGGACGACAGCCTGGCATGCTGGTGTCAGTCCTGACTGAAGTGGAAAGTAGGTCAAAGGAGCAGGGGAGGGAGACACAGCCAGAAAGCAGGCCAGGTGAAGCCTGCTTGGAGAAAAGCATAAAGAACATGCAGGAAGCAAACGGGAGCCAAGCCCTCTTCCATTCGTCAAATGTGCCTTGGAAGCCTGCAAGCAAATCTCTGGTTTCCGGCTGCACGTTTCTTAATTCCCTTTGATGGCCACTTACAACATGATTACCTTCACAGGGGCATCCAGATGCAAAGTCAGGCACTGGACTGTTTATTTTCATTTTATATCATCTTTCTTCCCACAAAAACTGCTTCAGGAGGGGGCAGGGAGGGCGATGAGCATGTGCGTGACAGTGTACCATACAAGCATGCCCACAAAGCCTTTGGACCAAAGAGGCAGGATGTGTGTGTTGAGGGGAGTTTCGCTACCCTCACCCTGCCCCCCCCTTACAGGTGACAACGAGTGATCACTTGGGTTCCCATAGATCCAGCTGATGGCCTTTTTTATGCAACCCCGGATTTCCAAAACTATTTCAAGTGCAGGGGAAGGGGGTGAGACCCCTTCTCCTCTCCTTAAAAGAGCTCTCCGTTTCCCTCAGTCAGCACTAGCACTGCAACACGCATGCAGATCCGGATGGCCTGAAACATTTCCCCTAATAGGACTTCCCTCTCCCTACCTCCAGCCTTTCCCATCTGTCTTTGCCTCCCCGTCTGTCTCTTCCTTTTCTCTCCTCGCTCTTTTTGTCTGTCTGTCTCTCACTCTTCTCCCCCTCCCCCTGTGCTGTCTGTCTCTTTCTCCCCCTCTCCCCTCCCTCCCCTCGCTCTCCTCTAAACTAATTGCACAGCTCGCTGTGTCTGGAGGAGAGCCACAGATCGATGCGTCGCTGTTGAAATGTTAATGCTAATCGTATAACCGCTCCGCCAGCGCCTCGCGCTTCAGTGGCAGCTCCAATTAATCTCAGGTAACGCAGCGCGTGACCTTCGGCTCAGCGCCGGGGCAGCAGCCAAGCGATGCTTATGTAATTACACCATGAAGTGTGTAATCACCTGCCCTAATCCCTGAGGCCTCACAATTAGCCGAGGCCTCGGTCGCTGGGCTGCCAAGTGCTTTGCCACCCCGGACAGCCTGCAGATGAATAACGGACAATTAAAGCGGCATGACGGGGGCTAGGAGGTGTCGGTTCGATCGTAATTAGCCGTAATCATGGGGAGACGAGCCTGGCAGACGTGCTGTTCGTTTTATAAGAAGCAATTTAGGAAATCAAGTATCTTTTAACTATTCCGTGGCCAGGCAAGCAGCGACCACGTCCTCCCCGCCTTTTATAAGCCCAGGGCAGGGGAGTCGGAATGAGACAATGTGCGTCTGTTAGCCCCAGGTGCAGGCTGTACAAAGAGCTCGCAAAAGGAGCCATGGCGACTTCTGATTTTAGCTGGCAAGAGACGATCTGTGATAGGGAGGAAGAAGCGCTCTGTGGGGATGAGGGCCATGCTCTGCAAAATTAAAGAGCCTTCCCTTTGGCAGCAGCACAATGTCACATTACAGGGCCTTGCTCTGATCTCTGAGACATTCACCTGTCCTCAGGAGCTTGCTATCCATTCATTTCCTTTGTCATGCACCCAGCTCTAGACGCAAGCCATAGGCTACACGTTCCTTCCTTTACGGGCACACTGATCAGCTGCTACCACGGGCTGGCCATGTCTGATACGGAGGTAGAAATAAACCCAAGGAAGGAGCTGTTCCTGTGGGACCTGAGGATCCTGCCAAGGAATTTCCACACCACAGGAGTTAGAGGGAAATATTAAATGAAAGGCTGTCAAGGGCTCCGTGGGGTAAGCTTTGGAGGTTCCTTGCAGCTAGAGGAGTCAGGTCCCGTCTACACTACCAACACAACTATCAAGGGTCAAGCCCAAGAATTTTAAGACACGGTTGGACCTTTTCTCCTCCACAAACAGTGCTTTAATCATGTTAGGCAGTGAGTGGGATGTAACAAGAGGCCCAGATACAGCATAACGTAACCAGAGCTTTTGCAGAGTGCCTCGAGTCTGTGGCCATAAATAAGGCGAAGGCTAGGCAATGGGCTGCAATCCACACCCACATATGGGAAGGGGGGAGGAGGCAGGGAAGGTCAGAGAGAAAAAAAAACCAGGAGTGTGACCCAATCAGAGCTCCCATTATTAGTGCTGTTATGCAATCACCTCTGATGGCGTGAAACCAGAGCTGAGGATCCATGTGGCCAGACACGGGTGGAACCATCACAGTCGGTGTCCTTTCACCACAACTCCTTTACGCATTGGCCACCATCGCCTCTTGAGCCAAAGGCGAAGTGGAGTCAAGCAGCTCTGTCTCCGTAGCTCACCCAGCACCTTACTCTGCAGAATTGGGGTGGAGCAGTCCTATGCACGTACCCCACAGCACTCCATAATATCTAAGGCTGCAAACAAGCAGCTGTCACGGGAGCAATCTGGAGGTTAGAGCTGACTCCAGTGCAGTTCTGCTGATTTCACAAGAGTGATGCAGCTGAGCAGGAGAGTGTGGCCCTGCAACTAAATCATAGTTTTAGCATCTCCTTAATCAACTCATAGTACTGGGAAGGACTTCACACATCTGCTGGGAAACAGTGCCCAAGAAACATCCTCGCCAATGTGGTGCTGCCCCAACGTCTTAATGGGGCCCTCATCACAAAGGAAGTCTGGTACAGCAACTTTCTTCCTTTAAATGAATGAAAGCACCATTCTGAACAGACAACAGAGTCCTGTGGCACTTTTAAAGACTAAACAGATTTATTAATCGCATGAGCTTTCGTGGGAGAAAATCCCACTTCGTCAGACGCTTTGAAGATGGGAAAGTTACAGAATGGGAAGAAATTAAATGCAGGGGAGTGTACGACATAGCATCAGCTCAGGCTGTAACAGCAAATCAAAACAGGTGCTAGCATTCAAAACAATGGGGAACAACACATAGAGGAGGGGGAGGTCAAATCACCTCTCCTTGCTTTCAGACAGCCCCCCTAACCTTAAAAGGATACTTACCAGCAACTACAGATCATACAACAGAAACACTAAGGCAGGAACACAGCCCTGCAGCAGACCACGCTGCCAACTTTGCCCTCATATCTACACTGATGACACCATCACAGGGCCTAATCATGCCACCTACTCCATCAAGGGCTCGTTCACCTGCTCATCCACCAATGTGATTTATGCCATCATGTGCCGGAAATGCCCCTCTGCCTTATATATTGGACAGACAGGACAGTCTCTGCGCCAAAGAATCAATGGACACAAATCTGACATCAGAAATTGCAACACTGCAAAACCTGTAGGGGAACACTTCAATCTCCCTGCTCACTCCCTTGACGACTTGTTAATAGCTGTGTTGAAACAGATGAACAACAAATCACAGCTTCAAAGAGAGACTGCAGAACTCGAACTTATATGCAAATTTGACTCAGTTGTCTTGGGGTTAAACAGGGACTATGGATTTTTCTCGCATTACAACAAGTGATTTGACCTCCCCCTCCTCTATGTGCCGTTCCCCATTGTTTTGAATGCTAGCACCTGTTTTGATTTGCTGTTACAGCCTGAGCTGATGCTATGTCATACACTCCCCTGCATTTAATTTCCTCCCATTCTGTAACTTTCCCATCTTCAAAGCGTCTGACGAAGTGGGATTTTCTCCCACGAAAGCTCATGCGATTAATAAATCTGTTAGTCTTTAAAAGTGCCACAGGACTCTGTTGTCTTTCTACAATAGACTAATACGGCTACCCCTTTGGAATTCTGAACAGAGTCTGAGCTCTCCTTACCCCAACCCCTCATTGTACTCACAAACAGGCAGCCTGGCAGAGTACACTCCTATGTGTCTAGGGCCCCAATCCTGACCCAGAGGGGCCACATGCTGGGGGAAGAGATGACTTGCTAGGAGTGGCAGCAAGCGTGCTAATTAACAACCAATTGTACTGGCAGATATGGAGACCACCCCACTAGTCCTGCATGGAGATCCACCAACCATTTCTACACTGACCACTAAACAGCAGCCAAATAGTAGTGAATTAGAGTCACTTTTCTAACCTAGGCTGGAACTGAACCAGTCAGGGGTGAAAGATTCCATAGGCCAAGGCCACTGTGCATACGGTGCTCCCACTGAAACACATGCATTAAAAACAGAAATCCCGAGCCAAACCCTGAGATCCCTGCTCAGTCACAACTCAGCCTTTACTCAGGTAAAACTCCCACTGGAGTAAGGGCTGAGAAAGCACCAAGTAACAGCCCCATCCCACAAGAACCTGAACCTAGCCCTGGCCAAATATGTTTGATAAACCCCATCCTTGTTTTGCAAAGAGCGCTTCTGCATGCATTATTACAGCACCTTTCTCCTCTTAAAAAAAACCCACATCTATGCCAGCTGGCTCCGTGTGTGCAGGGTATTCAGGGGTTTGCACTGCACACTGCTAAATTTGATATGTCCTTTAACAGGAGACAAACGGTTCACAAGGCTTAAAAAGTATTGACTTTTCTTTAACAATAAGCGCTAATGGCCTTCAAATAATCAATATTTAAAGTCATTATGGGGTTACACATTATACTGTTGAAACCCAGCATTTCATATTAACCCCATCTCGTCCTCCCAAATCCAGGCTGCAGGCTGTGAATATGGGCTGAGACGGGTGAACGCAGAGGGTCAGGAGACACAGATTGAAACCGGCAAGGCATGGAAATAAATTTAGAGAGGGTAGGAGGAAGAGAAAAAAAATGCACCAGAGCTCCACTTTATTCTGCTTGGCTTTTGATAGGAAGAGACACTTTAAACCCGAGGTAATGAGCAATTGGCACAGCTCCTTGCTGCTTTGCAGCAGGCACTTTTAATACCCGTCTACTTCTGCTGCCAGAAGGGAGGGAAAGAAGCTAAATAAACCAAAAGGACTTTTTGAAGAACATGTTTGGGGTCTTTAGGTACAAGGAGACATGTACTACATGCTGAAATGATAGAAATATATTTGGAGAAGTAGGGGCTGGGGAAAAAGTCTAACCCATTTTAAAATTAGTTCAGTCAAATAAGTCCAGCCTGGATGGATCCTGGTTGTGAGAGGGCCCCACACAGCTTTAAAAATGGTTTGAATTTGAGGGGAAATCTCAATTGTAGACCAGGCTAGAAAGTGATGAATGCTGGTGAAAGTCTTGGGAAGGACTGAAATGGGGTGTGGGCGGAGACAGCAGTGTGAAATAAGACCTGACAAAAAGAGGGCACAGGTATGCAGCTGACTTTAAAGATCAGAAAGGTGGGGGGATGAGAAGAATGTGGAAGATGAGAGGTGCCAGGCCTTGCCCAGAGTCTTAGGCAGTAGCAGAAGCACTGGGAATGATTCACATCCTGAAATCCCCACTAAGTTTTTAAGGCAAAACTTCCATTGTCTTTGAGGACAGTTTTGCCTAAGCAAGGACTTCAGAGTTTGGCCCACAGCATTTGAGAGCTAGCTGCTAATCCAGGGCAGCCAGCACTCGTGCACCGAGACTTAAGGAGCTACTGGCGGGTGTGCCAGTTTTCAGCCTTCCCCTTTCAAACTCTCAGAGAGCCAAACACATGACCGTTTCCCAGAACACAGGGATTTTCATTCTTCTTCACAAACTCATCTCCTCCCCCTCTCCATCCCCATTATTTTATGTGCTCCCTAGGAAATGATAAATGGAACTCCTGAATGAATTACACCCAAGTCTCTGACGCCACGGAGCGTTAACAGCCATCAGACAAGGTCTCTTGTCTCTGGACAATACTTAAATGGTTTTAATTATGTTGACACAATGTCCAGAAGAATCCACTGCATCCCACAAAATTTCATCCCCGCAACTGGTCCCTGTAGAGAGTTTAATCCCACCTCTTCTCTGGATCAGAGTCCCTTATCACCTACTTTTGAGAAAAATAATACATTCTCCACGTACAGCTCCTACGAGCACACACACAAATCTGAAGTGTCATATAAACTGCCTAGTTTCATCACACGGCAAAGATGGTTTATGGACTGGCCAGCCTTATTTTGATCACCTGTGGAATGCGCTTCACATGCCGGATATAAACATTTTTCCCTAAGGAAGGAGAATAAAACCTCTTTCCACTCAACATCCCTGATTACATAGCTGGGCCAAATTCCTGAGACCACCCCTGAAGGGAGGAGGTGGAAGTGAATGGAAAAGAACACTAATCCTGACAGGGATAGATGGAGCAGCAGATGAAAGCACTTGCCTTTCCCCTCTGAAGACTGGCTCAAATTTGAGGTTTGGCAAGCTCAGCTTGGAACCCAATGGGTCATTTATTACACACACACATGCAGATCCTGGCCTGATGAAGGAGCTTCTGTTCAGATGAGGATCTAGATAGTGAATAGCAGCAGGTGCCACAGGATAAACCAGGGGGCTAGCACTCTGCATAGGAAACGGAGAAGACAAATGTCTCTCCAACAAAAACATGCAAACTCGCAAGAAACTCAGCAGGTACAAAAGAGCCAAAAATCAATCCCTCATCTCTAAAGAGGGTGATCTCCTTCACCTTTCACCTGGGGCATATATTATGCATGTGGGGCGGGGTGCGTGTATGTAGAAAGAGGGTCACGCTAGAGAGTTTGGAATCAAGAGCCAAACTTTTCCAAGCCCCTTTGTAACATTAAACTAACCAATTTTTACAATTAGAGAACCCATCTTTACAAATCTCCCAGATCTGGGAACCCTCTCATTCTGGATCTGCGTCTAGATTTGTGATTCACAGCTACCAATCTCTAAAATTTGCATTTGGAAATGGATGCCTTTTGTACATGCACTTTGGAAACATAGTCTTCGGCCTCACACCCAGCTCTCTGTTCTGTGCTCAGACCAGTAGACCCACTACCCTCTCGGTGATCAATGACTCTGAATCCAAACAGTGGATAAAAAATGGGCCCCACCCATCTTCCTGAGCATTCGTCAGCTCGTAGGAATTGTTCCGCAACCCTCTTCATCCCTGAGAATTAACCAAAGAAAACAAAACCCCTCTTTGTCAACTGGATGCAAAGGTCTCAATGGTCCTCCACTCTGCAAAATATGTGGTGCTACCTTGATAAATAAATCTAGGTTGCTGGTGTGGGTTTTTTCCCCTTTGCCCTAACTAGTAGCTGAATGCTTGAGTGGCTAATTATTCTTACCAGCGAAGCCATTATATTTGTGAACTGACCTGATCCCCACAAAGCTCCCAAGAGACGCTAGAATGGAATTTTAACACCATGCCCCTCACATCATGCATTATTTCCTCTGCTCCCAGGAAAAGAGACACGATAAATCCACCTGCAGTTTTCTCTGTGTGACCAGCTCCTTCCACCACCAATTCATTCACCCCTTCCTTTGCTGTCTACCGGAGCCAGTGGCCTTTAAACTGCCCCTACCCTTCACGCTAAAGGAGCACAACGGCTACTTTGATTTAACTTGTTGACAAAGACCACAGCAGTCCAATACAAAATTCAAGGCCAAGACCAACAGTGAGTGTGTGAGGAGGAGAGATTAACTCTTGAATGTTTCGTCTCCACAATCTTTGGCCACATCTTCTACAGGCAGGCCTAATGTCCTCGATGGTGCAACAATAAAGCAGCACAGAACATGGCCCTTATGAGTGGGGACAGAGTGATACAGGATAGCCCCAAGTAACACTTGAATGGTTAAGGATCTCTGGGGACAAATAATGATCCTGGGAACCAGTGTCAGGCAGACTTGACAAGTTCTGACCGCAGGGCATAGCTGAAGCTGCCTCCCTCCCTGCAGGACCCCTGCAGTCATCCCTCAGCTCAGCTGACAAAAGATCATCACACTTGAGAATTCTGCCAAACAAACAAACAGCCACACATACAGAGGCAGCCTTCCTGCACTCTCTTCCCAGGATCAGAGGGCTGCATGCAACTGATCTCTAGCACCAGCTGTGCCTTGCACACATGGGAAAGGGGCCCAGGATCTTAACTTTTCATATGTCCAAAAGCTCCTCAGGTAACTATCCTACCCAGACACTTGGGGGCAGTTTCTGAACACAGATCCAGTGTAAAGGGCTCCACTGACTTACTCACCATGCAATTCTTCTGAAGTAAATGAGGCTTCAGAGTGTATAGGCCAGGGAAGATGATAGCCCCTCAGTTTTACACATCTCAATACAGACAAGTGGTCTTCTCAGTATCTGCAGTGTCATTATGCTAATCATTACTGGGTTACAGGTGGGCCCAGAAATCCTTACTCCATGCAGTAAGACTCTCCACTACGTGCACGTTTCCCCTGAAAACCTTCACAAATGGTAACTAAACATGCTGTTTTACAAATGATCATTGGTGTCATCTTACAGATGGGGCAACTGAGCACAAAAGGGTAAGTGACTTGGCCAAGTTCACAGAAAAGGTTAGTTTCAGATCCACGAATATAACTCAAGAGTCCTAACTCCCAGTCACCTATTTAACTATCAGTTCACAGGAAAGAGTCCTGACTCCTGGTCCCTTAATCTAACTACTAGACCCCTCATTCCATGACTGGGCAGACACACACAGGAGCCCTAACTTTTAGTCCTCTGCTCTGTCCGCTACTTTCTTCCTACATGATTTAACACCTTTTGGCTTGGGCTTCATCAACTTCTTCACTCCCTCCAGCTGCTTGGCAGTTCCAGGTAAATCCTGGCCTTGGTACCGATTAACTTGCATTTTTAGTTTGCCTTTCTGATGTGCACCCCTCCCGCCCCATTTCTATAAATGTTTTCTCAGACACTTCTCCAGATGGCCTAGCAGCCCTCCAGGTGACAGGCAGCAAAGAAGTTTTCCTATCAACTGGCTGCAATGAAGCTTGCCCAGTGGGGTCGCTGCTATAGGGCACAGAGGGCATGTTCCCAAATGTGCCCAGCAGTGCCCCGAGTCCCACCAAGGAGCCAGAGCCGGCAGGGCCATTTTAAATTTCCCACCCTGCTCCACTCCCAGGCACATAGCCTAGGGTGGAGCAGGGCGAGAAATGTACACAGCTGCTGGCTCTGCCTTGGCCCTGTCTGAAGGCTCCAGTCCCTGATTCCACAGCACAGTAAGTACTGTGGGGGGAGCCTCAGGTCGGGAGATGGGCAGGAGTGGGGGCAACCAGCAGCGCAGCTCGGCCCAGGTTGAGGCCTGGCCCGGGGTTCAGGGGCCAGCCTGGCCTGGGGCCCGGTTGGGCTCAGAGTGTGGCCCGGCCCAGCTCGGGGCTCAGCTGGTGGCCTGGCCCGCCCCTGCTGGTGGTGCGGCCCGGCCTGGTCTGGTCTGGCTCAGCTCAGGGCACCAGCAGAGTGACCAGATCAGGCCCATGGCCAGATTGGGCCCAGTGCTGCTAGTGGGTGGGGATGGGGTGGGAAATGTTGGGGGAAGGGGGCAAGGAGCACCATGGGGGGGGGGGGGGGAAGGGCAGGGCCTATGTGCCCTGAATGTTTTTTGGGGGCAGCAACACTCCTGAGCTTGCCTATCTCTGCATTCCTGACAGGTCTGTCCACAGCACACATCAACTGTACTGCATGTTATTGGATGGGTTAGCCAAAGTGCAGTCAGTATGACAAAGGTTTATCGGATCCACCCAGACAGCTACTGGGGCTGAGGAACTCCTAGGGCTATGAGCTGAAGGAACCATCTTCTCCACCTGCACAGTCAATTTATTATTCCAGTTTCCTTCCCACCCCTCTGCAACAAGAGATCAAGACTTAAGTAAGCCTAGAGTGAAGCCTTCCACAGCCCATTCCAGGACCCTAGAGGGACTCAGCCCCTATGGCAGCCAGTCCATTTCCCACCTCTTCATTCCTCCACTATCAAGAAACAAAGGCATCTTTAATTACTCTCTGAACCCCGTGATCTTATAACACAGAACAAGATAAATGATCTGGGATTCCTTGAGAGGGAAGTAAGCCAGATTTCTAGCAGCACTGTTGGAGCCAAAGGGAAGCCTCACCTCCAACTCTTGTCCTCCAAAAAAAATTCCTTCTCACTCAGCTTCTGTTCCAAGGCATCAATTTCCTTTTGTTATTATCTGGGGCAACTATAAATTCTCATTTAAACAGCTTATATTCTGTGACAAAAGGGCCAGGCTACATAGTACCATCAGCTCCCAGATTCTAAGGCAGAATTTAGAATGTCACCAATAGCTTGAGATTCACAAACCAGGATCTGAAATGTAGGTGTACACAAACGCACATTAGCCTCATTCCCATCCCCCTGCACATGCATTCGTGCACATGCACATGTAACAAGCAAGCACATCTGTGCCTCGAAAAGTGCAAACATTAACATGTAAGCTCTTAGCCCCACATATGCACTGACACCCTTGAACCGTGTATGAAATAGGCAAGCACATGCACATATTCCACCCATACATTCTTCCCAAAGGCAAATTCCAAAGGGGTAGCTGTGTTAGTCTATTGTAGAAAGACAACAGAGTCCTGTGGCACTTTTAAAGACTAACAGATTTATTAAAAAAAAAAAAAAAACAGGGAGAAAATCCCTCTGCGTCAGACGCTATCTTCAAAGTGTCTGACGAAGTGGGATTTTCTCCCACGAAAGCTCATGCGATAAATAAATCTGTTAGTCTTTAAAAGTGCCACAGGACTCTGTTGTCTTCCCAAAGGCAAACAGCCATTAATACAGCCACACACATACACCAACTGATACACATCATGCTGACACTCACATGCACACCCAACCTGACACAGATGCCTAGTCAATTCACAAGGCCTTTCATCTTCAGTTTTACTAATTTTTGGCACACCCAACCCCCAAATCCCAACATTTATAAAAACTATTAAATACTATTATTTAGTTGTTAATGAACTTCCCTGGAGCTTACATCCACAGAATTTCAAGTATATCAATATGCTGATTATATTAAGGAAATCCAACACATTACATTAGTTAGGTGTGTTTAGGTTAATAATAAATTAATCTAAGTAAGACTGTCACAATACGGCAACACAGTGGACGTCACACACACACATGCACAGGGGAACGTGTATGGCAGTGGCTGTGACCTAAAAGATGACTTGCCAGAATTTCCCACACCTAGCTTAGCGATGGCAGCTTAGTAACTCAGATGGCCCAGGTAAACCTGCTATCATCTCTCCTTCTGGAGCTGGCCTGGAAATGGAAAAGCTGGGGACAGCATGAGGAGATAGCCCTCTGGTCTCCTACCACCTCTTCCCTTTCTGAGTCCACTTTCTCTACTGGTTCCTTTTTTCTATCCTGCCAACCCCTAATATTACACTTACTTTTTTACACACACACACACACACACACACACACACACACACACACACACACACACACACACACACACACACACCCCATGTTCACCCAGAACACTTCATTTTCTGCACCCACTTTTACTCCTTTAATATTTTTTTAAATAAACACTCTCCAATTCCCAAGGAACTGGAAACAAAATAAAAGTTGTAAAACCAAAGGGCCACCTCAAGCTGATGATGGCCCATGGCTAGAAGGGCTGAGTGGCCATCCACTTTCCCTGCTCCAACATATCTGTCCCTCCAAATACATCCCATGGCTAGAAGGGTTGCATAGCCAGCCCATTCACCTCCAGTGCTTGCCCTCAAAGCCAATCCCCCACGGCCGGCCACCTTCCCACCTCCTCTCCTTCAGTATCCCATGGCCGGAAGGGCGGCACGGTCCAGCCCAACCACCACCCCTTCTCCCAGCTAACTTGACGCCTGGTGCCGAGACAAGCCCGGCCCCAGGGGCGTGGGCTCTCCCGCGAGCCCCCTCCCACCAGTCCCACCCCCGGCCCGCCGCGTGGCCGCTCTCCCAGGTGAGTGAGCCGGAGGCTGCTGCTGGCCCCTACCTCTCGGGGAAGTGCGTGTCGCGGTGCTGGGGGAGGCCCTGTTTCCTGCGCTGGCTGGACGAGTTGCTGGCCGACGGGAGATGCGCCTCCATGGCCCCGGGATTGCGCGCAGCCGCTGCCGCCGCCTCTTGTCGCGCCCGGAGGAGATCTGCAGAGGGGGGAAGCCTGGATGAGCCTGCGGCCGCTTTCGAAGACGCCCCGCCCCGCGAGCGCCGTGCCTCGCACGCTCCGGCCTCGGAGAGCGGATGGTCCCGAGCGGAGCCGGCCCCCCACCTACCCGACTCATCGCATGGCAGGCACGGCTCTGCCACTCGACTCCCGCCGCCTTCCTCCCCTAGCCAGCAACTCGCGGCGGGGCTGCCGGCAGCCGCGCTACCGAGAGCCGGCCAAGCTGCTGCTCCGGAGCCAGCGGCGTCCGGGACTGGAGGCAGGCAGCGCGGCCCGTCAGGTGCGGGGGGAGGAGGAAGCTAGGAGGGGGAGCGAGCTTTCGAAGCCCCCCAGCCTACCCCGCTCAATGTCTGCTGCGCGCCGCGCTGGGCAGATCACTGCGGCGGAGGGGCTCCGGCTGCACCGCCCGCGGGAGGAAATGGTGTCACGGCGGGGGGGGGTGTCTGTACCGACCCTTTTCCTTCCCGCGGGGGGGAAGCTGGCTCGCTCGCCCTGCGCGCTGTACCCCGGCCCGGGGCGCGCGTCGAGAAGCCGTGCCTGCCGGGGAATGCCTAGGCGCGCCCCGCCGCTAGCGGCGCGGAAACCACATGGACGAGGGGGCCGGGTCTCGCCCCGCGCCTGCCGCCAGGGAGGCTTTTTACTCGCTCCTCGGCCCCGCCAGCGGGAGTCACGGTGCCAGCACGGCCCCGCGCCGAGGCGCCAGTCGGCCCCGAAGGGGCAGCTCCGGGCCGCCGGGGGGGGGTTCGAGCTCCGCGCAGTGGTGACGCAGCGCCGCCCTGGCGGCCTCGCTCAGCACTGGGAGCAGGCCGGACGCTGGGCGCAGTGAACCCTCTCTGCAGAGGAGCTGGGGCCGCCTAGCACCGCCCCACAGTAGCCCCGCGGCAGAGAGGGGCAGAGCCCAGTCCTTGAGCAGCATCAACACGAGTGCAGAGCCACAGCCAAGCTCCTAGGGCGAACCTCTCCCCCAGCCACATCAGCAGCCCAGGGGGCCCTATCCTGGCCGTTTCAAGCAGCACCCATAAGGTGCAGCATGGCACAGACCAGATCCTATGCCCTGACTTTGGAAGTGCATGTCTGCACGGGTGTGTCATTCTCCCCCACCTTCAGGCACTCTCCATAACCCAGCCCCGAGTCTACTGCAGCCCACTGAGAATTAGTCCACAGGAGCCAAGGGCCACAGGTAGGGTGAGGAAGCTAGTTGCAAGTCACTAAACAGAAGCTGGGAATCTTCCTGTGTCAAACATTAGGAACACAGAGTTATATAGGCTAGTTTGGCAAAGCCTGTCACTGACCTGCAGGCCCAGACTGCTAGGCAACAAACAAGCACGAGCACTGAGCCCCCTGCAAGATCAGAAGAGTAGCCACACTGAGCCAAACCAATGGGCCATTCAGCCCAGTATCCTGTCTTCCATCACAGGGCCTGAGAAGGAAAGACCACACCCAGGGCACTCTAAGCGATTCTGTCCTGTCATCCAATCCCAGCATCTGGCAGTCAGGTTGATGGACACCCAGACAAGGGGGCTGCATCCATGACCACTTTGACTAATAGCCACTGATGAGTCAAACACAGGTTCCCCACCCCTGTCAAAGGGAGGGCATGCATCCACAGGAGAGCCAGGAACAGACTTGTCCAGTGCCAAACTGCCAGATATGGGGGACACAGCATCTTGCAGGGAAGGTCATACTCCTCTCCTCCCTCCCCAGCAGCATCCCTGTGACCCCTAGAGCCCCCAACTTAACAGTAAGTTCTGTGTCTGCTTTCTCCCCCAGCTGCAGCAGTGCTGACTGGCTGGAATTCATATCCCAGCTGTCCTGTTAAGTCTCGCACAACACTTACTCTCCCCCTCACCTACCTGGAGCCTGAACAGTGCCCAGAGCTTGGGGGAGGGCTCTAAAGGGAGGAGGCGGTTTTGGCACTTGCATACAGACTATGAGAAACATCTGCCTGGGTCAGGCTAGTGCGTGGGCCCCGCTAGGAGGGCTCCTACAGCTCAGCCTTGGGGCACACATGGGGAATTCCAGGGAAATGTTTCCAGGGAGGTGGGGAATGAGTCAGGCAGTAAATCAGTCAGTTGCTGCAGCAGAGAGGGGAGAGCAGACACCCCAACAGCTTTTCTGAACAGCACAGAGCTGTGCAGAAGAGTCCTATCCAAGCTCCCTGGGAGAAAGCTGTCACACCCCTCCCCCTTCACTCACCTTTTACAGCTGGAGATTCTCACTCATTTGATGGGTCCGGGGAGGTGAGTACCACATCTGGGGCAGAACTGGGGTCACAAACACACACACCACCACCACCCTGCCCCCAACCAATGAGCTGCTGCTCTTGGGCTGTCTAAGCCTGAATCTTCTTTTAACACTTCCACTGGAAAGCAGTCTCCTGCTTCAGGCCAAGTCACTGCAGGGATGTCCACATACGAAATGAAAAGGAGCGTGTCTAAGGGGGCTGTCCTTCATAGTGCTAGTTATTTCAGTGTGTGTTGGCACCCTTTGGAATTTGAATGCCCTGTTTCACAAGAACTTAACAAACACTACATGGGATCACAGCCACAGTCCCTGAGCACAGTGATTCTGAAATAAGTGTTCACATACAGACTTGCAGCAAAATAACTACAGGTGTGACATACAATCACTTTTGTTATTCTGGTTCCATTGACCCATAGACAAGCCCTTAGCTGCTCTGACTCAGTTTTCCTCATCTATAAAATGGAGATATTAATTCCTCCCTGGCAGGACCATTACTGCACCCCAATTAGCTGATGTGTGTACAGCATTCCAGTGGGGACAGGGCCGGCCCAACCATAGACATGAACTAGGGCAGTCACCTAGGGTGTCAGGCTTTAACGGGTGCCAAGTTAGATGGAAATGGATTTTTTTCTCTATTTAAAAAAATGTTATTTTTCTCTATATTGAATATGGGAGTGGGCACCAAAGTCATAGTTCATCTAGGGCACTAAAAACCCTAGGGCTGGCCCTGAGTGGGGGAGCAGTGTGCAACTGCCCTACTTTGTTAATTACGCTATTTGATGCATTTATCCACCTGAGGGACCCGAGCAGACTGGGATAACCCATGAAAATGCTAAGTGGATTAGTTACAGAAGAGAGTGCCACTTGCATTGCAAGAGACTATTTCTGGAGTGCTCCCCCACCACAGAGTTAACTAACAGGAGATTCCCCACCTCTCAGCGATGCTCCTTCCTCCACATTGGGCTTGCCTCTCCTCATCTGCTGCCCACACACAATTCTGGGGCACTCTACCTCTGCATGCTTGCGCCAGCCCAGCAATGAAACCTCTGCTAGTGTCTGCATGACACACTCAAAAACACAGAGACAGGAAACCCCCTCCTCCCACCTACTATCTCCTGCTCTGTGTCAGAGGAGGCCAAGACAGACAAACAATGTACCAGAATAAAGGAATAGGCATGTGTATGTCAGAGTATATATTATAATAATCATTATAATCTGAATATCTGTAGCACCTTCCACAAGGTATGCCAAGTGCTTTGCCTGCATTAACCCATTAGTCTTCACCAGCCTGTCATCAGCATCTGGCGAAATGGGATATTCTCCCACGAAAGCTCATGCGATAAATAAATCTGTTAGTCTTTAAAAGTGCCACAGGACTCTGTTTATCATTATTATTGTACTGCTGTGCGACAAGTCAATTCTCTCTGTGCCTCGCTTTTTCCCATTTGTAAAAATGGGGGTAATTCTTACCAGCCTTTTCAAAGTGCTTTGAAATCCAGGGCTGAAGAGCATAACAGAGGGTCTCAGGATCACATTATCCCCATTTTACTATAGAGAAAACTGAGGCACAGGCTCACCCACAGGCATGAGAGCTAATATATAATTATTAGTAAGATTTTTTTCAAAATTCAAATATACAAACACACACTATTCACGTGCCTGTGTGTGTACACACTGCACAAGTGTGGATAATAGATTCACATACCCACTCATACCTCATAGATGGAGAATCTTTCCAGAAACACCCTAGCTATTTAAATGTCTGACATCTATGCAACTAAGATCTCACAAAACTAAGTGATTGGGCATCCAAATGGCAAATGAAATTTAATGTGGATAAGTGTAAAGTAATGCACATTGGAAAAAATAACCCCAACTATACCTATAATATGACGGGGGCTAATTTGGCTACAACGAGTCAAGAAAAAGATCTTGGAGTCATTGTGGATAGTTCTCTGAAGATGTCCGTACAGTGTGCGGAGGCGGTCAAAAAAGCAAACAGGATGTTAGGGATCATTAAAAAAAAGGGGATAGAAAATAAGACTGCAAATGTATTATTGCCCTTATATAAATCCATGGTACGCCCACATCTCGAATACTGTGTACAGATGTGGTCTCCTCATCTCAAAAAAGATATTCTAGCACTAGAAAAGGTTCAGAAAAGGGCAACTAAAATGATTAGGGGTTTGGAGAGTGCCTCGTATGAGGAACGATTGAAAAGGCTGGGCCTCTTCAGCTTGGAAAAGAGGAGACTGAGGGGGGACATGATAGAAGTATATAAAATTATGACTGATGTAGAAAAAGTGGACAAGGAAAAGTTGTTTAAATACTCCCATAATACAAGAACCAGGGGTCACCAAATGAAACTGATAGGTAGCAGGTTCAAAACAAATAAAAGGAAGTTCTTCTTCACACAACGCACAGTCAACTTGTGGAACTCCTTACCTGAGGAGGTTGTGAAGGCTGGGACTATAACAATATTTAAAAGGGAACTGGATAAGTTCATGGTGGCTAAGTCCATAAATGGTTATTAGCCAGAAAGGGGTTAAGAATAGTGTCCCTAGCCTCTGCTTATCGGAGGATGGAGATGGATGGCAGGAGAGTGATCACTTGATCATTGCCTGTTGGGTTCACTCCCTCGGGCACCTGGCACTGGCCACTGTCGGTAGACAGATACTGGGCTAGATGGACCTCTGGTCTGACCCAGTACGGCCTTTCTTATGTTCTTATGTTCTTATGAGATTGGAAAATGGATGCAGCAACGACACATCCTGAAGCTTTCAGAAAGATAGAGCCAGGCAAGGTGCTCTCCAGTCAAAGCATCTGACGAAGTGGGATTTTCTCCCACAAACGCTCATGCGATAAATACATTTGTTAGTCTTTTAAAGTGCCACAGGACTCCTTGTTTGTTTTGCTGAACTAGACTAACACAGTTACCCCTTTGGAACTTGTCTCCAGTCAAAGGTTTTCCAACTCCCATCTTGGAACACAGTTCAGCCTTCTAAGGCAGTTTTCCCCTTCCTGCTTCTCCCTTCTCACACTCAAGATCATCCGGCAGAGTTGCTTCAACAGGGCTTGATCCAGCATGAGACACTGACAGAGATCAAGCAACAGTTTGTACAGTGCAGCGTCTATAGCAGTGAGTCTGATCAGAAGTCCTAGGTGCTACAATACTACAAATAATACTAATAGCAAGAGCTGCGGTGCCTACCATGACTGGATCTGAAATGAAGAGGGAAGCCCAGGAGCATCAAATCCAACATAAAACCCAGTGGGCAGGTGTGCATCATCAGACTGCACTACCAGAGGTCCCCCTCATACCTGCTTCAGAGCTGGGGAAGAGCCTGGTAGACCATTCTCCAACATTGCTCCAACAGCAAACGCTGGTGGAAACTGCATTTCCAGGGGTTGAAATGGGGAGACATGGGTGGGTAAGGGGAGAGATAGCCTTTCACCCACAAGTGGTCAGTGACCCAGTGTTACTACCAGCTGAGTGGCCTGGGTGATACCATCAGCCTGTGTGAGATCAGTAGGCTGCGTCTCCGTCCAGTTCCAACATCACAAAATTTCCCACAACCCCACCCAGTGCTTTTAACAAAAAAAGGATGAAGAGCATAGGAATTGCCAGCTGATCAGCCAATTAGTGGTTTGTCTTGCCCAGTCTCCTGTTTTGGGGCCAGAGGCCACTCTCAGATACCTCAGAAGATGGGTCAAGAAACTCCCCTGCTGGGCAATTATGAAACAGCTGGGCCCAGGGGAAGTTTCTTGCTAATTCTGAGCAGTTAGTGTTTGGTTTATGGCATGCAGCCTGAGGAGTTATATCCCTTTTAAATCCTGACATGTTACCAAGCATGTTCTCACTACCCATATAAGTGTCCAATACAATTCTGAATCCTAGTAAACACAGGAACTGACCATGTTGACTGAACTCCCTTTTTACCCTTGGCGGCGAGGAGGGGTCCTCCCAGGCAGGGCTGAGGCCCATTGGTGGAAGAGCAGGTTGGGAGTGGAAAAGCTTGTACAGCCTCTGCCTGAGCTATTGGTAAACAGGAGTTCAGTCCCTAGAGCACCTCTCGCTGCATTCATGTACATGCAAACTCATTAAAAAAAGAAGAGAGGGAACAGACATTAAAATGATCTATATTTTGAGACTGTAAAGGCATGTAAGAGAGAGAGTGAAACAACCAGCCCCATCAGATCACATAAAAAGCCTGCAGAATTTGCCGAGCCAGGGACCATGCACCTCCGATGTTTATAAATTAATTATCTGAAAAACCCAGGTCACTCCTTATTGCCACAGTGCCTGTAATTTAGAAGTCTGGCATGCAGCCAATTCCAGAAGCTGCATTGATCCTGAATGACCGCAACAACTCCCACATATACCTTCCCGTCTCTTCCTCCCGCGACTCCCTCCCTCCTCCACCGCATTGCCTAGTTCCTCCTCCCCGACCCAGAGGATCTGTTATTTACAAGCCTGCACTCTGACAGTTGGGAAATCAGAGTGATTGACACCGGGACACTGGTGGATAGCGGTTCCAGGCACATAGACAGACTGAATTCAGAATGCGGGATGCATGTCGCTGGAAGGAAAGGAGCAGCGTGTGCAGTGTGGGAGGGAGAGCAGGAAAGAAAAGCAATTTTTAAAAAAATGATTTCTAAATTATTAACATTTTCTAAATAATTAACGTTATTGCTGCCTCCGTGTGAGCCTGCAGATAAACTGTGCTTTGTCCTGGCACTAATAATTTATAGCCCAACCAGAGGCCTGTGGTGTGGAGCTAATCCAAAACACACTGAAGTTTTGTCTTGTCAACATTACACAAGAAAGCCTGTCTGTGCAGCCTCCCCTTCTCCTGCTGCCCACCCTGAAAGCTAAGCGCCGGACTCCCCCTCCCCCATTACCTCCTGAAATGCTGAGGAGACAGTTGAATAATAATTTTTTTTTAAAATGTCAGGCTTTTTGCAGCAACGAGCTTCTCTGGAGATGGAACGGCTGTGGCACCAGCTGTTCTGCCGCACGTGCTACGCCAGAGGGTGGGGGGTAATGTTTTGCACGTCTGGTGCCCAATTTCCGCCCAAGTGAGCTGGGCCTATGTGTTGGCCCTGTTGTGCATCTGTGTGACATGCATGTGGATGTGAATGTAGGTATGTGTTGCATGAGTTTATATATTGAGCCTGAGCACAGCTAGGTAGTGTGTGGGGGTGGGGGTGTGCTGTGGACCCATGTTGTGCCTGTGCATGTACTGTGTCTGCTGTGTGCATCCAACACAGCAGGCTTGTGCATGTCGCACTTGGGTAGGCAGATGTTTATTGTGCTTGTGTGAACAATGACCCTGCACAATGCTTGTACATTGCACCTCCGTGCAAGCATATGGTGTCCCTCTGCATCACCCCTGTGTGCATATATTGTGTCATGCCTATGGGCAGTTGTGTATTGTGCCCGCCACACTTACTGTGCATGTTGCTCCTATGTACCAACATGTGTTGTGTAGGTACTATGCCTAAGTGTGCTTGTGTACATTGTACATCTTTGTAGATGCGTTGCACGTGTCTGCAGAGTGCCCAGGTGCGTGGTGTGTGTGGGTGTGCTGCACTCACATGCATTGCGTATCTGAGAAGGTGCATGTTGTGCTTGTAATGCTGAGCAAATCCTAACTCCACATTAAACAGGATCACCTTCCTGCCACCCAGAGAAGCAAATCAAATCAAATGGAGAGTGGAAGGGGAAGGCAGCCTCTTTATTAACCTAACAAGCAGCCCTGGGGATTTACTCCAGATTGGAAATTCTCCTTCAAGTCTTCATCAGATGCTTTGCTGATGCTGCTCTGCTTCCCTCCAACTCACTCTCTCTCCCTTGATAATCCATGCCAGATACAGTTTGGCAGCCAAAGGCTTTGCATAGAGAGGTGTAGAGGAAGAGAGCTGGACACAGACTAAGGGTTCCTGTGCCATGTAATTTCTACCTCCCAGGGATACTTTCTGCTTCTATGCTCAGACAGCTGTCAAATCTTGCTCATCAACAGCCCCCCAGCTCATTAATCCCCCACTCCCCAGGGATTCACTCTTGCCATCCCCTCACTCACCTACCCCTGCATCAGAAAAGGTTGAGTGAGGGCACATACACAATTAATGGCTTTGTTTTGGCCACAGCCAGTCGTGAGCCAGCATGTCATATGCACGTAAGGGAAGGGAAGGTGCACATACTGACTGAGACCTGTACAACACATGTGAGCTCTCTCACCATTTCCCACTGGCTGCTCAGCTAACAGACTAGTTCCCCCACTGGTGATGCCTGTGATACCTCAAACCCGGTGTGCCTGGTTCTAGATCGAGTGCCCCCTAGCATGAGGGGTAAGTACTTTTATTTTTATTAGTTGATGAAAGCACAAACCATAGGACTAGAACACAAACTCCCGGAAGATGCTACAGTATCCCCACAACAACAGAACAGAAGCAGCCAGAGAAACTGCTGTTCAGAGTTGGGGTTTGTTTTTAAGAGCTGGGTTATTATTTTGCACTGATGAGGCTGCACTAGTGCAAATCCCTTGTGTAGATAGGCTGCACCAGTGTGAAAAGGGACCAGCACTCGTGCAGCTTACCCCATTTTGAGCTACATCAGCATTAAAACAAGACACTTCCTGTATTGATGCAGCACCATCTTCACTTGAGGTCTATTGCACCAGGCCAAAACACTCCCATGTTCACCAACACCCTGTCCACAGCAGATCTGGTCTGAGTAATGGACTTGCGCCAGGGATGGAATATGTCCATCTACCCTCAGAAATGCACTTCCCACTGGCTCATGAATTCAGTTTTCATTGCAGCCTGAGCTTATTTACATGGTGTTTTTCTCATGCCTAAATCCATAGTGAATTCAATCCTCATAAGGTGGAAGGTCATGAACACTAGCTGCAGCCAGACACACTGCAGGCAGGTGCTATATGAGTTTTCCAGGCACCTCAGCTACCTCATCCTGCAACACTTCATGTTGCCCCAGCACTGGGCCCTCTCCTTGAACTGCCCCTGCACATCAGGGCTGCTAACCGACCATGCAGCGAGCCTCTGCTCAGTCAAGCCTGCCAACCATTCTGGATGATGCCAAAGGGCAGGGTGGGCATGTGATGAAATGGGACTAAGCGGAGACCCACTAAATTCACCCCACCTGTGACCAAGTCGGACTTGCACCAAGGATTCTGAATCTTTGGGCTGACACTAGTCTCCAAGACAAGGAGAAGGGAGGAAGGTGGAAGGACGCCGTGCTTCTGACAAGCCTGCATATCTGCCACAATCACAAGCTAACTCTCGAAGATTCCCAGCAGCAATGCTCACCGCAGAGCCTCTCCACGCTCACCACTAGGTGTTGTTACAGCCCAGGTCAGTAGCTGCAGGAAACTTCCAAGATCCCAGGGAGACTTAACTAAACAAAACCACAAATGTAACCTCTGCTCCCCCCAAAAAGCCCGTACCACCATGGCTGGGCACTGCCATGCTGTTAGCCAGATGATAAAGGCGCTGCTGCTGCTGCTCCTCAAAGGTGCTGTGTTCGTTCAGAGCTGACATCATCCGCCTGTAGTGATCTTCTGGGGTCATCTGAGTCACTGAGTCCTCAAGCACGGGCGTGTGGGAATTTTCTGAAGAGCAGAAGGTGTTTGTTTAAAAAAAAGAGAGAGATGGAAGAAATCACATCAGTGCAGGCCAGGGAGACCAGAGAGAGAACAAAAGTCAAGTGATATCCTCCCTCCCATACCACAAAACACATGCGTATGAACCTAACACACAAAACTTCCCAGCTCAACCCCACCCCCAACACAAATGCATGTGCACCCAACCCCCAAACAAATGCACATACCCTCAACACACAAAACCTGGAGACCTAACACCCTCACCACATACATCTGCCCCCAACATGCATACACCCGTCATACAAACAACAGCAAATTCAGTGTGCACATGTGCACACACGTACCTACGTACGTGCACTTTTTGGCAGCCAAGAATGTTACATTATAATCAAGCAAAATTACAGGCAAACTATTTACCTAAGGGGGTAAGGAGACCATTGCTGCCACAAACGCATGATGAAAGACTTACTGAAGTCTCATCTCTCCCCTGGGGATGCTAGTTCTCTTTTCGACTAACGCTTAGACAGACGTGCACCCCTTTTTTTCAACCCTGCCATTCAGAACATGCCTGGGGGAGGTGGCTACAGAGGGGGCAACGTGAGCCGTCACTACGGGATGTGCAACGGCTTCCTGTAGACACATGTGAGAACTGCAGAACAGACTGCAGACTATTAGTTTTGCTAGGAACAGCCCTAACAACCCGTCTGCTCAGCTACTGAAAGGGAAGTCACGGAAACAGTTTCTCTAGGGACTCCTCATTACGTTTTTTATCTTTACAATACTCCTGTGAGGCAGGCATGGGGTCCTGAGTCACAGGCCAGGATGAGGAATCATCAATGCTCGCACAGAGAATCTCTGTGAGCTGGTAATTCAATCCAGATTCCAGTGCCTTCCCCTCTAGCTCACTCTCCCTACAATTCTACCCCGAGAGAAGATGAATGGCCCTGGCATTCAGGTGTCACGTGGGGACTCAGGATCTGGGTTCCTTTGCCACAGTCTCCCTAAGCGACCTCAGCCTTGTCATTTAATCTGCCTCTGTGCCTCAGTTTCCTCATTTGTAAAATGGAGATGATAATTCTTTCTTGCCTCTCAGGAGCACTGTCAAGACAAGTTCATTAATGGCTGGGAAGTTACCGTGATGGAATAATAGTTACAAATGAGATACCATAATCAGACCCCCTCCCTTACACCAGCTCCGCTATTTGCAAGACAAGAGCAGGGATGGTCACTGATTCAGAGCTCCACAACATTGACCTAAACTGTCAAGACGATGGGTGCTGTGAAGAAGCATAAAACAATTTCATTGATACCCTCCTTAGCTTGAGTAGCTGAACAAAAATCAGTTGGTGTCTGGGTAACAGGCACATAATTCTCACCTGAAATTTGAAATCATTTCAACCCTTGTTCCTCTTGACCTAACCTCCAGGAGGGTCACAAGGGAGAAAAAACCCCATGCAAACTGTCCCACCCAGCCCTGCAATAATGTATGGTACCAGCCCTCCTCCCATTACTCACAGGTGCAGTATCAATGTTTCCAATAAGTCTAGTAAGGTGGGTAAGTTCTGCTTTGCCCATCTGAATCCACTGGGCTTGCATGGATAGTGAAACCAAAATTAGGCTCTGTGACGAACAGATTTACCGCATATATCCCTACCTCCACATTCACCCAGCCTTGCTCTCTTGTGTGGGGCTGAATCCCTTTCAGAAAGATCCACCTGCTCCCCAGGCAATAGAGACCCCACTAGGGCAACTGGGGAGAGAAAACTGGACCAGCTTTTGTTTACTGTAAGCAGAACTCAGAGTAATTACCATTCTCTCGCCTTGGCAGGGGCTGCTCTAACACTATTTTATCTTGGATCATCCCCACGGGCAAAACCTTTTCATTACTCACTGAGGAACTCCCAACACCAGCTTTAACGGACAGAGGGAAGGGAGGGAGGACTCCAGCCATTGCAAAGCTTCACTAGAATGCCAGCACATTGACTGAATTAGAGAGCAATCTATTAATGGAACCATTGTGTGCTCGCCCTGAGTTCTCTCTCCTTCAACCGTGCTTCCCGGCTCCAAGTCTGAGCCTTCAGCCCTCGTAGCAACAGGCCTTCCCCAAATCCACGATGACAACAAGGGGACAAATTCCAGTTGCTTGGCACTGGGGTCACCTGGGGATGCTGGCACTTTGATTCACAGCTCAGTCATGGTCATGCGGGTGTCTGACACTTGACTGCCGCTAGAACTATGTGTACCTCTCAGAAAACAACGAGGTCCCCTGGTCTGGGCGTCCCCTGGGAGGATGATCACCAAGGGGAGCAAGTGGAATTGGAGAGGCAGACTGGCACAATGGACAGGGCATTGGGGAAGACATGGATTCTAATCCCAATTCAGCCACGGCCCCGCTGTGAAAGTTCTTCAGGCACATTGCTTCATCTCTCCTTCCCCTGCTACCTTTTGCCTGTCCTGTCTATTCAGAGTATAAAAGCTTTGGGCCAGAGACCCTCTCCCTCATGTGTTTAGACAGCTTTTAGGACAGAGGGGTCCTGCTCTCAACTGGGGATGCTACGGTCATAACCAATAATAAAAACTGTTCCACCTCCTCCAAAACCTCAAGAGAACAAAGCCAAAAGGCTTATTATATTATATCCAGGTCTCCCAGCCTCCAAACCCCACCGTAATTCACACAGCTCCCTTCCCTTGGGAGTAGAAAGCCCAGAGCATGGGCCAGTGATTTCTGCCCTGTCGTGCTTGGATCAACATCAGAGCTCAGTTCAAATCCACACGTATCACAGCCCTCTGCAACCGGGGCTAAAAATAGCAACCACCAAACACCACCCCAGTAGCATTGTCTGTATCTTGAGGCCCATGGACTTCCTGTGACATTCACAGGTTCAAAGCCTGAGTGGAGCTGCACTGTGCCAAGAGTTTGGATCCCACCCCTTCTACTGGGTCTATATGCCTCAAAACCTATTGACTCAAAAGAGGAGTGGTGGATAATTAGAAGCAACCGTTTGTACAGCAGGTGGCCGGTGCATTCAGGAAGGAGCAAAGGGATTGGAATTCCCCTCCAAATCACCTCCCCCGACTCTCCTAGCTGACAAGACCGCCCACAGCCTCCCGCTTTCTGGCACCCCTCCCTCCCAGCAAGCTCAGAGAGGCATCAACTGTCTCAGCCCTACTCTGATGCTCTTAAGTGGAGCTCTGAGGAGAAAAGCCACAAGACACAGACCCCGATTTAGGAAAATCACTGAGGATTCTTCACAGCCGTGTCATTAGGAGGGTGGGGGGGAGGGATAATAACACTTAATTACCATAAACTCTATCGGATCAGCCCACAGCAGATTTCAGGTGCAAGGTGGGGGTGTGGACCAAGAAAAGCTGGATTTCCACACTTCTAGTTGGAGATTTCACACGACTCAGCCAGTGATAATTCCAGCTCCGTGGCAGCTTTGCTGTCTGCTTTTGTCATTACTGGGGGGTAATGCAGGAGGCTGATCTTGTCAAATCTCCTCCAGCCGCCAGGTGTGAAAGGGACTCCAGTGTCGAAGCTCAGAAGCAATGGTCCAGACAGACATCTGCTTGTCTCTCTGCTGCTCCCCTGTCCAAACCCCCTACAAGAGCTCTGTGTATGTGTGTGTGCATGCACGCGCCAGAGTACAGCTCTCTCTCCATCGTTCTGTCAACACACTGACAGCACCCCCCCCCCCCCCCCCCGGTGCCCTCCAGCGTGTCAGCCACCAGGGAACAAGACTTTCAGAGCGAGCAGCAGGCTCTCGGCTTCACACAGAGCTCTGAGAGGCTGCCGCCACTGCCCGAGTGCGGACTCTCTCCCCCAACAGAGACATACAGTGGCTTTACAAGTTGAGGTTTGTCTCCCCAGCAAGACAACAAGTAGCCTAACCACCCTCCACTAGGGTTTTCCACTCCCCAGACAGAACCTCTCCTTGAACACCCACTATCTCAGAGGCCCCTGGGAACAAGACAAGGCCCCCACAAAGCAGGACACACTTCACTGCTCCTCTAATCATACACAAAGGGCAGTACGGAGCATTGGAATGCTCTGGCCCTGGCTCCGAGCGCAGCTACTGCTAAGCTGTGGCCAACCAGCCAAAACCAGAGCCGAATGTTAGGTCCGGGCCACCTGAGTTACCATCTCCCAGAAACAGGTGCTTGCTTCTGTCCCACGGCAATCCAGTAGGGAGGGTTGCTGCCAGTCTCAATGGGAGCAGGAGCATAGAGAGAATATTGTTCTTATTAGCTGTTTAAGTGGAGAGGGGTCCAGACCAAAAACTTGGCTCTGGAGAGAGACTGGGAGAGTCTGGATCCAAACTACCCAGGTCTGGCCCAATTCTAGAGTCAGGTTGGGTTTGGTTTTTTGTTAAGCTAAATATCCACTGTCGTGGGTTTGCAGGGTTTGGGTTTAAAAAAAAAAAAAAGAAAAAAAAAAAAAGATTCACAGAAGGGAAGAAGAGAATGGCAGCTCCATGAGGTCATTCCGCCCACCCCACAGGGCCAACGCATGGTCACTCCCTACCTTGTATTTTCCAGCTCTGAGTCCAGCCTACTTTTAAATCTCCCCAACTGAGGAGGCTTCTAACGGACTTATTTTTCACCAGTTCAAACAGGGGTGGGGAGAACCAAGTAAAACCTCTCCCTGATTTTTCTTCTCTCTCCCTCTGCAATAATGCAGTTTTATTTCTTGTCTCCGGGGATCAGATGAGCAGATCCCCAGACCATGCTGCTGCTATGGGGGGGTGAAGATTTTACAGGGGAATTGTCTCCCAGGGAGAAAGCTTCCTCCGTGACCTGCCAGCACAGGCCTTGCTTGGAGCCTCTGATACGCTCACATTTCCATATTAGACGGGAGAACGTTCTGCTCTGTTTGACAGCAGTGTTGGCGCGGCCCTGTTTCCACCGAGATAGGTCTCTCTTTTGATCGCCGGTGTGTGCAGCAGGAGGGGGAAGGGAAGGTTACCACTTTGCTGCTGGAAGGGTTTCTAGCCCTACAGGTGTTTTTTCACTCGGTCAGAGAAAAGGAGTGATATTCTCGGCTGTCTCTGTTCTCCTGGCTTTGTGAGACACAGCCACAGTTTTTTGAGGTGTGCTGCAGCATCACTTATCCTGGTCAAAAGGCCATTTCAGAGACAACACTGCCATGCCCGTAGTGAGAGCTGCGTTTAGGGCCAGCCAGTGATATAATGGGACAGGCCCGTTCTGTGGGGTTGCAGATAGTGCGAAGCACACAAGGCGGGGGGGGGGGCAGCACCCACAGGCCACTTTACCAGTGCCTGAGCAAAAGACCCTACCGGATTAGCAGAGAGTTCCTTTCTGAACGGGCTCCTAAGGCACCTCAGCCTGGGGCTGGTCTAATAAGCACTACCAGGTGCCAAACTATTGGGAGGGGGAGGGGAAGGGAGGGAAAGGCCAGGGTTTTACCTCCCCCACTGCCCACAACTGGCCAAGCTGCCTTGCATCGGGGCTTGCTGCTGAAGGCAGCACAAATCCCGCTATTGGAAAGAAAGATTGGGACAGTCCATGAGCTGCCAACTCTTGTTCTTGCACAAGCCCTGCCCAGGTGCCATACCAACACTGGTTTACTAATTAAGTGAGGTGTCTCTGGATTTGCTGGTGGGCCCTTTCCACTAATCTCCCACCTGCATGTGCATAAATGAGTCGCAGGCCACACTAACTCCCCCTCCTACCTACTGAATCTAACACCCCAAGACAGGTTCTAGGTCACCACGTCTCAACCACCCAACATAGGTGGTGCCCATTTCCTAACACTCCTGAAAACACTAACACTCCATGTTTACCAACGTTGTTTAGCACCAGATCAACCACCCTGGGGTAGTCAATCCCATCTGACAGGGCAGTGGCGGGAGTAAATATACAGCTGCAACCAGGCTGTCGTGGTTGTCCAGACACAGTTAAATGGTGGTTCCCTGCTGCAGCATAAACAGCACCCTCAGTACATTTTCATCCCTTCATCAAATTACGGTAAAATCTTGGATACAGCTGAATTTGCAATGCAGGCAGGCAAAGCTAAAATGCTGATTTGGTGTTTCAGTATCTTTCTTAAGCACTTACATGGCTCCCATCAGCATAGTGTCTGAGTACCTCACAATCTGTAGCGCAGGCAGATTCGAACTCAGGTCTTCCAAGTCCTACGATAGTGCCCAAACCATTGGGAAACCCTTCTTCTCACTTTTTCCTATACGCACATGGAAGAAGAGCTTCCCTACAAAGTCCCTGGCCACGCTGAGAAATTCATTGAATACTTCACTTAAGTTGCCTTTACATGTAAAGAACAGCTGTTACTATCTCAGGAATATTATGTGACCATGAATCCATAAGAAGAAGCCCACATTTATAGAAAGAAGCATGAGAATGCCTTCCCCAGCACCTCCAAGGAACTCATTGCCACAAGATTCCCAAGAGATTCCCAGAGCTAAACCATTCTTTTTAGGTGACAAATTTGAGGAACTGTTCAAGATTGAGGTGTCATTAGACAGTAGTAAGTCATCAGGACCAGACTGTACCATCCAAGAGTTCTGAAGGAACTCCAGTGTGAAATTATAGAACTACTACTAACTGTGGTATATAACCTATCATTCAAATCAGTTTCTGTACCAGATGACTGGAGGATAGCTAATGTGATGCCAGTTTTTAAAAAAGGCTCCAGAGGCAATCCTGGCAATTACAGGGCAGTAATCTTAACTTCAGTACCAGGCAAACTGGTTGAAACGATAATAAAGAACAGAGCTATCAGACACATAGATGAACATGATTTGTTAGGGTAGAGTCAACATGGTTTTTGTAACGGGAAATCATGCCTCACCAATCTACTAGAATGTTTAGAAGGAGTCAACAAGCATGGGTTATTTACTCCTTTTCCTAACACAAGAACTAAGGGTCACCAAATAAAATTATTAGGCAGACAGTTTAAAATGAACAAAAGGAACTATTTATTCACACAACACACAATCAAATTGTGGAACTCTTTGCCAGAGGATGTTGTGAAGGCCAAGACTATAAAAGGGTCTAAAAACAAAATAAAGAAAAAGAACTAGACAAGTTCATGGAGAACAGGTCCATCAATGGCTATTAGCCAGGATGGAAAGGGATGCAAAGCCATCCTCTGTTTGCCAAAAGCTGGGACTGGGTGACAGGGGATGGATCACTTGATGATTCCCTGTTCTGTTCGTTTTCTCTGAAGCACCTGGCTTTGGCAATTGTTGGAAGATAGGATACTGAGCTAGATGGACTGTTGGTCTGACCTGGTATGGCCTTTCTTATGTAAGATATTGTAAAAGGGGCAGTGAGGTCCTGGCCCATGACTGGGGCTCCTTGGTGGTATAACAATACAAATAAATGGTTAATAAATAAATACATAATTTTGATGTCAAAGCTTAGGAGGATTCAAAGAACAAGACTTTGCAGGGATAATGAGAACATTCACAATTGCAACAGATAAGTTAACCAGTTCTCAAAGGACATAAATTGATATGCTTCAGGGCATAAGCCACTAACCATGCAATTAAACACCTGCCACTGGCCCTAGTCAGCTGACTTGGGCTCACAACCTCAGGCTGCAAAACTGATGGGAAGACATCCAGGCTTGGGCTGATGCCCCACAAGGAAGGAGGGGCCAACCTGAACACAAACGTTTACATGGCAATTTTTAGCCCCACAGCCCAAGCCCTGCAAGCCCAGGTCAGCTGACCTGAGACAGCTGCAGCTGTGCTGTGGGCCTTTAATTCCAGTGTAAACATGGCCTAAGTGACAGGGGTTAAAGAGGTATGTCCCCTGTGGCTTGGATATGCCATGCCTGACTATTATGGGCATTGTAAACCTTTCTGTGAAGCAGCTGGTTCCAGTCATTGCTGAACACAAAATACCCGACTAGATGGACCATTGGTCTGATCTATTCTGTAACTTGGTTGTTCTAGTCAAATTCCAAAGGGGTAGCCGTGTTAGTCTATTGTAGAAAGACAACAGAGTCCTGTGGCACTTTTAAAGACTAACAGATTTATTTTCCACTTCAAACGGCTGTAAATAAATCTGTTAGTCTTTAAAAGTGCCACAGGACTCTGTTGTCTTGGTTGTTCTAGGTTTCCCTAACCTATAGTGTGGTGTTTTGCTTCTCCAACTGAATCTCCCACCCTCAGGCCCCAGAGCACCTACATACCACACAAAACAACCCCATTTACATTGATAAGGAGAACCTAGCTGTTCACTGACACCTGGCACAGAACTGCTCCCCATGTGTCAAAGGCCTTATACAGTACTGAAGGGAAAAGAGCAGCCTCTAAATAATCTCAGGTTGTGTGCTCCAGAAGGAGAATGCTGGAGGTTTAAAGAGATCCACATAGCTTAGCATGTTTGTGTCAGCCTCAGATTAGACTAGTTTAAAGGGCAGGGAAGGCTTTCCAGGAAAGGAAGCTGGGGGATGGCAGAAAATGAAAGTGTAATGGTGTTCTCATCATTTAGGGATTCTGGGCAAACCCTGACTGAATGATTCAGGGGAAAACCCCAATTAAATGATTTTGGCTGATACAGCATTATTTAGAAAGCCGCAAATGTGGGGACGGGGACAGGGGATGCAAAAGCAAGGGTTGGCTCTGATCTGGTTCTCATTTCACCCAAACTTCCAATGTGAGGTTGGGATGGAGGGGGGCTTTGGTCCTGGATCATTTGTCACTAGACCCTGCAACCAATGAAGACAAGTAGTGCTGAAATGACTCCAGTTTGTGCAGAACAGGGCCCTTTTTGGGGGCACAGGGATAAGAGTCATAGATCCAAAAACAACAGTCTGGTCTTGAACAGCCTGATTAAAGTTTAGCTGCTTCCCAGCAAGACAGATTAAACTGCTACTGCCATGATTCATTTTCAGAGCATGCAATGGCTAAGAAACAGTAGCAGAAGACAGAGTGGGTTTGTTAACGCCTTTAAGGAAGCTGTGGCAAACAGTGGAGTGGTATTGTATAGCATAGCTTGCCACCAAAAATCTAAAGGCCCTGTGTAATACACCCATTTCTGCTCCCACAGAGGATTTCCCCTGGAATATACACACATTAATGATGGTAACTCGGGGACAGGAGGGCAAAAGGAGGACAGGAAGTGAATGAAAATAATTTAGGACCAGTGTATAGTACTTGGGTACCCTTAGTACCCATTATACAAGGAATTGTTAGCACCTGACGGGAATTCCTGCTCGATTATTCATGCATTCCTAACTGGAACAGTTCACAGATAAGATGTAGGAAGGGGATACATAAAAGAAAATTAATGAGAATGAGTGTATGGTACTAGGTAATGTTAGCAGCTACTGTACCAGGTACTATTCGCACCCATTAGCAGGCAACAAGGATTGCTTTTGGAATACTAATGCCCTTCTAATCGTAATTTGGGGGGAGAGGCAGGGAGGGGGTTACATGAAAAGAATATTATTTCGAATTAGTGTCATTCTAGGTGCTGTACCAGGCACCGCTAAGAGGTGCAGAGCACGGTCTTATTTTAGGAAGCAGTCAATGTTCCCTGGTAAAACACTAAAGGGTGAAGTACCTTTGGAGACAATCTGGTTTGGTTAATATGAGGGTGTATCACCCTACCTCTGCTTTGGGAATCTCAGCTGCGAGACTCCAACCCTATGAAACAAGATCTGGCTTGCAGGCAGCCAGTCTGATGCTTTTTGGTTTGCTTTTTTGTTTTTTGGAAATGGTCAGAAGAGAGCAGGTTAAGCAATAATGATTGAGGTGGGCATTGCTGACAGCTAATTAGTTTGAACTTAACAACAAAGCCTCTAAGTGAACGGCCTGCAAAACCTCATTTATGCAACCCCAAGACGAACTCATTAACTGCAGGCTCCATTACCCACTCCACTTCGCCGGTTGTAAAGAAAGTTTTAAAATCATGTTTATGGGAGAAAGGTATAAAAACAAATCAGGGGATTTTAAAAAAAATCTCTAAAATTAAAAACAAAACATGCCTCCTTCCCCAACTGTACAGATTCCATCTATACAGAAACAGCATCTTCAACGCAAAAGGAATACCTAGCTGGACTTTTACTATACTCATAATCAGACATACAAAAAAGCAGATGCCAGCATGATAATACAGTTTATATCCTGTATTAAATATCCAAACCAAGGCACTCTGGCTGAAAAAAACAACCCCCCCCCCCCATCTCAAGAGCTCCTAGCTTGGCTTTTAAACTGTAAAATAATTAGTCTAATTAAGGGAGATGACTCCCCCCACTTTGATCTTCTCTCCACTTAGATGAAGAGAATGCTGTGAATTGGTAGCCTCTCACACTCCTCAGCACCAAGACTGGATGCTACAACTCAGCATCTCACAGCCGTCCCTCATTCATTTCAATTAAGTTAGGTTAAGAAAAGAAAATGGGGAGGAGAGAGAAGTAGCACTTACCCTTTGGGGACTCGCTTCGGGTTTTCTTGCTTTCTAAAGGACACTCACTGCTACTGTTGGGAGAACATGCTCTTCTCCTGCCTAAAATTTCATCTAGAAAAGAGAGAGACAGACACACACACACACACACACAGAGAGAGAGAGAGAGATGAGAGACCTGAGTATCAGATAACGCTCTACTTCTTTCCCTTTCACAGAATCAACCAGAGACTTATTTCGCATTTTGCTTCCCAAACACACAGTCAGGCTACGGGTGGGGGAAAAAAGAAAGAAAAATCATCATCTTGAGAGCCCAGATCTGCTTTCCTAATCATGCAGTCCAAAGGGATGTAATGACTGATCAATGCAACGATTTTAAGCCATAAATTCTGAATCTAGTTTATTTCCTTACTGAGTTTCATCATTTGTTCCTCTGTCTTTTGTCCCTCTTGTGTTTCCACTCCTTTCATGCCCCGATGGAAAGCAAGTGGGGGGAGGAAAAAAAAGAGGGGGGAGAGAAAGAAAAACAATTCCCTCTGAATCTTCCTACCACAGTATCTCTCTCTCCTCCAAAAAACCTCAAGGTCCTTAGCAATCTTCTCCCTCTAGATTGTACGGAAACATTCGAGCCTTTTGCATTAGTGCAGCCCTACAAGCCAGCACAAAATATCTAATATACAATTACAGCGTCCCCTGAACAGATTTAAAATCAATATCCTCCCATAATAATGCTGGGGAAACTGAAAGCATGAAGTTGCATATGGGCAGGAAGGAAGAGACAGTTTGTCACTGTGAGCATCAAATTCTCATCTATCAAGGGCTTGTTAAAGATGCAGCATCTCAAAAAACCTTGAAAACAAAGTACCATATTTGAGAGAGTATATGTTGCACCTGTCTATGAGTCAACACAGACACAAAGCATCATTGCTTTGCTCAACATTTCTGTATGTTAAGAAATGTTACAATTCAAATCACCACTGTTTAACCCAACAACAAATTATTTCCATTCCACATGGCATCTGAATTCTAACCAGGGTCCTTAACACTAATAATCACTCTGCATTACTTCAAAGTTCAGCTAACTAAATCTAGTTGACTGAGCTGGCATTCTGTTTATTGGGAGACACAATGTAAAGAGGTGTCTCCAACACAGTCCAAATAGTGCAGAGAACAGACAGTAACACAGGGAGGGCAGAACCTGCCAGGAAATGCCATTATCCAATGAGTGATGCTAGAACTCGGCCAAGTTACAAGTGGCATTTCAAGGTTTTAAAGAGCACAAGCTGTCTCTGATCTTATCTCCCCGTGACCCTGTCACCCAGGCTGTTAACACACCTAGTGCATGGAAGGGTTGCAAAGGTTTGCAGTCATCCATAACCAAAAAACAAGTAAATCCAAGAAAATGGTGGCTATCTGAAAACAGATGGGAGCAAGGATGGACTCAAAGAGAAGAACAGATCTTCAAGGCATGCCACGTGCAAGCTCTTAACTCAGCCTTCCGCACAGTATTGTCATCTGTGCTTTACAAAAGGGGAAAGAAAGGCCTGTGACTCATCCAAAGCCACATGTGGTGTCAGCTGGCAGAGCCAGGATCCAAACTAAGGAGCACCAGGCCTGGCACCCTGTGCTCAGGTCACAAGACAATACCGCTCTTTCTCCTCCCCCCAGCCATCCAGAACTCCTCATTCTGGGTGTTGATTTTCCTGGTAATTATGCTCCCGTGCTGCCAACCCTTGGAGCTGGAGACCAAAATCCTATAACTTTCTCTCATCCAGCATTTGCAGTTTCAAAGTTATAGAGTCCCAATTCGCTGCTCTCCACTCCAACCTGGGAGGAGGGAAGAATCATATTAAAGCCTGATTTTGTGCATTTGGAGCTGAGGTGGTGCTTACGATTCAAGTGGGGAACTGGTGGTTTATGGCAGTGGCTATAAGCAGCAGTAAGCACCTACCATTTCCAAGCTCTGCCAGAGCACCTCAGTCATGACCTATGGCCCCGCTTCTGTCCTGCTACTCCAGCCGTACACACATACGCACAGCTCTGTCAACACACATCCATTCTGACCCGCATCACGTCACTCCCGACCTGCAGCAGCTGGTCCTGCAAAACACAGACTATGCTATGCAAACATCAACAAGTGACTGGCTCTTTGCCCTGGTCTCAGACTCACAAGTATGTTCCACCATGCAATCTCCTTCGCACCAGCCACTCACTCAACACATGTCCACAATTGCAGAGGCTGGTCAAACACACTCATATGCAATACAGGTCACACTAGCTAGAGCTCATTATTTTCCATCTGTGACTTCATCTGGATTTGAATCCAGATCCTCAGAGATGCAACGTTAGTATATTAACGTCAGCGAGACCTTCGGCCCCCTAGTCTAGTATCTCATCTCTACACACAGTCCTGAGGCTCCAAAAAGCTCTGAATAATGTTATTTTGTTGTCAGTTCAGCACATTCCATTTTAAAACTTCAACGATGGAAAAAAGCTAAGGGGAAAGAAAAGATGACAAGACTTGGTTTACTGTCAGCATGGCAGTTCTTTCCATTATATTAAATCTCTTCTGTGCTAAACGACGAGCCAACTTTGCATTTAGTATTTTTAGTTTCCGCTCGTTTTATTTCAAACATGTGTTACTGCGGCACAATTAGACAATAAGAAGGAAAGACGGTACTGTAGCTAAGGCACCTGCCTCAGTGCACATACAGTACAGCACCTAGGTTTTATGCCCAACTTTGCCACAGATTTACTTGACCATGAGCAAATCATTTAACTTCTGAGTCTCATTAGGCCTACCCCTAGGCCTCAACTGACACATCAGGATCTCACTATGTCAAGCCCTGTACATACAGACGCACAACCAAAGATAGTTTGTGCCCCAAGGAACTTGCTGTCTAAGCAGACAAGACTAACAATGGGTATAAGAAAGGAGTTATTCTTGCCAGGGAACAGCTGCACAAACTGGCATGGCCAAAATTACGCAGGGGATCTGAGGCAGAGCTAGGAGTTTAACAGTGCCAGGCCAGTACTTCAATCACAAAAGCATCCTTGCTCTTAGCTCCCTTATCTGTGAAATGGGCTAGTCCAGCCTACCTCCCAGACCCCATTGAGTGTCTGGAGTGTAAGTGCAAAGATTCCTGCTGTCGCTCAGAATTGGTCCTCTCCCTTCTACATCTGATCCTTGTACATAGCCTTGACACACCGGTCACATGTGGTGAATATATACCTCATCAGAGTACCTTCCACCCAGCCCAACAGACCATTTCACTCTGGGGTGGCCTCTCGAAACCTGCTTTTTGGGTGGAGACATGATGAAATGAGGAAAAACCCACCGTGAATTCCAGCTTCGCACAAGTTTCTCCCCGGCTTTGTGGCAGCAGCAACAGTAGCTGCAAAATCTAGGATTCCTGAAGAGGTATCGGCAAGGGTTACTTCCAGGTCTCCTGTCATTGCTAATGAGACAAGCTGCTAGGTCAGCCCATGCCACCCGCAGAAGGGTGCGCGCTCAGACGGAAGCACAGCTATTTTTCTTTTAAATCCCCTCCTTCCCCTGCCCGGTAGGGAATTTCAACTGAAAAGAGGCCAAATCAGGGCAGCTTTTAACACTGACGTGGAAAACGAAAGGCATTATCAGCAGAACAGAAGCATTATGAAGCTAGACCAAGGAAACCATACGAACCAGAGCAGACAGACAGAATGCCTGAGAACAGCAATCACATTCAATCCTAGACACGATGCTTCTGCTTCTAGAAAACAGACTTCCCACGGTCCCCACAACCTGCCTTAAATCAGCCCCTGCACCATCCATCCCAAATACTTGGGGGATACTAAGGTCCAGACCACTGCTTCCTAATAGGTGAGAACCATGTTTACTCCTCATCCAACTCCCAGTGAAATCAATGGGAGTTTTGCCACTGATTTCGGTGCAAGGCTCTTCTATGCCAGCGCACTGCGATGCCTGGTGAATCAAGCTGGGAATGTGCAGTAGGTCAAACAAGGGAAGGATGCTGTTTCTTCCCCATACCACATGATGTGCAGCCACAAGGAAAAGGGAAACAGACGTGACACTATAAAAGCTGGGGAAGTTTAGATCTTGCCTGACTATGGTACTGGCTCTGTCTGTATTCAGGATGCACAGATCAGTGCCCCGGATGTGAACATAGTATGGAATTAATATCCCCTTTGCACTTCTATAGTGCCTCTCGTCCAAGGGTCTATAAGTGTTTTGCAGATCTGAACTGATTTTCACCAGCTCCTAAGTGACGTAGGAGCCAACACCCCTTTCCAAGTTTTGTCGGCACTTTAGAGCCTCAGTCTCCGTGAAAGTCAACTGGACTTAGGACAAATTTTGAAAAGGAGCAACTCGGCTCCTACATTACTTCAGGACTTTTGAAAATGTAACTCTAGGTCTCAGAGTCACCTCTCTCCCACTACAACGTAGGAAGTTTCATTATTCCCACTTTCCAGATGGGGAACTGGCATCACAGAAAAGGTTAACACATCTTGCTGGAGGGCACACATAGAATCAGTGGCAGAGGGGACACAGCCCAAGGAGTCAGGGCACACAGGGGGTCTCAGTGATAGGGGAGACACAATCAAGTGTCAGGAAGTTACAACCATCTTGTCCTTCCCATGTTTCTAAATGGAAGGGGCCCTTGGTGGGTCCCAGCATGGAAAAGACGAAGGACCACATAAGGATGGCGTCGTAGCCCTTCCTGTTAAAGGTGCTCATTTGCTTCCAATGGCAGACATAGGATGAGTATATGCAGCCCATCAATCACACCTGCACAGCTTGGGAACCCCATCCATTCAAACCCCACAATTACTACAGGGCTGCTTCTAATTTTTCCAACCTGGAGGGCAACACCCACATTAGTTCCCTTGCAAACCTCCAGACCATGCACCAACCACAGTAGATTTGCCTACCCTGAACTTATTGCCAAGAGACCTGTAACAATTCAGGCTTCACCACTTCTTTGGGGTGATAGCAGCACACTTCTGGACTGGACTGGCCTCTTTTCCCAGAGTGATCTATCTGTGCCATGGAGAAGGAGCTGGAGTCATGAACCAGGAGTCAAGCTGAGAGTCAGTGAGGTGCACGCAGGGCAAGATCAAGACTTGGAGGAAGCTGGCACAGGCATGATCATAGTGGCAGTCATGAGGGTTGAGCAGCCAGCAACCTTCTGGCTCCCCTGCGCCCACCAGGTGGACTTGCCAGTTAGGTGGTCCCTCCTGCAATCCAGCTCAGCTCACTAATGTGCCTGGAGGCTGAGCGGGCTAGTCCCCAGACTCAGCCAAAGCAGCTCCCTCCTGCCAGCCTGGCCACCACATGTCATGGTGCGTTCAAGTGTTCAACTCCTCCTGAGATAGTTCTGGGCCCGCCGCTGGCCCTCCCAATCCAGCCCCACCACGGCACTCAGTAACTGTGGTCCTGGCCAGAAGCAGCAGTCTGCCTGGGGGCTGGGGCAGCCTGAAAAACAGCATCAGCTCGGTCCACGCCCCCATGTCCACATTCTGTTATTGTAGGGCACACGCTGGTAGAGACAAGCCGCCGCCTTCGCCTTCTCTGGTCAGGCCGCATCTGGAATAGTGTGTCCAGTTTTGGGCTCCCCACTACTGAAAGGATGTGGACAAATTAGAAAGAGTCCAGCGGAGGGCAACAAAAATGATTAGGGGGCTGGGGCACATGACTTATGAGGAGAGACTGAAGGAACTAGGCTTATTTTAGTCTACAGAAGAGAAGACTGAGGGGAGATTTGATAGCAACCTTCAACTACTTGAAGGGTTGCTCCAAAGAGGAGGGAGGTAGGCTGTTCTCGAGGGTAACAGAGGACAGAACAAGGAGCAATGGTTTCAAATTACACCTGGGGAGGTCAAGGTTGGATATTAGGAAAAACTTTCTCACTAGGAGGGTGGTGAAGCATTGGAATGGGCTATCTAGGGAGGTGGTAGAATCTTCATCTTTGGAGATTTTTAAGGCCCGGTTAGACAATACCCTGGCTGGGGTGATTTAGGGGGAGTGGTCCTGCTTTTAGCAGGGGTTGGACTAGATGACCTCGTGAGGTCCCTTCCAGCCCTATGATTCTATGATTCTCCAGGCCAAAAGCCGCCTCTGAAACACCTGCGGCTGTCTCTTGGCAGCAGCTTCCACAGGGGCATGCCAAAGAAAGAGACTCCACAGAAAGCAGCCATTGCCGTCCCTGTTTCTTAGAGTGAGCAGCATCCACGTAGGAGCCCACCCCCACACCAGGTCAGGGCCTCCCATGAAATGGATTTCCCAGGCCTAGACCCCTTCCTTCTGTAATCCTGAGCGTGGGCAGAATAGCTGCCCCAGAGCCCCCCCGTGGATGCAAGCACAGAGCAATGCAGTGACCTGTGAACATGGCCAGACTGCTGTTACTGCTTCTTGGGGCCAGATACGGAAGCGGGGCAGCAACACTCTGGTATTGACGAGGGTCGCAATGGAGCGGATGAGGCGCCCATGCATTGACTAACCCAGGACGGTGACTCCAGGGCAAGCCCACCAAGACATATCCTGGAACACACTGCTCCCCTGATAAAGAGAGGGAACAGGGGCTATTCTGGGATCCTGGGGAGTAGGGAATACCTCCAGTAGCCTTTCAACAGCAAGAGGGATCCCCACACTTTACGCAGCTATTCTACGCAGATGCTGTTTCCCAGTTAGCACCACCATCGCACGCAGCTCTCTGCTGTGACTTTCCAATGGGAGCCACCTTGCCCTCACGGTGCAGCCTAGTCCTCTCACCAGGGCAGGACAGCTGGGCTTGTGCTCAGGGGAAGGGGGTGGATCACAGCGGCAAGTCACCCAGCAGACTCCCAGGTCGGGTGCCTCTGACACGGGTGCAAGGTCTCCAGACATAAGTGACAGGGAAGGGTCAGAGTGCTGATCCTCCGTCCCCTAATCAGAGCAAGACTTTTATTGCAGAAGCAGAGCCGGGATAGATGGTGCGCAACCAAAGTTCAGCTGGTGAACATTTAACAAGTGAAAACGGCCTTTTCTTTCCATGCTATTCTAACATGGGGAAATCATCTTTCCAAGCACCTAACTCCCCACCCCGCAATTCACACCCTGGGTAAGACAGACAGCTCCCACTAACCAGCCTAAAAGGTCCAGCAGCCTCTTAAGTACATTCTTTTTTTCTCATTCAGTGCAGGGCCTGGCTGGCAGAAAGACCCACACACAGGTCTGGAGGCTCAGTCTGTCCCTGCGCAGCAGGTGGGTGACAGGTTTGCAGGGACCCTGGAGACTGTCTCCCTGGTGATGGGTTTCTTGGTCTGCCCTGCAACCAAGAAACAGCACCAGCCTGAGGAGTTCCAGCGGGCCGTGAACTGCTCATAACAAAGGCTGGCAAACGAGGGGCCGCGTGGTGGGCTGAGCACAGCAGCGGGGAATCTTGCAGCTGATCAGCTCTGCCCCTCGCCAGCAGGAATCAAAGGAACAAAGGGAGAGTGAAGCACAAGGTCATGGGAATTATGGGCCATAATTTAACTGAGGGCAATGGGTGTGGAAAAAATTATTCAGGGAAGGCAGAGACGGGGGCAAAGGAAGGCAATAGGCCTCTGGAAGCCAGGATCCCAGTGCAGGGAGTACAATGAGCAGACCTTGTCACAGGTTCACTTCTTGCAGAGAACAGGGAAAAGCCTGCAGCTAAAAACCAAAAGAGCACCAATGCGATGATAATGCTTTGGGCAGCTCTGGAAACAGTTTCTTTGCACCCTTCCGGAAATGGAAGATTTGATCTCTCCAACTAGGCAGTTCACTGGTTGAGAGGACTCTGCTAGGTACGGCAGCTGGTATGTGTGTAGAGAGCGCTCAGCCTCTCATTCTGATCGGTACTGCCTTGTAGCTTTCTGTCTGTCTGTCTCCACCTGTTGCCTTCTGTCCTATTGTTAGACTGGAGGCAGGGAGTGTCTTCTGGTTCTGTGTTTGAACTGTGCCTCGCACAAGGGGCCTGGCCCATGGCTAGGGCTACTAGTCACGACCAAACAAACAATAAATGATAAATAATGATTTGCCAATGAAGTCACGAGACTCTAGCTAGAGATGAAAGCATAGTAAGCCTCAGAGATCCAGGCCTGCACCCCAACTTTGTGGTTGGGGCCCATTCTTTGCATACACCCAAACATCGACCCTTCAAGTTCCCGGTAACAAAATGCTTTTGAAACAGGGACAGGCTGAAAGGGAGTTCTCCTGGGGGACACTGGACAGGGACGGAGCATGAGGAGATAGGGCATACTGATGGTTTCTCTTTCCAACTGGATCACTCCCATTATGGGGTGCTGAATGTCCAGTACTGAATACGGGCTTGGACTGCAAAATCTGCAGGGTGCATAGACCATCAAGGGCCTGACGACAGCTCACACAGGCAAACCTGAGCTAGCTGGGATCTAGCCAGTGCAGCTAAAAGCAGTAAAGATACAGTGGCAGGGACCCTGAATGGGCTGTGCAAGCCGACCTGGGACCTTGGCTCTGTGCTCCCATTGCTAGCCCACCCAGGGTCCGTGCTACTGCACCGTCACTGCCATGTTTATCCACACTATTGAGATCAAAGCTAACACGGGTCCACCTACCCAAACGCAATCACATTGCCGAGAGTAGTGCAGAGAGACTCTTAACTTATTCCTTTTTTAAAAAAATCTTTTCCCTGACTCTCCCCGTTTTGACAGGCTTTTCCTGAGCCTCCCTTGGTAGAAACTGGAGCGCCTGTGGGCAGATCAACCACAAAGTCGGGGAGAGAAGGGGAAAAACTTGGCATGCAGATCCGTCCTTGTATCCCGCGAGGCAGGCGGTGGTAAACAGCCATGGAGCAATACCTAGACCCCACCCCCCAGGAATGGAGAAAGTGCTCCTGTAGCAAGACCACTAAGTGCCTCACCACCCCCAGGAGGCGGGTTTAGTATCACATTTTACAGATGGAACACTGACAGAAATAGGGCACATGAATGCACAAGGTGACAAAGAAAGTTAGTGGCCGAGGTGGACATTCAAACCCAGGGAATCCTAACTCCAAGTCCCATGCTATATTCCGTCAACGCTTCCCTCCCCAAACCGAGTCCCAGTTATTTGCTGTAACCTGTAGGCATGCTGCCTCTCACACAGCACATCAGCAATGGCCCGCCAGCTACCAGCTGTCTGTGTCCATTCGCTCTGCATGAGCGGCAGCAAAGGGCCCAAATACTGAGATTCCCAAGGAGTGTTACTGAGGGAGGCACACCTTAGAGCCATCCTTCAATCTGGCTGCAATAGGGTTGGGAATGAGCAAATGTGCACAAACTCCCCCTTGTCTCCCACCTCCCTAGAAATTAATTTTTACAGAATATCCCAAGCCATAAAAAGGTGGTAATTAGACATAATATGAAAAACACTCAGAGAGGATATGCTTTGCTTGAGTAAAACAATGGGGCTTGTTTTATATGTTACCTAGAGAGTTTTGGCTCAAGTATGAGCCCCCCCCCCCCCCCCCAAGCTAGGAGGAGGACATAGATTCATGGATAGATTCACAGATTTTAAGGTCAAAAGGGACTAAAATGATCATCTAATCTGGCCTTCTGCAGAAGAACCGCCATACCTCAGTTCACCTGTCTGTGAAAGGGAACCATAACCCTCATACCTGCCTCAAAACATGATCTGAGCGTCATCAGTGCCGGCAGAGGGCTCCAAGGCCAAGAGATGAGGCTTTGGCAGCAAAGCACTATCCCACAGAGTGCCATGACCCCGGAAACCTCAATTCCACCTCTCCCTGCTTAGGCTGAGCCTGCTCTCGTGGGAGGTCCCACATTTGTGTCTGTTCTTCAGAGAGCTGCTCCTGATTTCTTGGACCCATCCCACCCTGTGATAAAAGCCGGCCACTGTAGCTCCCTCACCCCAAGACAAACCCTCAAAGCTTCTCTTTTTCTGCTGTCGGGATGCGCTTGCCATGGCCCCGGCGCTGGCAGGCACCATCAGCAATGTGGCCTGGAACCCCCCAAGAGCAAGCGAGAGGAAGGGGAGCATTGCACGACCTTGGCTCATTGCCCCTCTTGACTGAGACAAAGCATCTCGTGTGTGTGGCCCATGCCGGTGAGCTGATATTCCCTTAAATGCCCTGCCTGGCTGCTCGCCTGTGCAGGTTTCTCTCAGCACGAACCTCACCGTGCCGCTCTCAAAGGTGAATGCTAAAGACAGCGATTTCAGACACAGCTGCGGGGGGTGCTGTGCCCTTAGCACCATTTAAACGTCCGATTGCACTCATTCAGCCCCTGAAAAAACCAGCGCTCTTCCAGCCCGTGACAGTTTTGACAGCCAGACTCCTTAATTCCTTTTTCTTATTCCCTTAATCTGTCATCTTTATCAGGCTGGGGAAGTGCCAGGCAGCATGCAAGAGACCCGGCCCCGATCAATCTCCACATTACAGCTGACAGAATGGTGCTAATAACTTATTGATCTAATGTTTGCCAGGCCCCACTGGGGCTGAAAGGCTGCCATTGATTGGCTTGAGAGAAAGAGCCCCTCAGTCGAGAGCAGAGCGGAATGTCTTCAAATTGTCTTCTTCCCATGGAGCTCACTGGGAGGCAGAGGGAAGACAGGGAGAGGAATGAAGAACGGGAGAAAGGAAGAAACAGAGAGGGAAAGGAAGAAGAGGCAAGATGAGTGAGGAAGGAAGGAAGTTTGTGAGAGAGAAATAAAGAAAGGCAAGGGAGAGAAAGGAGAAATGAAAGGAGAGAGGAGGAAAGACAGAACAGCAGAAAAAAGGAGAAAGGTAAATGGAGGAAATTAAAGAACAAATGACAGTCTGGAGCTGGACACTCCTGACAGACAGCCCCACATTCTTCTTGCTGACAGCACAGGATCAACTTCCAGCTCCCTGCCCCCACCAGCCCGCCCAACTACAATGCTACTGCTCAGGAGTAAATTTATTTTTGAGTGCTGCAAAAACGCGCAGCGGCGAAATGCTCCCCCAGGAGCATTCAATCCCAAACTCCAGCACACGGGGACAGGGCATGCGGGGCGGGGATTCCTATTTTGATTAGGAGCCAGCTTCTCACAGCAGCCCACGGCAGCTGATGCTTCCCCGCCAGTTCGATTGGTACCACAGGCTAGAAGTTTGCATCTGCCTCACAATGTGATTGATGACTTGAGGAGCCACAGAAAGGCATGGGCAGAGGGGAGGTCTTTGCTCTATTCCACTAGGGCTGGGGGTCTGCGAACTAGCTACCTGTACAGGTAAAGGGACAACAGGAATGCATGCACAAGCGACAGTAGCTGCTGCAACGAAAGCTCATCTACAACCACCACAGCACTATCGCTTTCTGCAGATTCGAGCTCGGCCGGAGGCAAGATGGGGTGACTGAGCGCTTACACACAGACTAACCTGAAAAGGGCATCAGTCAGAGGCACCCTCCGATTCCTGGAAAGGCACCTGGTTCTAAGCTCCAACCTGGAATGGTTCTCCAATTGGAAAGATCTGTTAAGTTCGCACCCCAATCAGGCTTATTTAGACAAGTCGGATCTGAACGGCAGGGGCGGTTTTTAAAAATCTCTATCTTGGCCTCCCCAAGGCCAGCTCTTTAGTGTCGCTCCTCTGAAAAAAAGAAACCCGGCCATATCTGTCTCCAGGAAGGAGGACTTGTCCCCTTCTTCCACAGGCTGCTGAAGCACAGAGTGATCTCACAGCCAAGTGCATGAAAGAAAGCAAGGATCAGGTAGCCAAGGGCTGCTAATCACAACACAGGCTCTTTGTTGACATACTGGGATGGGGGGAGTAATTAAAAAGCTCCAAGCCAACATATGCCTTAGAGCAAGAGGTCCTGTAACTTCCAGGCAGGGTGGGATTGACTTCACAGCAGCCAATTCTGATAACGTATACATAGACGCATGTGCACACACTTAATTATGTGTGTAGTCACACACACATACACAACCTAAATGTGGGTGCACACACATATATGCATACTATATGTGCATGCATTTTTGGAGGATAAAAACCTGGCACTGAAATCTACTGATTTATGGCAATTCACTTCCCACTCCCCAGCAGCGAGAGTGGACAAGTCAGGTGCCACATTACACCCCATATTGGATTTCTATATATAACATCAGTGAGATGTCACAGCATCAGTGATTTGTTTTCTGCTTTTTACTAGCTGCCTGGAGACACCTGGGGAAAGAGTTTTGTTTGGGTAATTTTGTTTTGGGCAGGAGGCTTATGGGAGGGTTACTTTTGGAAGCAGGGTAATCTCGCTCTTTCTGGATCTGTAAGGAGGGGATGAAAGAATCTGTTTTGCTTATTTCACTTCCCAAAACACAGGATGTAGTAGGAGTGAATTAGGTGGATTTCTTCCCCGAAGGGCTGCCTCCTCCCATAAAAGTGAGATTCATTGCCCGAGCTACAGACACTCCACCTTGCTAGATCCAGGCACAGAGCAAGCCAGGGCTGCATGAACCATCCTGGCTCTCCTCACAGAGGCTGCGCCACCTGTTCTGTGCAGATCCCCATACGAAGAGGCAGGCGGGTTTACCATGACAATGTCCCCACAAGGGACATTAGCAATACAACCTCCCCAAATTAATTTTGCTTATGATTTAACCAGATCCGGAACCTTGCTCTCTGCAGGGATTTGCAAAGCCATGTAGAAAGGAGTACTGAACTAGGTGGGTCCCTGCAGGCAGCCACAGAAAACTAAACAAGCCCCTTTGTGCCAGCATACAAGGGATGTGGGCTTGATTCAAGGACCACTGAAGCCAGTGGGAAGACTCCTTTTTTAAAAAAATACAGATGTGCAAGATGAGCGAGCAAAAGGTTAAGTGACTTGGACAAGGTCACATAGTAAGTGAGTGTCGGAACGAGGTTTAAAACTCGAGTTATTTCTGACTGCCAGTCGGACACCTGTACACTGAGCCATGCCGCCATGAGCCCCGTGCTCTGCCACAAAGAGGAGCGAACCGTACTTCTGGCACAAGTTCACATGTTGCTCCTTCATCTCTGGAGACCTGAGTTCAAATCCCAGAGCAGGACAAAGCCCCCAGAAGAGGACAATTCCCTCCAGCTTCCAACAGGCAGCAGCAGAAACAGAACATGAGAGGAGCATAAACTGGGAAGGAATCTGCTGTTCCACTGGTGACTGAACCCCATCCCTGATGCAGCCTAAGTAAACAGCTGTCCCTCATGATAACATATGTACACAAAAGTGACTGGGCTTCCCATCCCCCTCTGCTCATTTGGCGCTGATTTTCTGCTCAATTTAAGGCAGCAATTCAATAAAGACTTCCCCCCCTTCCCTTTTTTCTTTTAGAAAATGAAAACATGCTTATGTCCTGGCTCGTTACCCCAAGCTCAGAAAACAGCCCATTCATTGCAGTTGTCTCTAATCATTAGCTACAACATCCCTGGCTCCAGAGTTAACTCTTGCCTGGCTAGAGGCAAAGCCCACTGAAGTAAAAAATGGGGCTCTGAGTTCTGGATCAAGTCTGTGGAGAACAGTACAAGGGAGGGATCTAACATTCATTCACACACACACACACACACACACACACACACACACACACACACTAAACAGGATCTAACAGACACACACACACAACCCTCTTCTTGGATGAAAAGCAATATAATGGATCTAACACACACACACCCATTCCTGAAAAACTCCCAACAATTTTAACACAAGCATATTCAATTTTCACTTCTGATTACACTGTATTTCATAGCATTGCTCAGATAACCAGACTTGGAAAACGCTTTCCTGGCTTTGCAACCCAATCTTTGGCTGACCCTAAATAAGCTACTTCCCCCTCTCTGTGCCCCAAGTTTCCCATCTGTAAAATGGGTAATAAGCCCCTCACCCCCACAAGGCACTTTGAGACCAGTGGATGAAACATGCTATACAAGTGTTTTTACCAGCAGCAGCTAAGGATGAACAGTACCACAGACGTGCTACGTTTTATGATTATGTGAAGTCTTTCAAGGAGAACTTATCCCAAAAGAGAAAAGAAAACATTAATCGTGCAAAGATAAAACAGAACTAACAAACTGGAGGAAAAACCCAGCATTCCCAAATTGTGGCCAGAGACAAAGAGGGAATAAGCCCAATGGAAATTTGGGAGACTGCTTTTTGGCCAGGTTGTCTGGACAGTCTGCATCTGGTTTGAGCTGAGTTACACAGGATTCACCCTGGCAGTAAATAGCAGCTGTGTCTGGTCCTACAGCCTGGGCCAGGTTTGATGATGATACTATTGCTGTTAGGCCAGGATTTCCAGTGTCAGTTTTTCCCCACAGAGATCAGCCACCTCCAAAGACAGCTGCGCCCCGTGGCCATTCACGGTAGGGAGAGCGCTAGCTTTCAAGCTCCATGAAACCTGCAAACCAGGAGAGCCCTGGAATCATTGGGGAGACGGACTTCCAATCCATGGGATGGTTCCAAATACAATGTGGGTCTCCTGCTGCCTGAATGGCTTGACTGGTCCTGCCAATTGTGTGGTGTCTTAAAAGGACCATGGCACACAGCTCCCCACTGGCCTGCTCTGGGGCAACAGCCATCAAACCAACTTCCTCCTCTCAGGTAGGGACAGAGAAGACAGGGGGAGGACATCGACCACTGGCCTGATGCTGCAAACCCTACTCAGGCAAATATTCCTGCTGCAGCCAGCAGGACAACTCATCTGAATGAAACCCACAGACAGGCTCCAGGAGGGGGAGCAACTAGAGAAAAGGGGAACGGGAGGAAGAGGAAACCAAAGGTCTTTACCAGGGAGAGGAGAGACTGCAAGGTTGGAGATGGCACCTCCCACTCCCCAAGAGGTCAAGTGCCCCCCAAACCCTGAAGCCAGCCTGGCGCACACCCGAAGGGAGAAGCTCGTCCACCTGTCAGCCAGCCACTGGGTCTGCAAGGCCATCCTCACACCCCGCCTCTTGCGTGCCCTGGCAGGCAGCATGAGCCAAACTGGATAGAGGGGATTGGACTTGTTTACAGACAGACACACAGCGAGCTGCTTAAAGGGGCTCTAAGTCTGTGTTTGATGTGCAAACCGTCAGCTTTGCTGCCGTGACTTTGTCAGGCTCTGCTCATCCTTCTGCATCTCTCTCTCTCTCTCTCTCTCTCTCTCTCTCTCTCTCTCTCTCAATTAAGATTAAAAGTGCCTTATGTCATCATCCTCTCTCAAGGCAAATCCCTCTGTAGTGCCACTGCAGCACCTTGTCTGCTGCCTCATCTTTATCTGATCCAGTTGGAAACTACTTTTATATTCTCATTAGGCCCATTGGCTGCTCTCCGCCCCCTCTTCCCAGCCCCCACCCTTCTCACACTACCTTTTCAGATGTTGTTAAGCCTCTTACCGAATCTCCACAGTACAGGCGGCCTCCGTGCATTCCCAAGGCAGACAAGTCCCAATATTTTCCCATTTGCCATGTTACATCCCAGCTGTGACCTCTCTGCAGTAAACACCACAGCATGGCGTCATGGGGACGGGACCGGGTGTTTTGGAAGGAACGCAGAAAAATTCAAGCTCTGGAGGTGGTAGGTTATGTAAAGAAGCAAGTTGTAGGGGAGGGAGAAATTCACTGACAACTGCTACGTACATGGGACTGGTACATCGGGGCAACAACCGCAGGCATTTTCCCAATAGAGCCATGCCTTTACTGCCCAGGTAACCCAGATGATAGCGCCTGAGTTAGCCAAGCTTGCGCCACTATGTCCTTCCTGTTTCTGCACCTCCTCACATGTCTGGGGTCATAGCCCATGGTCCTTCGTACTACGATGCTCTAGGGTTCTCTCCCAGTCAACTGCAGGAAAATTGTCTGTCCTTTGGGTGGGAGTGGGGAGGATTGTGGGAATGCACTGGAGGACTATGAACAGTCGAATAATTTAGCCATGAGTCCTCACTGCAAAGTGAGCAGGAAATTGAAGTAGAGCTCAGTTCTAACCCACACTGCCAGTCAGATAATCTAATGCAAGATGAAAGCATTGGATTAGAAGTTTTCCTGTATGGATGGTGGGGTGAGTTAAGGTTAAAAGCAGACAAGCTGGTTGCCTCTGCAGTGTAGACATACCCTAGATACCACACAACATCCAAACATCAGTTTGAGCGTAAAGAGCAGCACAATCAGCCGAGTTTTACATGCCCCTTTTATGCTTCACTCGCGGCTGCCGGAGGAACCAACCATTCTTTTGTTCTCTTTCAGAAATAACAAATGTTGGTGCTCAGCAGGCCTATGCAGTGCCTGTGTTAAGTCATCATACAACACGATGAACCAGGGGACAGTACAGGGCACTACAGAAAGACAGCTCTGACCACTCAGGAGCCCATTTCAAAGCCAAGCTCATTTCAGACCTCACATTGAACAGCACCGTGTTCTGCAAGTAGACTGACCATCATGGGACTGCTCACAGAATGTAGGGCTATGCAATGAAGATGAAAGAGAAGGGATCTGGCCCTGGATTATTATTTATTATTTGGCTTAAATAAAGTCTCTGGGCTCTGACTGCTCTCTACCCCACTGTAAATCCAGAGTGACAGTAAAGCTACTCTGTATTCACACTACTGGTTATCAAGAGCAGAACAGGTGCCACTGAATGTGTGATTGAAGACTTAGAAACCATTTCTCAAGAAGCAGGAGTTAGCTCCTGGTCTCGTTTATAACACAGAGTTACTCTAGATTTACCGCGTCACAACTCAGAGCAAGTCTCGCGCCTGGAGTTTAAATCTGGGCTTCACAACAGCTGATTCCTCCTCCTCTAAACATTTTCACCAACCATACATCTAGGCAGCTGGCTTCAGCCTTTTTCTTCAGCAAGCCACTGAATGGGAAGCCCTGTGTTCCAAATGCAAATCAGGGGAACAGACACAAGCATTTTCTCCTCCCCAAATATCTGCTCATCCTACTGAGCCAGAGGCGGAGGTCTGAGGGTTAATGCAGGATTTAGTGATCTAGTTCCCATTAAGTATGTAAGCACAACTCCTGATATAGCTCACAGAACACACCCATTGCGGGAAAGGATTGGGGATTTTACCCAACACTACATTCTGGATTACTTCTCTCCATGTAGGGCCTCACCAGGAAAGGAGAAAGAAAGGGGAGGGAGGTGGAAGAAACTCTGAGCCAGGGCTGGAATGGTTTCCATCAGCCAGTGACCCAACATGGACTGCAAACGGGCAGCTACTTCCTGGAACCCAGGGCACCAGCCCGGCTCCTAGAGAAATCCAAGCACAGCACTGATAATAATTATCATAAATCTTCAGTGTCGGACAGCCGACCCAGCATGCACAGGTTTGCTCCTCGATTAAGAGATCTCAGTAATATGTGAAGGTTCCCAGTGGGGACAGAGCAGCAAGATACAGCTAACATGCATCAAACACATAAGAATATCTCAATCATTACCACTGCCAATGGTGGCTCCAAAACCGATCGATAGGGCAATTAGATTTTATCAGCACACGCCTTTCGGCCTCCTCTTCTGCTGTCTTTGCAAAAGCCTTGGTTATATCTGCCTTTTCGGGGTCCTTTATGTCTTGCTGAGAAATGATGGCTGGACCAGGTTATTGTTTTTGCAGGCGGGGTTTGTTCTGCCTTATTTTATTTATTCAAGGTTCACGAAAAGGGGAAAGAATTCGAGTTAAGCTGTGAGCAATTTGCAGCCAGACCTCCTATTATTAGTAATGTTATTTATTATTTATATTACCATAGTACTGAGTCCTAGCCATAGGCCAGGTGCTGTACAAGCCTCCTGTCTTCACAACACACACAGGGAACTTGCATAGGGAAAAGCCAATGTAAAATCCCTGAAGTCAGATTGCAACCTACATCTCTTGCATGCCAGCAGGGGAGAAATAACACAGACTAGTGGCGAGGGCAGGAGGAACTGCCAGTCAGAGACCTCCCCCATTGATCCGCCTTATATTCCTGGGCAAGACCAACCTTTGCCTCCTTAGCATGATGCTTTGGATATAAAAGACACTATACGATACTGCAACTTCTGTGGCCGGCATTCACCCTAGCAGGGTAACAAAACCTTTCTCCCAGCCTTTGTCAGTCTTTTGGAAGTACACTGAAAGCTCCTGAGGGTTGCAACTTCTCTTATGTGCACATTGTACAGCTCTCAGCACAACGGGCCCTGATCTCTGTCTCTACTGCAATGCAAACAACAAACAGGGAGTGCTTACTGTTATTTTCTCTCGTCATGACTGTTGTGCAGACTTAGCACCAGCTAACCCATCACACTAACCCAGCACCAAATTTAAAGCTCTGCAGGTGTAAATCAGTTGTGGCACTTCCCCCTTGTTTAAAAGAAAGAAGAAAGAAAAGGATCACCAGCCACAGGGCCCAGAGTTCTGGATTTCCATTCCCTTTGCTTCCACATGTTCGACAGCAGAGAATCAGCTAGCAGGCGAGTGGCGTAGGCATGTAACCAGCAGGGATCTCAGAAATCCGTTTGCCACAGAAAAATGCAGAATTGGCATTTTTACAGAGAATCTTTAATTTTTGCATTTTGTGAAAAAATAAAAACACACCCAGGAGAGCCTCATTTACCCATGCCTCCATTATCCAGCCCTCAATATGAATCAAAACACCAGCCGCCCGGAACAGGCTGCCCAAGCCCCTCCGCTGTCAGTCCCCTGGGAGGCTGGTGGCTTGGTTAATAGGGAGAGCTGGATAACGAAGGCTCAGATAAACGGGGGTTTTTCTACTGTATATGAGTAAAACACTGTGTTCAACTGATACCTATATATACTGTGGCTAGGGAAACTGAAGTTCAGCTTTTCAGTTTAATCACAGAAAAAATACAGATTTCTTTCTTTCTTTCTTTCTAATTAGAGAATTTGGGAGGTTTATCCTCATGAAAAACTAGGATTCCTGGTAAACTGCCTGCACACCAAACTGTCAGACTGGGCTCCCTGTTGAGTAGAAAGGCGATCGACTTCCAAACAGCAGGGAAGATCAGGTTTAAATTGCCCTTATGGAGCCATGAGGACCCTCAGCACCACACCTTCGTATTCCCAATTTCCCCCAACATCTCGTGGGCTGGTCAACCTCATTAGACACGCCAAATTCATCATGTCCTCAACAGCATTCTCACTTGCTCAGCAGCCTCTCACAGTCCCTCTTGTACAAAACACAGGCACATTTCAGCCCCTCTCTTTCATCTCTCACATGTTCAGTAAGATCTGAGCCAGACTTTGTCACTCTGACACTGCAACGAGCCAGGTTAACAGGATCCAGTCAATCAAGGACCAAGCATTTCCCTGTCTCTGGGGTTCGGGATGTCTCTGAGGGTTTTGGATTCTCTCTTTGTTAGTTCCCTGTCATTGCTGCATGTTGCTAAGAACAAACAGAGCACATTTTGCTCTTCTGTGGGCTACAGAACTCAGAGCATTTTACAGGCCTCAGTTAGGCCTGGCAACCTCTCATCAAAGAAAATCATAGAAGCCTGTTCTCACAAATCAGGTCAGTGGAGGCTCCCACAGCAGATAAGTCACTTGGGTCAAGGTCCCACACAAAGTCAGTGACAGTGGGGGAAAGAGGACCCAGGAAGTCTGAAATCCTGAGCTCTGACCACTGGACAGCACTGTCTCCATCAACATAAAAAATGAAGAAATTGTCATGACATCACCTACGTAAGTTTCAAGCCAGCCCCTTGATTCTGGGCTGCAGCAGGGCAGGACAGCCTGGCTGAGAGATAGGCCAGCCATTGCAAAGGAAGGAGGGATTCCAGCAAAAGGCTGAAGCGCATAACTTGCCCTCCTGGAGGCATTTGCTGTCAGCAAATTTGTGGAGCCGTGCTGGGTGGCTGCTGAGGGACAGGAGGGGTCTCACATATTTTAAAGGCTTGTGCCCCACCTGAGTAGGGTTGGACCCAATCTGCAGAGCATAGCTCCTACATCCCAATCTCCCCAATGTTCAGGGTCAGGGTATGAACCCAGGACCCCGTTTCAAACCATTATCTAGAGATGGACCAACCAGCTAAATTAAAAATCAGGATCTGAAATTCCCCCCACCTTCAGGGGCTCTTGTCTCTAGGATATTGTTTAATGTCCCCCTCATACAGGTCTTAACAAGCTGAGATGACAGAAGGCGCTTTTTTTTGGGAGGGGGGGGGTTGGGCTGAGGAAAGCCATTGCCAGTTCTCGTTTCTTGTTAAAATCCAGTTTCATGGACTAAACTTCCTCCTGGTAAATCTACAGGGAGGACGTTTGGCTCCCTCATTATACACCTCGCTTTCCCTGTCTCTGAACCAATTGGGGACTGACTGTGCAAAGCTGCACTCACAAAGCTCCAGCCAACGTGGCAGTCAGCAGGTGCCTGGCTTGGGGAGGAGGCACCTGAAAAGTTTGCACTAGGCTCTCTCTATGGGAAGCTCCAAAGGAGTATCCGTGTTAGTCTAGTGCAGAGAAACGGAGTCCTGTGGCACTTATAAAGACTAACAGATTTTTTTATCGCATGACCTTTCGTGGGAGAAAATCCCACTTCGTCAGGTGCTTTGAAGATGGGAAACTTACAGAATGGGAGGAAATTAAATGCAGGGAAGTGCTCATGTGATGAATAAATCTCTTAGTCCTTAAAAGTGCCATGGGACTCTGTTTGTTTCCATAGGAAGAGTTTGTTTCTCTTCCTTTGCTGCGCTGGTGCCTCACCCATTAACCAGTGAAGCCTTTCAAGCACGTGCTTATGTGCCTGACCGCACAGGGGCCCTGATTCAGCTCCCACCCGCATCACCGGGAATCTTTCCATTCATTTTAATGGGCGCTGGACCACACCATACAGAAGGAGAGCAGCTGCACCTGCTGAGAGTGCGCGTTCCCTATTATGCACACCCCATCTCCCCTACCTTCTGCATCCTTCATTTTATATTGCATTCCCCCAGGAAAACTAGATTCTGGATTAAGCTGCATAATCAAGGCCAATGATTTACACGCACAGTTCAAGCAAAGACCCTATTAACATACACATCTAAATTTTGACTGTGGAAGATCAGGGACCAGTGGAATCGAAAGAGAAAGACAATAACCTGCCGGCCCAGACAAACAGCCTTCCAAGCAAGAGAGTCCAAAATGAAAGGGGCAAAGAAGACACTAATGTTGACACCCTGCTCCCAAGGCTGGTTTAAAAAAAAAAGTTACAAAGCACTGCTCAGAAAGTAGGAGTTCCTGAAAAGTAAACCTTTGTTGCTGTCAGCCTAAAATAGTCATTTGCTTGTTGGGACCCCGCTCCTCTCCGAAACACCCTGACAAGACTTCCCACTTGGTAGCTTTTAAAAATACACCAGTATGGCCCAGATTCTCTAAGCTCAATGGAGTCATTCCTGATTTACACTGGAGTGAGTGCCCCCCTTCCTGTCTAATGTCAAGATTTCTGATCTGTGCTGCCCCAGTGTCAACCTAGAGCAAGTCTGTTGAGTAAAGTTACTGAGGACTAGCCCTAGAGTCATTGAAATCAGAATCCAACTTTGCTTTTCAGAGGTGAGTGGCGAAGACTAATAATCTGCCCAAACCAACTGCTAGCCATCCTGCAGGAGCAATTCACCAATTCTGCAAGAATAAATGGAGCTGACTGCATCACAAGTGTCCAGCGCCCCACTTGTTGATCACTCACCAACAAGACCTCCCTGCTCGTCACTTTCTTCCTGATGCTGACATCCAGAGGGGCACAAGTGCAAAGGTCTACTAGAGTATCTCTAGTTCAACACAACAAGCAAGTGGAAGCCAGGTGAACTTCTGTAAGGCCAGGCAGCAGTACAATGCCACAGAAATATCCTTGCAAAGAGCTGGCAGGGACGGACATAGCATGGAGAGCCCCTGATTGATGCAATTACAAATCAAACAGTGCTCTCCGTGCCAGGCCTTTCTGCATCACTGGCCACTAACCCCGGGGACATTGCACTTCTTTGCTGGAGCGCTCTCCTCCCCTGCATTTTAACACAGACCGCTAGATCTGAGAATAAAGCGGAGCTGAAATCTCGCACAACTGCATCACTTTAACATTACTAACAAAAAAAAACCTTTCATGTTCCTTTTTGTCCATGAATACTGAGAGACTTGCATACCTTGCCCTGAAATTTAGTGAAGCTGGACGGCCAAAGCAGGTTGGGAGGTGAAACGGGGAGGTCAGCAAATCAAACCGAAGTCCCCGCTGGAACTTTCCTCTTCCCAACAAAAGAGGACAAAAGAGCCAAGCACCCTGTCTGCTTACCTGCTGCTCCTAAGCCAACGTCGATGTTGTTTCTCTTGAATTCACAGCGACTCTGGGTCTCTGGCATAACGAGCTGGCGGCTCTGATGCAGGTTGGAGATGATGGTGGAGAGGTCGTTATCACGGCTGCAACAGAGCAGAAAAATACCAAGTTAAGGATATCCTATTTACCACCACATAATTGATTTTCGTGTCTGAGTGTGTGTGCGTGCGTGCGCAATTCTTTTTTGTTTGCCCTAGAGATTTCTGAATTAGGAAAGGAAGATTTTTCCCTCCTTCCCCCACTTTAAGTTCCTAGGCAACCTCCTCCATTTTCAGGGAGGGGAAGACCCTGTAGGGCAAAGCACTTTCCAGGCAGTATGCTTGCTGCCAGCAAAGAGCTCTGCAGAGACCAGCACCCCTGGTCTCCCCTCTGCCAGAACACGCACCCCAAGTTAAGTACCTAGAAATGTGGTGGAGAAACATGCATGACTATTCAAGGACTGGTAAAAACCTGGAATTCAAATGATTGACAGATGGATGATCATTAACAGACAGCTATTTGGCTAGCTTTTCACTTCCTCCACTGTGTGTGTGAGAGACTGTTTTATTTTCTTGCATAATATTTTTATACACAGAGAATTACCATGGACTCATTCACAGTTGTGGCCCAGAGTTAAAGATATTACCTTTTTATTAAGTCCTATTTTCAGCCTAGCATTCCAGCTGATACCAAAAAACTACTGCTCCCTTCTGGGACGAGAACACGCAGAGTGAGTGATTAAATATTATTTCCCCTGTTATCCTTGTATCAACGCTGCTTCAACGTGGGCTAGTTTCAGCTCACATATTTTTTAAATGTTCTCTTTCTACTCTATGAATGCATGAACGAGCGAGAGAGAGAGAGAGAGAGAGAGAGAGAGCAAAGACGTTTCAGAGTAGCAAATACTAAAGTTAAGGTCACAAAGTCTCTGTATTACAAAACCTCTGTTGCCTTTCCATAGAAAGTATGAAAACAGATAAGGACATTCAAAAATATAGACAATATACAACACATGAGACAGAAAGCTAAATACACAAATGTATATCCAGGAGCTAACACTGGAAATTCTCCATCTCTTTTTGTTTAATGCTGTACCACCAATGTCTCTAACACATGTAAACACTGTGGCTATTTTCCATCCTTCTCCAGCCTGAGGTAAGTAACTTCTCCCTGTGAGACCTGGTTTAAGATATCTGAAGAAAAGAAAGTCAGAGGGTCCCTTACAACTGTTACTCACATGACCAGTGCACCCACTCTGTGCGTCTGCAACACACAGCACATGACCACCGCCTCGCTGGCTCGGAGGAGATCGTCCTAACCTGGGACCACCACCAGGGCAACTCAGAGGGTGCATTATCTGCAGAATTAGTTAGCCATCATATCCCCTTAAATATCCCCCATCACCACCCCCCTGGCCATCACAGTGAGGAAAAACCACAGAGCTGCTCAAACGCTTCAAAGAGCCCATCCCCAGTGGAGAAGTGGGGGCTAATCTGTCGTCTAGCTCTCTGCTAATCAGATAAGTTTATGACAGAAAGTCTTTAGACAGAGGTACTTTCAGCAGGCGTCTGGCTCCAGATTTTCACGGGATGCAGCAGACAAAAACAGACTTGGCTTCAGCAGCCACTGTCATCTGCCCTCTTGCTCCCCTCCCCCTCCCATCTTGGGACCAAAATCTCAAAGCCCTTTAGCTTCCAATGCTTTATTTTCCTCCACTAAACCGGTGCAGATTCCCCCTTATGCAAGCAGAAGGCTAATTACTTAAGCAAGTCCGCAGGTGATGGGGAAGCCCCTTTCCCCCTGTCCCAAGCAGTTTTGAGTCTTATCCTCTTTGAGCTGCCACCTTTAAGATGCATTATGCAAATATTTTGCTGGTTTAAGTCATTTATGAGATTAATTTGAAATGATTATCGGTTCTTTATAATCATGCACATCAATAACTGGATGTCGGGGACAGAGGACAAATGCAGATAAATGCTGTCATCAGCACAATGGGGAAGGGAGGGGAAGAGGAGGGGGATGGGGAGGAACACAGAGGGAGAAAGGAAGGGAGTAGGATGACAGAAATGGGATAATAGCACCTTGCATCTTGAAGGAGCCCAGAGTGTACTTCAATGATGTGACCATATCTACAAAATTATACTGAGGGATTTCTTTATCCACCACTGAATGCAGCTGACTCTGGGATGGAGCATGTCAAGTGTTTTAACAGTGCATGACAACACTCCATGATCCCAAAGCAGGGGTTTTCAGAAAATTTCCAAATGGAGCCTTGGACTCCTTTGAAAATCTTAGGCATAGCCTCCAGACCCCTAGAGGTCCACGGATCACAGGTTGATAACCACTGCTTTAAAAGAAGAAAGCAATGCAGAAAAATTATATTCAGTATAAATGACACAGGGAAGTCTAGGTGGAATGAAATATTATCCCAGAAGTAGCACTATCTTTCAAAATGCACTAAGGGATTTTTAATGACTTCAAATACTCAGGGCCTCAGACTTTTTTTTTTTTTTTTTTTTTAAAAAAAAAGCATCTCAGAATCCAGAAAAAAAAGTTACTATAGTGGTGCATCAAGTTACCTACAAAATCATCATCAGCACTTCAAATAGCAGCTAGATATGAGCTCCTCACCGGATTTCCATTGCAAGTACTGACCAGACCCAACTCTGCACAACCTGTGGAATCTGGTGGGATGCCAGTAAAGCAGAGCACAACTGAAATGCCACAGCTAAGGATGAAATGATCATGG
>ML686140.1:855406-888080 GCA_007922175.1 Pelusios castaneus | reverse complement strand
GGGGCATTAACATACGAGAGGAAAAGAGGCCAGAGCAACTTTTAATTGGGCAAATTGTCCCTGGCATGCTTTCTTGCTTTAGACTGTAAGCTCTTTGGGGCAGGGTGTTGCTATAGTGTCTAGCACAGGGTGTCTAGGTCTATAGTTATACAATAAAAATTGGTGCTTTCCCGTGGTTCCATGAACAGTTGAGTCACATGTCTCTTCAGTAAAGACTTGGGAGCTGTTTTAGGAAGGTTTTATATGCTGCAGGCCAAGTCCCCTTTCAGGCCATAACTCCATTGACTTACTTCTCTGTGTGCCCATGGAGGCCTCTTTCACTCTTATTCATGAATGGTACACGGGGGGGGGGGGGGCCCGGTCCTGCCCAGCTCCTAGCAGGCTTTCTAGGGTCATGAAAGACGAAGAGAAGACAACACATGACATCCTTTGTGTGTGCAATGGAGAAGGTCTGCCATCTCTACCCTGTGTGACAGAGGAGGCAGAAAACCCATAGCTAATTTGCAGAAGAAAGCTCAGACTCTACAAAATGCCCTTCTGAACTCCAAAACTGTATTCTCTGAAGTCCCCAACTGACTAATCTCTCTCCATTCGCATTCACCATTAAAATCTATGGCTATGTCTACACTTAACAAAGTTAGTTCGAATTAGTTAATTCAAACTAATTTTAGTTAGTTCGAATTAACATGGACCCACTGGAATTTTAGTTCAAACTAAGCAAGTACCATGCATGGCATTTGCTTAGTTCGAATTAGTCAGTTGCATTAAGCTCAATGTGCCGGTTAGTTCGAACTAAGCAGTTAGTTGGAACTAACATGGCCACATTGGGTTAATTTGAACTAACTAGTTCGAATTAAGGGTTAGTTCGAAAGGTATAATCAAATGTATTAGTTCGAATTAAGGAAGCCCTTAATTCGAACTAACTTGCCAGTGTAGACATAGCCTATGAGAGTTTATCCTTTGACTTTAGGGGGAGCAGGGCTGGCCCCTTAGTAAACTACATTATGTTCATGCTATTTGCCTCCACCACCTTGATTGGACGCTCAAAGCTCTCTGCTCCCCGCTCTAGCCACAGAAATATACCTCCCATTTTTATACATACCATGCTCCCTCTTGGCTCCTATCTACTGCAATAAACTGGCCATTTTCACGTTTGCATGAAAGCTTGTTTCCCCCTATTGGCTCACCACAGAAAGGATAAGGATCTACCACTGCTGCCTCTCAAGGGACATTTCCCTTCGCACATGTGGCAGAGGTCTGGCTCTGTAGGCACCCTACGTCTATGGATTCTAGCCTCAGTTCCTCAAGCGTGTGACATAGCTGGTCACTGTGTCTGTAGTACATGTGTTCATTATACACGTCCCCCACTTCTGATCTGTCCTCCTAACCGCCTACCTTTCACGTACAGCCATTCAGCCATATCAGTTACAAGGGACCAGAACCAGTCCTGGAATGCAAGCAAACTGGAGCCCAGTTTCATCATAACATAAACCCCAGGTATGTCTCATCTTCCAGGGGAGGCACATGCTTTTCGTGAAGATTTGACAATGTCACTGATATTTTTCCCAGTGGGACTTTCTGTCTAAATTAAAACCATCTCCACCTCTCCCCACTCCTAATACACCTGCCTACAGACCCAATCCCTCTTTTAAGACACTTAGGGGCCTGATCCAGCTCCTACTGAACTCTTTCCATCAAGCACACAGGGAGTTAGATTGGGCCACAACCTGGCAGCATGTAAGTCTCCCGCAGCGTTGGCTAGAGGAAGGCATGCCTGAGCAGCAAGCATGGTGCATAGACAGAACCACAGCCCTCATGCCATGTCATTGACTGTTCTGCGAAAGGGGCTTAACAAGAGTCACAGTGACAACCAACTATGAGTCCTTTGTCGCATGAGCTGTCTCTTCCTAGATCTCTGCCCAGCTCCTAGCACCCTGGGGGCGCTACTGCAGTGTAAACCTGGAATTAACCAATTCACGGGCCCAGGGTTCCAACAGATTCAGCCAATGTTGGGTTAGAGACGCTTTCCCTGGAGAGCATAAAGCAGGCAAAAGCATGTCAAACCTGCGGCGATCTCATCTAGAAGATAGGTTTTCTGAACCACTTTAAATATACTGCAGCCTGGTGCCCATGGATATTAACCAGGGCTCCAATAACATGGACTTCTCCCTCCCTCCCACAAAGCCAAGGTTTAAAAGGCCACCCGCTGCCCTGGCACACACATGCTAACCAACGCTCTTCAGTGGCATCTGGAAATGGTCCTGATGGGGCTGAATCATTAAATCCACATGCGCATTTAAACTTGGTTCTTACTGGGGAAAATAAACATTGCAGCCAGAGGAGAATTTGTTTCTTGTAAGGATGGAGTAACGTCTGGGTGAGCTGGTTGGGATTTAGGCCACAGTGAGACAGGCAGTGTGGTCTAGTGAATAAGGCGTTGGTTGGGAGCCAGGAAACAGGGGCTTTATTCCAAGTTCCAGTCCTGCTCTGTTATGTGACCTTTGGTGTAACAGTTCCCCTCTCCGTGTTCCACTATCCCCTCCTCCTGCTCTGTCTGTTCAGATTCGAAGATCCCAGGGCACATCTCTCACTATATGCTTGTATGACGCCCAACACAATGGGGCCTTGATCTCAGCAGGGGCAACCATAACACATAGGCTCTGGTGGGGTAGCTGAGTTAGTCTGTTTCATTTTTTATATTACTAAATACAGATGGCGGGGGGAGACAAGGAACCATTGATTTTAAATGAACAAGAACGCTGCCGGTGCCTGTAATCTGCATGTTCCCCTGAACCAGAGGCGCCATGGTGTCTCCTAAAAACCAGTTAGACCTCCAAAATCCAAACTTTGTGTTTCTTATCTGCAAGTCAGTGGCCCCGAGAGGAAACAGTCCTGGCTAAGGGGATGGGAGCAGGGGGAATCTCAGGTGCTCCCTTCCAATTTCAACAGGGGCAGGATCACATCCCACCTTGCTATTAGCTTGTCTCTGAGCCAGGACGCCTCTAATCAACTCAGGCCATTCCCTCACCCCTGCACACACACAATCAGATTAAAGGTCTGATCCCTTTCAGTAGCATAATATTATATTTTAAAAAACGGATTAGAGAAGGGATCTAGCGCGAGACATGGCGTTCCTGAAAGGTCAGGGAGGAGACACAATCAGTGGAAGGGTTGCCATGGCAATATTCAATTTGTGTGGTTTTTGGTAATTAGCAGTTCCAGGGCCCATGGTACCACCAGCAGGATTTCAAGGGGCATAGACACATGTGATGGGGCACAACCACAAATGGCCCTTCTCTCTTGCACATCCAATTTGCCCCTTCAGTAAAATTAAGGGTGCAAACTAGAACACCGCAGTCATCTGAGTCTGCCTGGAAAATAACAGGGCTTGCAAACCGTGCTCAGGAATAGAGAGGTGAAGCTTTGGTCCTTCTGCAAACACCCCTCTTTCAACACAGACGGATGAACTTAGACGCTCAGATTCAAACTCTAACAAACCACAAATGGTTCCCTGGCATTTTTGCTTCCAGACAGATTTCAGACCAGGAAGGGTCTTATTTCCTAGCTCCTATGCTGCTAAAAAGGCAAGAAGACATCCCCATGAGGTTTGATCCAAGACAGTGGATACTCTCAGGACAATCAGCTGATTTCATGAGATTTCTGCCATTTGGAGGGCTACAATCTCATGACAGGGCTTGTGAGATTGCAAGACTTTTGAACCTGAACTCAAAATTACCCCACATTTGGCCTCTACAACCAGCCCAGCCCTAGATCTGAACTTTGGATCAGGACCCATACACCAGGACAGAGCAAACTCTCAATCATTCTTCAGTTCAGACTGGCCTACTTCGGCTGCTTGTTCTCCACATGAATACATCATCTTGTCTTTGTGACATCATGACACTTGGCTGCTGTGGACAGGAACATGATGTTACAAAGGATGCCAATTTCATCTACACCTGGCTGCTTATTTGCTACATAAAGGATTGAGATCCTGTCCTCGTGAAAATATCCCTCCTAATAAAAGTGAGGGAGAGGTGGCAGGCATCTTGAGACACTGCAAAATCCTTGTAGGACCAATTCTGCTTCATCGGGGCAAATAGACCCCTGTAAAAAACCAGGCCTCACAAGGAAATTATTTCAATAAGGCGTAACGCTAGCAGCAATGCTATGTGTGTGTTTGTTATTAGGGTTTTCCATGTAACCTAAGCAAGGAAACCATCCCGCAAAGCACCCCAGACATCTGTCCTTCCTAAGCCTCAGCAGTTTCACCACTCCAAGAACATCCCACGCTTTGCAAACCACTTTCTCTCCGACAGGATTTCCATTCCACCACTAGGCTCAGTCTCACTGCCAGAAGCAGCAGTTGGAGGAGTGGCTGGATATTATTATGGCGCAGGCAATCGCCAACACCCAACACAGCTGGGGCATGAGTATCCATTCGTCAAGAATATGGGAATGCGGGAAAACTGTGGTAAAGGTTACAGATAAGCCACAAACAACTAACCAGCTCGCCACAATATAGGGAGGGCCTGGTGCAACCCGCAGCTGAAAAGGTCAACTGGGTCAGGGTTGCTCTCCTGGTGGAACAGCTGAACTTGTAAGGTCTGAGGCCTGCGGGTTTCTGTCTAAGCTCGGGCCTTGTCCTGGGGCTAAGCAGCAGCAGCAGATGAAAGACAGCAGCCATAAGCTACATAGCGTGCAGTCACACTCTCATGTTCCTGAAACTACTTCAAAACAATGGAATATCAGGCTGTTGAGAAGGTGATGCTATCCTAATGGTTCTTACCACCACCAGATAAAGAAATAGATGTTTAGATGCTTAAAGAAAACTTTGCTTGACAATTTTCTGTCAGGAAAGGCCGAGCTTAAACAGTTGTGGTCCTAAAATCTACATTTCTTAATGTTTTATCTGCATGGTCCCCACTTTCCTATTGTGTATCTAAACGATTTCTGTCTTGTTCTTTAATTGTTTCTGTCTGTTGCATAACTAAGTGCCTTATTTAAATCCATTACTGGGGTGGGATATGATTGGTGTTTTGGAGTATTTTAATCTAAAATGATTGCTTAAGGTACAGCTAAGCAGGACCCAAGTTTTGACTATATAAACCGGTGTCCAAAAGGAAGTTCTTTGGAATGTAACTCCAGGACACACAGCCCAAGAAGATAATAGCTGCCACACCTCAACACCCTGCTAAGCATACTGCGCAAAAACTAGAGTCCCCAGATGATCTAATCCTGACTGGACACCGAGAGAAGTTTGGCTGCCTTATTGGGAGTGGTGAGCATTGTATGCTTAATGTGTGTATTTTGTTTTGGTAATTGGTAATAAATAGAGAATAACTATATTACTGTGTAAGGCTCCTTCCCTGGAAAAAGATCCTGCAGACCACAGAGAATTACACCCAGAGCCCTGTCCATTGGGAATGGTTGACCCCAAGTCCTAAACTGGACTTAGGTAAGGGTAGGTGCCTTTCCCCCAGAGCCCAATGGATTGGGAAAGGGTGGGCGGGTGCTTTAATAGGGTTATGCCTTGAGTCCTAAGGATTTGGGTAAAGGTGGGGTGCCCTAGTGTGTGGGTAACAAATTCTTGTTGCTTCCAGCTGGCGACAAACTGGATTGTACATTCCTGCTGCAAATAATACCAAAGTCCAGGAAATGGGTAAGTTTTGACTTGCTGCCAGTAGTTTGACTTCTGCTCTTGAGATGAAACAGCAGCAGCTGGGAGTGACTATGGTAATACCTGAGCGGGCCTGGGGTGAACTAGCTTCTCCCAGAAACCTGAGCAAATGCAGGCTGAGCTGAATGCTAGAGGTGCAGTCAATAAAGAGTGCTGAGCCTTCTCTTCTGACAAACTGACTGCTTAGTATGCATTACAGAGGAGGACGGCGAGGCTGTGGAGTACCATATCCATGGTACCAAACCCAAAAGAGAGCCTGCCCCTCTTCCTTTGAGAAAAGTCATCACGGATTTTACAGCAAACCCAGTGAATGCTGGGGAAGGATGAGGAGTCAATTCAGTACTGTACAAATATCCATGCAAAATAGACACATCCACAGCACGGGTGGTAGAACACCTCCCTGCTGCATCTCAGTGCTTTGCTATAAGGAGCCCCGAGGACCCTGGAGCACAGTAGCATGAGACATGCAGATAAGCAGCAGCTGCAAAAATTACAGCTGCATGAAGAAAACATCGTTAACATTTCCCACAAATGCCCCAATTGCTGCGTTGTCTACGGTTAATGGACCTAACAGGTCATCTGCCTTTCACCAAGCCTACTAGTCTAATCAAGCCTTCTCAAATAGCAGCAGAATGGTCCACCAGCAATAACTGGATCACTGCGCAGAAAAATGCGCTCTAGACAAGACACCATGAGACGAGCTCCTGGCAGAAATGTAATCCAAAAGAAAGGCTTTTGATCAGTAGAAGATGGCACGATGTTCTCCTGGTTCTTTTATAGACTCTCAGCAGTCCCTGTTGTTGCCTAGAGACTACAGCAAAGGGCATTCCATGAACTGATCAACATTTGCCCCAAATCCATTTCATTCCACTGATAAGCCTGCTATCTCTAGAGGAGGCGGCAACGTGGGCAGGGTCCTAGCAGCAGGTTTGGATGTTTGTAAGGATACGTTTGCAGTGCAGTCAGGGGGTGACTGCAGCAGCTGCAGACATACCTGACCTAGCTTTGACCTGCCTAGCTCCCATAACACAGCAGCGACACCACTGCCACTGGCTGCACGCGCACATCAGGGATCAAGCAGCCAGCCCATGCTGCAGCAGCTCCATTGCTATCATTACTGGTGCAAGCTAGCTCAGGTACATCTGCCTGGCTGTAATCACCCCACTGACTGAAATGCAGACGTGCCCTAGGAAGAGTAAGAAATTCAATGCCAAAAGTCACTCAGGCCCAAGGAGCAGAAAACGGGAGACTGACAAAGAACTGCAGAGAAACATCCAAAGGGGGAGAAAATGAAGTTTAAAACCCTGAAATTTTCCCTCTTGGGCTGGAAATCATTTCTGCCAACTGAAAGGGTTGGTAACCCCAAACCAGACTCAACCCTCCAGCCATGCCTGTACGAGTTCCATTTCCAGGCATGAACAGCAAGTTGGATCTTTAACAGGGAGAAGGATGACAACAGAGTCCTGTGGCACTTTTAAAGACTCTGTTGTCTTTCTGCAATAGACTAACACCGCTACCCCTTTGGAATTTGACTACAGGGAGAAGGATGAAGAGGATGGAGACAATTAACCAAAAAATAAATCAATGTCAGAACCTCCACATCTAGCAGAGGCGGCCTGCAGGGGCTGGGTAAGACTTTCAGTGTCCTGCTCAAAGTGACAGGGGTGAGAAATGAGAAAAGGTTGTTTAGACTCCTAGTCTGTTTCCAGCAGAGCTGCATTCCTCCCCCTTCCCTCCCTCCCCCCACCAACAACAGGGAGGTAATGAGAAAAGCATTACACCCCTCCAACGACCATTCCTCTCTAAGCAGAAAGCCTGCACAAGCCTTTTCCAATGCCCAGAACAGGTCTCCAGAAGCACTTAAATGGCATGTTGTCCCTCTGTGCAGGGGTGAATTGCACCTTTGGGTCACGGCAAATGAGCAATGCACAGCCTTGCCTCTTCTTGCTGAAGATCAAGTCAGGTATTCAACTGGTGCAAATCAACATATCGCTCCACTGATTTCAGTACAGACACACTGATTTACACCAGCTGAGGTCTGGCCTGTTGTAGCTGGCAATAGGCCTGAAAAATTTTGGGGTTACACTGTAACTTTGTTCAGGTTCAGTGCCAGCTCGCCTGTTGTAGATGGCACTGGACCTGAATAAAGTTGTTCCTTATGCCTGGCTTGTCAAGGAACGATGGATCTTTTTGAGGAAGAAGGAGGATTGATACCAGTTTTGGAAAAGGATAGAGACCCAGAAAGTAACACAGGAGGAAACACCACTGAATAGTCTCTCTTTTTAAACATGTTCCAAAGGGGTAGCCGTGTTAGTCTATTGTAGAAAGACAACAGAGTCTTTTTAAACATGTTTCACTGACTCTCTGTCCCCTTAATGATCACTCAGTAACTGCAGGGATTATATTCAATTTCACCGATCAATACAGTTGCCATAAAACTGTCCCAACCCTCTGTCCCGCCCTACAATAAAAAAGAAAATTCAATATGCAAAATAAGTAACAGCAGCTTTTGCAGTGGGAGAAAATGAAGGCATTTATTAAGCTAAGGGGAGAGTGAGTGCAGGTGAGCTGCCAAGTATCTGCCACATAAAACACTCCTGAGCCCCAGGAACACACTTAGCAGCATTTCAGTACTCCAATCCTACCCCGTCCCCAATCTCACAAGATACAGATCCTGCTCAGGAGCTTACTTGCGTTGCAGGGCTGGTCCAAAGATTTTTGGTGCCCTAGGTGAACTATGAGTTTGCCCTCCCACACCCCCATATTCAATATAGAGAAAAATGAGAGAAAAAATTAAGAGAAAAAAGTCACTTCTATCTAATGTGGTGACCCTTAAAGCCTGGCGCCCTAGGTAACTGTCTAGTTCATGTATCTGTTCGGGCCAGCCCTGCTTGCATGGATCATCTGGCTCAGGGAACAAGTTCAAACTCAGTTTTCTCAGCAGCAGCTTCTTGCTGCATATCAAATACACCAGTTCTGATCCGGCCAAGTTCTCTGCCCAATCAGGTCAATATACCAGGGAACAACACAGACTGAGCAGTTCTAACGATATGGCATTGCCAGGGCTCGCTGGAACTGAGTTTTAAATAGACGAGGTGATTTTTTTTTTTTTGTCCCTCTTTCATTCCCTCCAAAACACATTTATTGTTAAAGCGGAATTAAGCATGACAGAGCATCGTCAGAGTCGCTTAACGGCAGGCAAACAGTGAGTGTGTGTCACCCAGTGCTGTCTAAACTGACGTACACACACAGGAATGAGACAGGCATGTAAATCAGCCAGTGACTGTGCTAAAGAAAATAATTTTTTTATGGAAGCCATGAAAGGGAAACCCGGATTGGCCTGCAAACATTGTCTCATCACTATACTCCTAAGAAAACTACCTTATGTAACAGTAGCCATTATGTAACTTCATGAGTGGGTTAAAATCTCCAGAGAGTCTAGTTTTATTCGCTTTTTTCAAGATATTTTTTAAACCAATAACCAATTTCCAATGCAACACCACATCAGACCTCTAAATAAAGGGACTTGTAACCAGCCTCTTAAAAACACTCATTTCTCTCACCACCCTAAAATGAATTTGGTGCTGGTGAAAAGGATCAAGACTGACAGAACTGAAGCTGAAACAGGAATCTTCCAAGTTGCAGCACACAAGCTCTCCCATAAAATGAACCATTTATCAGAGATTCATAGATGGAGGCCAGAGGGAACCTCTTCACTCATCTAGACTGATGACCTGCCTAAGCCTGGCCAGAGATGCTCACCCAGTCCTAAGGCCAATTCAGGTGTATCATCTACACTGCAATCAATATCAGCAGGGAGCTGTGGGGACACAAAAACCTAGCTGGCTTCCAAACAGAGCTAGATAAATTTATGGAGGGGATGGTATGATGAGACAGCCTAATTTGGCAAGTAACTGATCTTTGACTACTAACAGTAAATATGCCAATGGCCTGTGATGGGATAGTAGATCAGATGGTTGAGCTGGTGCAGAGAATTCTTTTTTGGGTATCTGGCTGGCAAGTCTTTCCCACATGCTCAGGGATTAGCTGATGGCCATATTTGGGGTCAGGAAAGGATTCTCCTCAGGGCAGATTGGCGGGGACTCTGGGGGTTTTTTGCCTTCCCCGGTAGCCTGAGGCATGGGTCACATGTTGGTAGTTTCTCTGTGCCTTGAAGTCTTTAAACCATGATTTGGGGACTTCAATGACTCAATCATAGGTTAGGTGTCTATTGCAGGAGTGGGCGGGAGGTTCTGTGGCCTCCATTGTGCAGGATTTCGAGGGGCGGATTTCTGCATGGGCCAATGGGGCCCATGTCCAGGGGCCCAGCACAATGTGGGGGCCCTCCACCCGGCTGGTGTAGTGCCAAAAACTGGCACTGGAGAGGAGATCGGGGCCTTCAGGCCACACCGGAAGCTGCACTATATGCGCCTCTCAGCCCTGCAACCCCCAGGGGCTGACCGGCCAGGCCGCAGCCAGCCTCTGGCCCCAGGCCCCCAGTGGGGCAATGTTTTGCCTTGCAGCCTGAGCCCAAGGATCCTGAATCAATTGATCTGGCTCTGAGACTCAGGGCCAAGGGGTTTTCATTGCAATGTAGACATGCCCTGGGTGATGGCAGCTGTCCTGCTCTGAGCAGGGGGAGAGTATGTGATTTAGACCGTTGCCCATCCAGAAACAGACTGAGACCAAGCAACTCATACATGGGCTAGATTCAGTCCAGTGACCTAGTAGTGAAAGGCGATATCCTGACACCAGCCCATTCAGTCCTACCTGCCCTTTTTAACTCTGCTAGTAAACCTCTTCATCATCCCACCACCCTGCGAGGTTCAGGACTCCAAGCACGCACTCCACGCTCCCAGAGCAAGGTTTGTAACACAAGTACTCACCAACTAATCCCTGTATTGGAAGCCATTTGTATATGTAAGCAACTGAAAGGGAATGTCAGATCAGCCCTTATGGAATAGCCCTATAGAATTTAATAGAAAATGATGCATTTCCTATCTGGTTTTTATACTGGGAGAGTTCTACCCTACAGAATTCTTTAGGCTGGTTCATCACAGCTAGAGAACCGATCTCATGCTCCATTCAATTTAATAGGTTTCAGCAGTATTTCTGTTATTACATTTCTGTAGAATTCTGCTGCTTTGTTCCCTATTAAATTATAGGGAACTTTCCCATACAAAGGGATTAAGGCCCAAATTCAGTTTTTGTGAAAGCAAGTTTTCAGAAAAACCAGACTTAGTGGAAACATTTTTTACATTTGGATTCAAATACTTTCCTCTGGCTTTGCAACCCAGACGCTGAAGCTATCTGTTACATGTGCGCTGTGCTGTACATGCTGAAAAAGTAGGTTACTCTCTGTGCTAGCACAGGTCACAGCATCCATGCAGAACCCTACTCATTTAAAAGGCAGGATGCACGGAGGCAGAAGACGGGCCAGATGCTGTAAGTAGGTAAAGGTTAAGTCAATTCTAGAAAAATTGGGCAAGGGTTAAATCCCGAAGACAATGAAACTGTGAAAACATGCGACAATCTTGCCCCCATCACTCCACTTGCATGCTGTGTCTCATTCCTCTGCCATGCATCTAGTTTTCATTTTTAAAGGCTGTAATCCTAGCAAATATTTCCATACATGCTTAACTTTAGATAGCTCCACTGAAGTCAAGGAAGATTTTCATGTGCTTAGAGTTAAGCAAACATACACGAACTTGCAGGATCAGAGCTTTAGACTGTAAAGTCTTCCAGGGCTTCCTTGGTTTCGTATAATGACCAGCGCAAAGGTTCCCAGATCATAAATGGGGCAGGCTCCATGAGACCTATCAAAAGACAAATCACCATCATCTTCAAAATAAACTGGGGTCCCTGCTGAGTCCCAGCCTCTCACAGGCTGCGTCTACACTGGTAAATTAAGTTGACTTAAGCTTGCTTAAGTCGACTTCATTTACCCTGCATCTACACTACAGTTTCCTTAAGTCGACTTAAGCAGATTGCTTAAGTCGACTTAAGGAAAATAAAGTCGACTTAATGAAAATTAAGTTGACTTTATAAAACCTGCTTTCTAGTAGACCTAAGGCTTAAGTCGACTCCCTAGAGTCGACTTAAGCCAGTGTAGCTGTGGGGTAGCCCTAAGTCGACTTAGGGCTACCCCAGGGCTACACCAATGCCCTCCCTGCCGGGGGGGGGGAGGGCACAGGGGTAGCCTGGCATGCCCCGCCCCCTGGCAGGGCACAGCCCTGCCCACCCTTCCCCTATGCCCTGCCAGGGTCCCTGACCCCCTTTGCCCCATTATACCTAGGTACAACGGGGCAAAGGCTGAGCTCCCTGGCACTGGGCAAGGGGTGCCACCCCTGCCCCTGTGGACCTGCCCTAGGTCCCCCTAGCTCCACAAAGACGACCTAGAGCATCCAGTGTGGACGCTCTAGGTCAACTTTCTAAGTTCCCCTTTAAGTCGACTTTATTTTTAAGTGTGGACACACTAAGTCGACTTAAAGTCGACAAATTCACAAGTGTAGACATAGCCACAGTGACTGGGTTCAGACTGCTAAGGCAAGAAGGGTTCGTTCCAATCATCTCGTCTAACCTTCCGCAAGGTGCAGGCCACAGAACCTCACCCCGTCATTTCTGCATCTGGCCCATAACTCCTTCAGTGATCCAAACACAAGTCCGCAATCCCTTCTGCGACCACCTTTGAACTTGTGACATTCAGCCCTGACAGCCTCAGTCTCACCCACTTGAGCGGAAACAGCAATTACAGGGGAGCTGTGCCCAGCATCACTCAGGATTCGAGAGACAGCTGGCCCCGCTGAATGTCCCAGCCCATGCCCTGCAAGCTCAGACAGCAGATGGACAGAGCTGAGCAGTGAGGGGAGCAAAGTGACACAGGTGGGAGCAATTCGTTCATGCCAAACTTAAGCACCCACTCAGCCTCCAAAATCAAGCAAATCTTACAAGAAGAATACAAGCCCTCCGCCTCCCCTCACACATACAGGAAACTGGGCTGAGTCTCATCTCAGGATGAGAAATTCAGCAAAATAACTTTCCCTCAGCCTGGCCCCGGCTTGGACCACGTGTGCCAGGCAAGGTCAGCTGCTCCAGCAGGCCCCACAGGTAAGACCAGGGTGCCTGAGTCAGCTGAATTGAGGGAAAGCTAACAGCTCAGACTGATAAGATCCTCTTCACATCCTCTTCACCCCCCCCCCCCCAGCTTATAACCTAGCACCCAGCAAAATCTCCTAATCGTATAGTGCATGGCCAATACTTTTCTTCCCAGGTCGATGGCGGGCAGAGCAGCGCCAAGCAGGATAAGGGCTAAAGCTGGGCACACAAAGATTTGGGTCAAGGATTTGTAGGCTGTTGATCAGGTGACTAATAAAGACACAATGAGGAGGAGAGCAGCAGAGTTTGTTTTGGTATTAAACCATGGACAGCGTGACCTGCTAATAAGTCTGGGCCGCTTTTCTACCTGAGATATGCTGATAAGCCCAGGTGAAGCCACTCAAGGCCAGCAAGGGAGCTCAGCAGAAAAGAAGGGCTGCCTCTCTCCCATGTCTCACACTCCACCGCTGCTCCTTCCCTCTCTCTCACCAGCATGGCACAGCTGTGATGAGCTGAGCAGCCTCTTTCCTTCCCCTCGCCTGCCCAGAACTCCAGGTGGCAAGCTGCTATGAATACTAACATCTGCCCGTTCTGAGGAAGGACTGCTTTGCTGCACCTGTGCCATCCTTGTCCTGCTAAGGGATGGATGGGGCAGTTCATTGCCAAGTGCTGTCAATTTCCTTCCCTCTCCTAAGGGCCATTTACACTATATACACCAAAGACATTTTTAAAGAGAATTTGAAAGGGGTGCCCCCAGCACAGCAGGAAAGCCGGGGTTACATTTAAAGGTAAGCATTTGCCAAAAGGCCATAAAGCAGGTGCACTTTGCTCCTGAATCCCAGCCATGATGATGATTCATGCCATAAAAGGATGAGCTGTTTAAGAAGGAGAAAACCACCTCCTTCCTTCCCCTATCTCTGCTCCCCAGTTCACGGGAAGGCTGCAACCAACTGTGTTTGCCTGTTTTAGTATCAGTCATCACCCCGTGCTTCAGAGACAGCATGGATGGATAGCTGGAGGGGTCCTATTCACTGCTGAGACACTCTGTGTGACCTTATGTATGTCACTTGCCCTCTCCATGCTTCAGTTTCCACATCTGTAAAAAGGGAATACGATACCAATCTTTACCTACCATTCTCTGCAGACTCAATGAATGCTGTGGAGATTCTCAGGTGGATGATACTATAATGATGCAAAGCATTGCGTTAAACATCCCAAGTTGCATTTTTTTAGCTCCCTACCCTCTTTTCTGCTCTTACTCACGTCTCTATCTGTTGTGCAAACCCAAACCTAGCCTTTACCTTACTTACAGGTGCAAGGAGTTCAGCAGCAGCCTCACATGTGCACTCAAGGCAGAAGCACCACCGACTGTCCAGTCTGACGGAAGTCAACAGAAATACTCCCACCGACCTCGAGGGGCATTGGGTCAGGCCACAAACTAGGGGTTCCCAACCTTTTTGGTTTGTGGGCCTCAAATATAATTTTTAGAACCCTGAAGGGCACCGGTCTATTTAATTTAAAATATTAATTAATTAATTGAAATCAATTAATTAATTTTTAATTAAATAGACTAGTGGCCCTTCTGGGTTGTAAAAATTATATTTATGGCCCTCAAGCCAAAAAGTTTTTTTTTTTAAATTGAAAAAAACTGGAAAAGTCGTTTGGGTTTTTAAAAAAAAAAAAAAGAAAAAAAAGAAAAGAAAGAAAGAAAAAAGGAACTGGATGCCCATGAACAGGGCCAGCTTGTGGGCAAGCGTGTGGGCACCAGCGCAGCCTATGCTCCCTGCCCTCCCTGCAAGTGTACCATCCCATGACCCGCCCCCGCAGCCACACCAGACCGTGGCCCTCGTGCGGCCCCTGGAGCCCTTACCCCACAGCCTAGCCTTAATTCGGCCCTGGCCGGGCCGGAGGGGAGACAGGCGGCCGCAGCTGGGTTCCCAGCTGCGTGCCAGGACCGGGCAGCTGCGGCTCAGCTCCCAGCCAGTGGCCAGGCAGCACAGGCCATGTTAAAAAGCCCCACAGGCCACTTTTGGTCCACAGGCCATGGGTTGAGAATCCCTGCCCTAAACCACGATATTTCAGTGCTCTAAACAGAAAATGGATATGGAGCCAAGGAGGAGAGATGCCAAACGGGCCATGTCTCCCTTCACTCTGCATCCCTCTTAGGTTATAGTCTCTTGCACTGTTCTGGTCTTTTCAGTTGCCTCTTTGCACTTCATCATTATTACATAACTCCCCCAGTCCTCTGTCCTTCTCAGATGTCAGTCATGACATACCTTGACAACCGTTTATCAGTATCGTCCTCCTATCCATACCTGCCCCTCCAAACTCTCTATCTTCTGAAGAGATGCTGTCCATGAGACATGTGCTAAGAACACCAGCACAGCATCCAGGTGACTGAAAAACCCCGATGCCAGCCCTGGAGAATGCAGCTCTAACTCTCTCTGTAGACTTGTGCTGAGAAATTTCTTCCACAACGTCCCAAGCAAAACGCTCATAAAATTTCATTAATGCTTGTGACAGTTCATAAAAATGATCAGTGGAGTTGGCAACTCCAAAATGAGGTAGAAATAAGTTTATTAAAGATGTTTTTATTGTAATTCCACTTCATCTTTCAGCGCTTCACAAGTCCATAAATAAAAATACCAAGTCTACGATGGACTATGGATGGGGAAAGAGGAAATTCAGACCTGAGGCATGGGACTAGTCCGTTGTCAGGGAAACCTGATTCCAAAGGTCAGTCTGGATGTGCGCCCATCTTGTTAGGCTGCTCAAGAACCATTCACCTCTAAGGAATGTCTCCACTGGGCATTTTTACCGAAGATATATCCTATATGCTGGTAGTGCTGATATGACTGCAGGATCTTCAGACCCATCAGAATGGGTCTAAATGCAAACACAGTACTTAAAACACCAGCAGGTTGAATAGTTACATTTACATTGTTGCTATTGTGAGAAACTTGGGGCAAAAAAGCCTAGTACAGACAGCTTTGAGTGCAGGTGTAACCTCTGAAGAATGGAGAAAGTGAGGGTGGAGAATATTAGGAATAAAATGAGAGTCTAAATCCACGGCCCAAAAAATTCAAAACAACACTAGCAGAGACTCTCCGATCTGGTTCAGCACTGCCCACCTCCATCCCCAAATGGACATATTTCCTTTTCAAGTGCGAGAACCACAAAACCGTGCTGCTAAGATCATATATGGTTTACATATGATCACTTGATCATTGCCTGTTGGGTTCACTCCCTCGGGCACCTGGCACTGGCCACTGTCGGTAGACAGATACTGGGCTAGATGGACCTCTGGTCTGACCCAGTACGGCCTTTCTTATGTTCTTATGTTCTTACATAAGGTGTGGCATGGTCCTTGCAGGTTCCTCATTGAACCCTTGAGCCCAGCACCATCTTTTATGATATTTGCATTACTGTTGGGACAGGCAGCCCATCCCAGCAGTTGTTCTGCTGTGCTGCCCCAGCTAAGCTCTCTTACGAGGCCTGGATCCCAAATGCACTGTTCTAAACTGCTCCTGTAGGGGGCTAAAATCTACTGTGCTAGGGTAGAGGTGTTCTTGGAGGTTATCAAACTCCTAAAAATAATGACTACCCCCCCCCCAACACACACACACACTTGACAGGCAGCAATCCAACAAGGATCCACTGGAGTTCAGAAGGATTCTCCCTAACGGTCCATCTTCAGCAGCTCACCTGCCACAATAACTACAGGCTCCCATACATCTTCCCTCGGCTCCCAACATCCATCAAGCCCTGCGTTATCCATCATCCCGACCACAGCCTGCCGCCACATGGCCACTAGCACAAAGGAAGAGAGACGCTGACGACAGCCACAGTGAGCAGCGCACAGCAGCACAACCCCTCATCTGGGCTTCTGGTGATACCGTAAAACAAACAGCATCGGTATTAACAGCCGTCACACAAACGCCCTCCTGCCCAACAGGGTCCCAGGCAGCTTCCCAGAGAATGAACAGCCCAGCTTGGCAGGCTGCCTTAGAAATTATGGGATAGCAGAAGCCTTCTTAAATCTGCGAGCTCCCTGTAAAAACCTAACTTCAGGGTCACAGGCTTCATACTTTCTGTAGGCCAAGCACATTGCACCCCTTCCTTACCTCAGGTGCCACCCTCCAAATCCTCTGCTATTTCAGGGACTCCCTACATCTCCTCCCAGCTCCCACTCACTCCCTCATGCCAGGGTCTCTGACCTTAACATACACCTCACCCCATACCACTGTCCCATTCTCCCACCCAGCGCAAGGGCCTTCTGCACTCTCCATTCCCTCCTTTCTTCCCTATTCCCCAACACCAGGTCTCTGGGTGCACCTCCACTCCCTCCTGCTTCCCGTATCAGGGTGTCCCATCCTCCCCACACACACACACCAGGGGCTCTGTGCGCCTCCTGACCTCTGAGTTCCTTCCTGTTTCCCCTCCAGAGCCCCTTTCTCCTCCCCATTCACAGGGCCTTTCCCTCATCAGTTCTACTCCTCATCCCCCCCTTTCTTTGTGGGTCCTTTGCTTTGACACCCCTGACCCACTTGCCTCCCTCTCTATCTCCATGTCCCCTCCCACCTCCAGATCCCATTTCCTGACTACAAACTCTTCCTGCAAGGTTCTTTTATTTCTGTTAAAAGCCCGCACTACAGACCATCACTCCAGACAGTACCAAGCTGCTGTCTCTGACAAGCAGAAGCAGTAATAGGACAGAGATCCTCCTGCCTACAGCACCAGCCAGTCTGGAGACCCTGATTTTAACTCTGAATCAGGCTTTTCTGGTACTCCAGTGTGCACCAAAATCAATAGGCTTGTGCCCACTGATGCACAGAAGTTTTTGCCATTGATCAGATGCAATGTTCCAAAGTTATCGCATTACAGATGAACAGACAGAGAAATACCATCGTGTTAAGAGCAAGACCTCACCTCCCACAGCCAATAAACAAAATACTTCACTGATGTGCAATTGGTGAGTCTTATTTATGTGAGAACCTGTTTAAAATATCCCAAATCCTCAATCCGTTATATTGCTACTTTGAGTTGCTGAAATCCTGTAATATACCCACCCAGACTATTTTAAACAGGCAATAAGGGACAGGGCAATAAGGGATATATTCTGCTTGACTAATAAGAATATAGCAGTAGGGATATACTACCAATCACCTGTCCAGGTGATAGTGACCGTGAAATACTCAGGGAGATTAGAGAGGCTATAAAAAAAACAACCAGTAATAATGGGGGATTTCAACTATCCCCATATTGACTGGGTACATGTCACTTCAGGATGGGATTCAGAGATTAAGTTTCTTGACACCTTAAATGACTGCTTCTGGGATCAGCTGGTCCTAGAACTCAAGAAAGGCAATTCCTGATTTAGTCATAAGTGGAGCACAGGATCTGGTCCAAGCAGTGAAGATAGCTAAACCGCTTGGAAATAGTGACCATAACATTATAAAAGTTAACATATCTGTGAGTACTGGGTACACCAAAGCAGCCCTCCATGGTAGCATTTAATTTCAGAAAGGGGAACCACACAAAAATAAGGAAGTTAAAAAGAAATTTAAAAGTACTGTGCCAAAAGTGAAATCCCTGCAAGCTGCGTGGACATTTTTAAAAAGACATAACAGAGGTTCAATTTATATGTATACCATGAATTAAAAAACATAGCAAGAGAACCAGAAAGTGCCTCCGTGGCTAAACAACAATGTAAAAGGTGCAGTTGGAGGCAAAAAGGCATCCTTTAAAAAGTAGGCATTAAGTTCTATAGAGGAAAATAGAAAGGAGTGCAAACTCTGGCAAGTGAAGTGTAAAAATATAATTAGGAAGGTTATAAAAGAATTTGAAGAACAGCTAGTTAAAGGCTCAAAAAGTAACAGCAAAAAATTGTTTAAGTCCATCAGAAGCAGAAAGCCTGCTAAACAACCAGTGGGGCCGGGCCACTGGATGATCGAGATGCTAAAGGAGCATTCAAGGAAGATACGGTTATTTCAGAGACACTAAATGAATCCTTTGCATTGGTCTTCACAGCTGAGGATGTGAGGGAGATTCCCAACTGTCCCAAACTATGGTGTCATTAAAGGAGGTTTTGGAACAAACTGATAAATTAAGCAGTAATAAGTTACCCAGACCAGATGGTATCGCCCAAGAGTTCTGTCACAGATAACTAGACAATAGCTAGTGTGACGCCAATTTTTAAAAGGGCTCCAAAGGCAATCCCAGCAATTATAGGACGGTACGCCTATCTTCAGTACCAGGAAAATTGATTGAAACTATAAGAAAGAACAGAATTATCAGACATATAGATGAATAACATTTGTTGGGGATGAGCCAACATTATTTTTGTAAATGAAAATCAGGAACTGGACAGGCGGCCCAACAAGAATCCTTCAAATTCTGATTTATTAAAGATGAAACAAAGCCAGAAGTTCAAATTTGAATCTTTTCAAACTTCAGCAGGGGAAATCACACAATCTCTCAATCCAAAGGCGCTCCCCCTGAAGTTTTAGTCCCAGGTTCGATCCACAATTAGAAGGAGCCAATTCTTCATTCCCTGTGTGTGTGCAGTTGAAATCTCCTGAGAATGTGCTCCCAAAATTTCAGCCAAGATGATGCAAGTTCCAGCAAGATCCCAAAAACTCTCAAGATGCCTTCACATCCACTGTTTCCCCAAGATTTACTCCTAACTCTGCTCCAAAATGCCATTATCTTCCCTTTCACAGTAGACTGGGAATCACAGTAAGGAGGTGATGTACACATTGAGGGGTGAGGATATGCAAAGTGTACTATTTGTGAACATACATTCTGTTGTGCCTTTTTGGTTTCTCGTAACCTTTCTTGCCCCATTTGCTAAACATCAGGAATATGTCTGTGTTTCAGATTAAGACTGGTTTATCCACTCAGCAACCCATCCCAGCTTTGTCCATCTCCTGAACTTCTGCTGGAATTTAGACAGATACGCTCCCCTCCAGACCAAACCATTCTACTTCTGATTGTTAATTAAACTATCTTGGTATGTTAGTACAGAAGAACACTGAGAACATCAGAGGAAAACCCCATGAACCCTGCACCTCTCCTCCCTTTTTATTCACTCCTTCCAAATGGTAGGTGCATTTTTTCACCCAAAAACCCACAGAAGCATGACTATGGATTACACAAGACCTATCCAGGTAACTCTGCTGTGTAGGACTCCTTGTTCATTCCAAATCCTCAACAAGGCCCTGGAAACAGCTTTAATGGCAGACAGCAGCACAGAAATACTCAGAAGCAGAGGTTCTGAAATTAACATGCTTTAAGGCTCTGTCACCTTGCAGACACAGATCAAAGTTCATTCATTCATATGATCCACAAAAAGCATCATGCAAGACATCCTCCTGATGGGGATTTTAGAAGCACTGCCACTCACTACCTCTGGAACCAGCTTTGCCGAAGAAGGAGCACATATGTAGTACCAGGAATCAGTAAATAGGCTGTCCGGCCAACACAAAGGATCATAAAGACAACTGCCGAAAGCCCCAGCAATTTAGAGAGACTGGGCCAGATGTTGGATAGATTGTAACCCCCCACCCCCACCCCACTACCACCACCACCACACACACACACACACACACATACACACACATTCCCTCGTTACCCCCACCACTGGCATTCTCCGTCCCTCCCCTGAGCCAAGCTTATTTATTAAATGCCATGCAGCTTCCTGGATAGCTGAAGAGTCAGTACAGAAGCCAGGTAGCAGGTACTGCATCCTCAGCCACCTGGGAACCTGCCTGGTGCATAATAAATACATGAAATTTACTTAGATTTCAGCAAGGCATTTGATACATTCAAGGCATTCCCACATAGGGAATTATTAGTTAAATTAGAAAAGATGGGGATTAATAAGAAAATAGAAAGGTGGACAAGGAACTGGTTAAAGGGGAGACTACAGCGGGTCATACTGAAAGGTGAACTGTCTACCTGGAAGGAGGTTACTAGCGGAGTTCCTCAAGGATCGGTCTTGGGAGCAATCTTATTCAACTTTTTTATTACTGGCCTTGGCACAAAAAGTGGGAATGTGCTCATTAAGTTTGCAGATAACACCAAGTTGTGGTATTGCCATTACAGAGGAGGATAAGGATATCATACAGAAAGATCTGGATGACCTTGTAAACTGGAGTCTTAGGAAGAGGATGAAATTTAATAATGGGAAGTGCAAGGTCATGCATTTAGGGACATATAACAAGAATTTTTCTTATAAATTGGGGACACATCAGTTGGAAGTGACGGAGGAGGAGAAGGACCTGAGCGTACTGGTTGATCACAGGATGACTATGAGTCGTCAATGTGATGCGGCCATGAAAAAAGCTAATGTGCTCCTGGGTGCATCAGAAGGGGTATTTCCAGTAGAGATAGGGAGGTGTTAGTACCGTTATACAAGGCACTAGTGAGACCTCATCTGGAATATTGCGTGCAGTTCTGGTTCCCCATGTTTAAGAAAGATGAAGTGAAACTGGAACAGGTGCAAAGAAGGGCTACAAGGATGATTCACAGAATAGAAAACCTTCCCTATGAGAGGTGACTTAAAGAGTTTGGCTTGTTTAGCCTAACCAAAAGAAGGCTGACAGGAGATATGATTGCTCTCTATAAATACATCAGAGGGATAAATATCAGGGAGGGAGAGGAATTATTTGAATACAGCGCCAATGTGGACACAAGAACAAATGGATACAAACTGCCCATCAGGAAATTTAGGCTTGAAATTAGGCACAGGTTTCTAACCATCAGAGGAGTAAAGTTCTGGAATAGTCTACCAAGGGGAGCTGTGGGGGCAAAAAACATAGTTGTCTTCAAAACTGAGCTTGATAAATTTATGGAGGGGATGATATGATGGGACGGCTCAGTTTGGCAATTGTCCAGTTTTTACTACTGGTGATAGATATGCCAGTGACATGGGAAGAGGCATTAGATGGGGTGGGTTCTGAGTTAATACAGAGAATTTTTTCTTGACTGACTGGTGACTCTTGCTCACATGCTCAGGGTTTAACTGATCACCGCATTTGGAGTCAGGAAGGAATTTTCCTCCAGGGCAGACTGGCTTGGGTGCCGGGGGTCTTTTGCCTTCCTCTGTAGCATTGGGCATGGCTCACTTGCTGGTTGATTCTCTGTATTTTAAAGTCTTTAAATCATGATTTGAAGACTTTAATAACTCAGTCATAGGTTAGAGGGTCATTACAGGAGTGGGTGAGGTTTTTGTGGCCTGCATTGTGCAGGAGGTCAGACTAGATGATCATATTGGTCCCTTCTGACCTTAGAGTCTGTGAGTCTATGAATACATATGACAGAATCTCATTGGGACTTCAGCCCTCCCTTTCGGGAGGTGGGTTGGGGGTGTGGGGAGGGGAAGGGTGGTACCATCCTACGGCCCGGAACTGCTGTCGGTGGGCCGGAAAGCAGAAAGTGGAAAAGGTGAGCAGCTCATTCTAGTTCATCCCAGCAAAGCACCAGTGGAAAATTGTTCTTTATGCTATATTTTCTAGGACTCTGCCCAGACTAGTTTTACATGCTTCAGACTTCCAGCCCTGGGAAAGCATTGCATAGTCCAGCAGTTCATCCCATTAAGAAGCAAAGCAGAAAAGGAGTCTCTCCCCTCCCCCCAAGGCTTTAAGAAAATATTCCAAACAAGTTAGAGTGACAATCTTCATTCCCCCCCAGTATGGGTCTTTTCCAGGTTTCTGACCCACAAATGAAATGAAGTGGCACAAGGGCCACTAGCAAGCTAGCAATGAACTGCAAGCCAGTCCCACTTCCATCTGAAGTGCCTCGTGAAGCAGCTGAAAGAAAAGCCAGGCCCATGACAAGTGCATGGCAGCTCCTTCCTCACAGTGCATCCCAATAACATCTACATTCTTGATCTTCACACACATGCTTCATGGGTGGATAAATAAAAACACAGTACAAGCTGCTCAGATTTACCTGCTGCAATTGTAGGTGCCTCTGGTTCTGCCCCTTAGCCGAACCCGACAAACCGCTCTCCTCTCCAACAAAGAGTGATCCTGTTAAAGCCTATTAGCTGCTCAGATTTGGGTTCCTTTCTCTCTTTTTCCCCGTTAAACAAAAGAAAAGGTCCATTTATTACTCACAAGACAACTATTGTCTGAAAGCAAACAGGTATGTCACCGAACAAGCCATGTTTGCCCATCTGGAAAGTCTCTTCCCTCCAGCGCAAATCATATCCTGACTGCCAACAAGGGCTTTTGCTACGCAGGAATTTCCTTGTTTACTTTGTGAAGAAGATCCTGGTATGCTGCTTTAGCAATCTGCAATAGTTACAAAGGTGAGGCTCTTTATACCTCCACCACGAGGAGTATTACAGCATTCTCATAGGCAGAAATGAGCCTCCATCACATTACAATAGGAAGGCCAACCACTCTAGCCACCATTTTTTCATGCATCTTTCATTCCTCGAGTTTGCACTGCTTTATTTCTCCACTTCATCAAGGGAAATGATGACACACACATGCAGGGTATCACCCTCCCTCTTCACAGCAGCTTATAACTATCATGGGCTAAACTGTTCCCTCCATTATATTGGTGTAAATCAGGAGTAATCACAGGTGCTTAAAATTGAGGGTAGGAGGGGGTCAAAGAGCCATTTCTCTTCACTTCTAAGAACCAGAACTCAACTGGGGGCACGAAGGAGGAGAGAGGCCAGGACTTTCCTTAACCTCTGACCAGAGTTGAGTGGCAATTAGGCCAAATGTGAGTGAACACTGAGTTTTGGTGCATAAGTTGCAATGCCACTCAAGTTTGGCCCATTTTGGTTGCTTCTCCCCACACACTCCTTTTTGCAGTCTGCGGCAATTTGCACTTGGCCCTCTTGCACCTCAGGCCCTTAGCCCCATAAACCGTGGCCAGATCTCACTGTTATGTTGCATTAATAGTGGGTTGCCCACCACCTTCTATATGCACAGGCTTCCCCAGAGTCACTGTGGCCTTACAGATCTCACTCTGAAGCAGCAGGGTGTCCAGCTTTCTCACACTGGAGTTTCTCCTGCTCTGGCTACTAGCTCATCTTCCTCCCTTAGCTTTCTCCTTCTGGAAGATTTTATGTTCCACAGCTGCTCCTCAGTCTAGCTCCTGGCCAGTTTTCTCAGCTGGCTTGCTACTTTCTCTCTAAGTAGGCTCAGTAGCCGGGGCTAATACCGGCCTGGTAGCACCACCTTGCTACACAGTTCTTCCAGAACCCAGAGAATCCAAGAACAGATTCCAGAGTCACATCAGTGTAACCAAGAGCAAAATGCAGCTGTAAAGACCAAATACTACAATGTGCTGCCCAGGGGCTTTCCCTACCTCCTAGTTCTCCCTTTGAGGGACAAATTAAGCACTGATTTTTAACAGTGAGGGTGATTAACCAGGGGAAGTGCTGGATTCTCCATCATTGCTGTCTCCAAGTCAAGACTGGCTGTCTTTCTGGAAAATATGATTTATCCAAATGCAAATTACTAGGCTCCCGTATAGGGCAACTGAGTGACATTTAATGGGCTGCAATATGTTGGAGGTCACACTAGATGATCTGATCATCCCTTTTGGCCTTAAACTGTATGAGTCTGCGATGCAGCGGCAGGGGAGGACTGCGATCTCACACTTCCAAGTTCCTGTGCCAGTGATTTATGTCACCAGCACAGTATGGTCAGATGCCCTCTCCTCCAGGGGATATGATTATGTATGTGGAGATGTACATCACTCCCTTTTAAAGGAAGAGCAGTGTGAGTCCCACTGCAACCCTCCCGCCCCAACCATCCCACCCTATCACCCAGAGCCAGGCGGCTTGGGAATGGCAGGATAGCTCTGGGGACCTAAATGTAGCCAGCATCATTTCACTCCTCACTGCCCCGACCTTAGCAGTAAGGGCAAGACTTGACTCTTGTTACTTAATTAAGCCGCGTCTTCAATCGCACCCTCATGTAGGTAATCAAACTACTGAACCAGCCCATTTTACTGATGGAGAAATTGAGGCCAGTGCTAGGTGACTTGTTTAAGACCACAGAGGGAGCTCATGTCAGAGCTGGGGTTAGACTTTTGAAGATCCTGGCTCCTCTCCTTGAGCACAGATCAGCTGATTCCTAGGCACTGTCGTCACCTTTCCTTTGCCTAATTTGCCAATGTGTTGCCTTTTCTGCTGCAACTGAATGGTCTGAATACAATGATCCCCTGGATCAGTTAGCAGCAGATGCTGAGAACAGGAAGACTTTAAGGGCCATACCCACCTCCCATGAACTCAAAGCATCCCTACCCTGGGTTTCCTAGATTAAAGCATAGCAATTCACTAACAAATATCAATCCGTCCTATATTATTGCTTTAAAGGGCAACATAGCAATATACTTTCATGCCTGATAATATTACCTACATCACACGATGATACTTTCTGCTGACTCAGCATTGTCCTTTTAGATGCACGTAGCTGTTTGCTTTTTATTTTCCTTCTCCTTCCTTCCTTCCTTCTTTCATTATCAATGTGTATCTTCCAGGAAAATAAGCAGAATCAGCTAGTTCTATTTCTTTTCTCACTCTCCACTTTTCACATACTCTTCACCTTTCTTCTTTAAATCATGATTTAGGGACTTCACTGACTGAATCATTGGTTAGATGTCTATTGCAGGGGTGGGTAGGAAGGTCTGTGGCCTGCACTGCACAGGAGATCAGGCACTAGATGATGATATTGATCCTCTCTGACCTTAAAATCTGTGAATCAATGGCTACGTCTACACTACGAAAAGTTAAGTCGACTTTGTTAAGTCGACCTAATAAGTTTGACTTTAGGTTGACTTAACAAAATGGTTTCCCTGCACGGGGACTTAGTAAGTCAACCTAACTGCCCTTATGTCGACCTAATAAAGTAGACTTAAGCGTCCACACTGTGCTTAGGTTGACTAAGAAGTCGACTTAATGGTTAGGTCAACCTAACCGGTGGTTCTTATTAAGTCGACCTAAGTTTTCATTAAGTCGACTTAAGGAATTTCTTAAGTTGACTTAATGAAAGCCTGGTGTGGACAGGGACTAAGTTAGGTAGACTTAAGCCTCCTTAAGTCAACCTAACTTGCAAGTGTAGACATAGCCACGGTGCCCCAATTTCACAACTTCTTCAAACGGCCTTCTCTAGTCCTTTATCAGCACAATTTTCTTTTCTTTTCTTTTTTTTTTAAAACCAGGGTCGGCCCCATCTACACAGAGCAAACAAATACATTTGACTATTCAAGTTATGCATTACTTAAACTCTGTCCTGGTTTAATAGGGTTTGACAGATTAATGTGGATGGGGCCAAAACTGGGACAGCCAGATTTAAAAAAAAAACCAAATCAAGGCCCTGGGCTAGGTCTCCATCTGATCTAAAGCACACTATATCTGCCTTGGTCCAATCCAGAATGGCTGGTCAGACCTTACCGTGTTTAAACTGTGATTTTAAATAGTTACTCTGGGTAGCTGGGGCCTTTCTTTTCTTATAACACTTTATGCCCCTTCCCCATCAGATGTGCAGAAGAAATTCTCCTTTAGGGCGCCAGGTTTTTTGGTATGTCCGAACACTCAGAGAATTTTCCAAACGAATGAGCTCCTGAGGCACGTGACCCATTCAGCTAATCTAAAGTGATTGATTCATTTCACTCTCTGGCCTCTTCACACTTTCATTCTTTTACATCCTGCCCACTGCAAATCTTCAAGCTGCCTTCAATACACTTCCCGTGTTCGCTCCCCATGTGGTCTAACAGCTCAAGCACAGGATGAGCATCAGGACTCCTGGGTTCCACTCTCAACCCCCTCCACTGGTTGGCTCCGACAAATCACTTACCCTCTGTTTTGCCTCAACTTCCCCCTACTTAATGAGTGCAACACCTACAATACCTCGTTCCTCGCAAAGCTTTCAGGCTTCAATGTGTGTCAAAGTGCACAGAGATCCTGGGCTGACTGTCAAGTTTTCCCTAATGACTGTAACACTGAGATGCCTCAACAGAAGGTTTTATCATCGCTGGCCTGCCTCTGCCGTCTCACCCACCTCCATCCACAACACAGCATCCAACAGGTGGGAAACACCCTCCACCCAGCACTTACACTCACACAGCCCACACTTCATGATGCGCTTCAGCATGAGGAGCTAATCCAGACAGAGGTGCCGAAATCTAGGGCAAGAAGACCACTCAGTCCTTTGTCTGAACTGCCTGGCTCCCAGCAAGGATGGGTCCTAAGAGCATGTTTATTACTGCAAAACCTGACAGGCTTTTCTCAAAATAAAAAGGAAAGTGCCTCATCTACTGAGCAATTTTAATGCATTTTAGAAAAGCGTTCAGGAGAACGCCACATCTGTCCATGGGAATGTCGATTCACAGAGCCAACTGCTTTAAACAGAGGCACTTAGAAACGTAACTAAAATGCCAGCCCAGTCATCACATTAACTTCAAAGCATAAAAGAGAAAGGCGCACCTGGCAGGATCTCGGCAAGATGCTAATCTCCCTTTTCAGGGCAGTTCCTCAATGTTGATCTTTTGGTGCCTGTGTGCAGACCTGCATGTACCCAATTAAACTGCCTTTCATCAAGGGCAACGGAGACAGCAACTTTACGGTGACCAGACTCCAGCAAATCCAGGCAACCTCTGATGACTTGGAAAGGAAGATCAAAGGCAACCTTTTGACAGAGAGGCAGGGCAAGTCAGATAGCGACTCCCTTTGGATTTAAAAGAGGGGGTCAAGAGAAACACATGACAGTGTGGTGCAGCATAAAGTCATCGCAGCAGGAGTCTGGGATGACCTCCCTAACTCATGAGTGATGAATTATGTATGTCACCTCGAACAAGGGTCAGTAAAACCTTTGTGCCACCCCATCATGTAGTCCAGTGGCGCCACATATTTCACAGAGCTGGAAGGCAATTTAGGTCGCTTAAACATACACGTGTCTCTTTCCTGCCCTGGCAAATCAGGGGTGAAAAATGTCTACATGACCAAGATGGCAAGCTCCAGTTTGCACTCGCTCGTATCTGCATCTGAGATGGTGGCTCAACCTAAAAATTGGAGGTCTGGTTTGCAGAGGTGCTCAGTACCCTCAGTTGGCAAGAGTCACCAGAACAAGGGGAGCAATCAGAGGTGAGAGGAGGACAACGACCTCAGCTGGAGTCAGAGAGCGGCAATGTCATTGGCAGCCAGCATTTCCCCTGCAGCTTGCACCAATGGCAGAAAGCAGTATGATGTGAAATCTGGTGGAGCGGGGAAAGCAAACAAGCAGGAGGGGGAGCAGGGATTTGACAGGCTAGCAGGGAAGTGGGAAAAGGGAAGCAGCAATGGGGGACTGAAGAGGGCAGTGATAGGGAGATCGGCGGTACATGAAGTGTGCCATATGGGGGGGAAGAGTAACGTTCACTCCTGCCTCTGTTTCCCTGGCTACACTGCTTCAAAACAGACCGAAGCCAAAATGGCAGTGCTATGGGGAACCTTTCAAAGTACCAATGCCCAAGCTAATTTGCAGGGAAGGAACCTTTACAGAGCCAACAGACTGGAAGCATGCATACTAGCTGTAGAAGAAGAGGGGTGATTGGCTGGGTTGCCTCTGATTTCACAATGGCCCCAGTTAAGATACCTGAGTGTTCACCTGGATAGGTCTATATAGTCTACTGTGGTGCCATTGCTCATGGTGCCATAGTTAAGGATGAGTTGAGTTTGTACTTAAACCAAGGAATCAGCCTCTGTATTCCGAGGGGTAGTCATGTTAGTCTATTTCAGCAAAACAAACAAGGAGTCCCCTGGCACTTTTAAAGACTAAGAAATTCATTTATCGCATAAGCTTTTGTGGGCATTTTTATTCCCCGAAATTATAGCACTTACAGCTTGAGTACAGAATGGACTTTGCAAGTAAATCTGTGGATTCATTTGAATTAAAATTCATTTTAAAATTACTTCTTTACGAAATTTAGCTGTCAGCATCAGGCCTGCAGGGTCTCAAATTATCTTAATAATGGAACAACAGACTGATCATATAGTTAAAACTCATTGAAATCTTGTGTGTAAGCTATGTTTCAAGAAATCAGAATGTAATTTAGCTACGTTATTGTCTGTTGTATCTTACTGTTATGTGGAACCAGTTAACCGGTTCAGGTCACTTAGCTGAGAGCGTTGTGTCATTAGAAGGATAGAACATTGCTTGTGTAGGGACTACATAAACAATTAAGCAATTACGGTGAAAATCCAATTGGAACCCAAAGGAATTACCAACCACATGGCAAGCCAAATTCTGCCCCCTTTTTACTAAGCGTTCTCTCTTTAAATCTTTCTGATTAGCAAACCAAGATTAAGAATGGCTAAATCTCATGTTTCAGGGCACAGTTAGTTTGCTGCATTACAGGGCATTAGCTGCTTTTTGCCAGAGCATTAGGACAGGCCACTTCTTGAGGTAACTGGACCAGCTGTCTGATCGGCAGTGGCAAATCTTGCATCTTACCATATAATTGCCAGTCAAAATGATAGCTGGCACACAATGGATTGAGTTCTTTGAGTAATGTGGGAAAGGAAGGGTTGGAACCACACGGTCAGGAAAGAGCTACAGGAAACCAACAGTTAAATGGGGCAAATCAGAGAAATCGGCTCAGACATAAAAATACAACCATTATTTTAGCTTTGGCAGTGCAGTTTGAAAAATAATATTTTTAAAAGGTGGGAATGTTCATTTCCAAAAGGTATGCACACCTTTCGGCACCGCTGTGTTAAACTCCAGAATGGTTCTTCATATGGCTATTAGTTAAGCCTTGCGTCAGCATTTCCATTATAAACCTCCGGTCTTTTCAGGAGTTTATAACTGGGCCATAAAATTTCACTTCAGGCTGAAATTTATCATGACTGGGGTCTACCAGGAAGGAATCCATTCCCCTGAATTTTCAAGTCCCATGAGCTTAAAAAGCAACAACATAGGGACCTTATCCTGAAAGCTGTTTGGGCATAGAACCCCGAGGAGTTTCCATGGACATTCTGGTTGAGATGAACTTGCAGGACTGGATCTTGGAAGCTACTGATTGGGGGCATGTTTTTGTAGCTCTTAATAGGTCAATAATGATATTTCCCCAGGGTTTGGGGCTTAATGCTGCACTGATTTAAACACCAATTAATCCCACTGCTTTCAATGACTCCTAACGGACTGTGAATCAGCACAGATTTCACACCTCACTCCACAGTGCCCCAATGAGGATCCCCCACCTCGATTCAACCATGCATTTAAGCACATGCTTAAATGCTTAGCTGAATAGGAATAGACCTATGCATGTACCTAACATTTTGCTGAATCAAACCGGAGACCAAAGAAAAGAGAGCTGTCACTCTGACGTCAGTAGGTTAGACGAGAAGATCCATGCACAAATACCTCCAATAAAACAGCCCAAACGGTCTGCTTTAAAGCTCAAGATCTGGGGGGGAAGAGAGAGGCGAAGGAGAGAAAGGGGTCAAAACAATCTACAGTACAATCTTTCTACTAGATCCTCTTGCCTCCCTGCCGCTCCACACAAATCTTTACTGCAGGCGCACAGCCATGAAGCAGAATTTGTCTGAGTTGTGTTTGAATGGCAGGCCATAGAGTTGGAAGTCCTTTCTAATACACTCTCCTGCTGTCACTAATGTTTACTTTCCATGAAACATTCTGAAGCTTATAAAGAGAGCATAACCTAGATCAGTGAGAATAACCCAGAGCAGTTGCAACACTGAAACCCACGGGTTTTTTAAAGCCACTACATTATGTTCTCTGGGGTAAGTACTACATCAGGGTGCAGTGAGATCCATACAGGCCTAGTCACAAAACTCATCAGATAAATTATTCAATTAAATGCCCATGCTTGTCTTTAGATTCTAAGCTCTTTGGAGCATAGGTCATCCTTCTGGCACATAGCGCCTGGGCAATTCTGCAACTAAAATAAAATAATAATAATAATAATAATAATAATAATAATAATAATAATAATAATAATAATAATAAAAAATAATCTGAATATTTTCCTATTGGTCACCTGGTTCTAGAACTGAGTAAGAACTTTGCACAGAGCACCAGGAACGGTTGCTGGATTGTTATCTGAAAGCTAATTAATTTTTATGCTACAAAACTTCTGATCTTCTAGACCAGTTTTTGATCTCAGCCTCACCACTGTAAATTCAGAGTAACTCCACCAACATCAGTCAAGTTATTCTGGACTGAAACCAGGGCAACCATGATCAGAATCTGGCCCACTCTGTTTTGGCCCAATGACATCCTTCTGTAGAACACACACTTCTCATGCCAAGATGTTTTACATGAACCACCTGTTCTTTATTAGCCATGTGTAATGATTTGTCTCTTCTTCAGAAAACAGACAGCATATGCCTGGTTCAAGAACTTCACAGGCAAAAAGTAAAAAATTCATATGAAACAGAAGTTAGAACTTGCATTCCTCTCTTCTCACTACAGAGGCAAATACTTTAGCTTAACTTTTTAAAGGGCTGGATAATTTCATGACCGGGAATGATGCTTGCAGCTATTGTGTATGTACAAACATAAAGGATAATCATATCTCATGCTTCAGGGCATCAACTAATCAATGTAAGGGACAGGAAGGAATTTTCCCACATGTGCAAAGCATTGCAATAACTGGCTATTGACAGTGTGTGGATTTTGACCTTTTTCAGGTATTGATCACTGCAGGATACCAGACTTAAAAGATGAATGATCCAAACTGGGATGGCAATTTCTACATTCTCTCTCTCTCTTCTCTCCTCAGGTTTGTACTGCTTTTTGGTTATTTTACTCTTTTTAAAAAATGTTTGTCCTGTAAGGTGATTTTAAATGTCTAAGTTCCAAAGGAATAGCCATGTTAGTCTATTTCAGCAAAACAAACAAGGAGTCCTGTGGCACTTTTAAAGACCAACCAATTTATTTATGGCATGAGCTCTCGTGGGAGAAAATCCCACTTGATCTTCAAGAGTCTGACAAAGTAGGATTTTCTCCCACAAAAGCTCATGTATAAATACATTTGTTAGTCCTTAAAAGTGCCACAGGATTCCTTGTGTGTTTTAAATGTCTAGTCCTCCTTCCACGCAGCCTCAGCATTAAAGGTAACTGTAAGAGACACCATGTCACTCTTGTAGCTTTATACTTTGATCCCACACTCCCTTATGCACATTCTTAGGTGAACAGCCCCAGGGCTCCAACAGAAATACCCAGATGAAGAACTGCTTGCAGGATCAGGGTCTTAATCATATTGCATGGACATCTACACAGCCGCTACCCACTAATTAGGGTCAGTTTGGGACACAGGGATTTTCCATGCTTGGAGAAAGCAGACCTGGGGGAAAAAAACAGCTTTCAACAACAGTAGGTGGATCTTTTATAGGACTGACTGATTTTCTTCTCCAATAGAAAAAGATTTAAGAAAGAAAGAAAGAAAGAAAGAAAGAAAGAAAGAAAGAAAGAAAGAAAGAAAGAAAGAAAGAAAGAAAGAACATGCAGGAATGTTATTTCATGTCTAACTGCATCCATAGGCCAGTAATGTGTATCATAAACTCTTAGCCTACCATACAAAGAGGGTGCCCCAAAATGGTACCTGCAAGAGGTCTCTCGGAAGGAGATGTTTAAATCCCAATGGGTGTGTATCCTGTTAAACAAACAAACAAAGAGGTAAGTGACACTGACTGACACCTTCAGCTTAGAGACACTTGTTTACAACACCAGCCCCACACATCTATCCCACCCTACCCATCCCCACCCTCCAAATATGCATGCTACTTCAGTGAGACATGCTGGCCCAGGAGCCCACCCCAAGCTGTGCTGTGTCAATTACAGTCCTGTGGGTGACCTATGCAGCAATAAAAAAAACTCCTCTTGCCTGTACACAGCCATCCTGATAGGCCGGGGGGGGGGGGGGGGG
>ML686140.1:829113-855306 GCA_007922175.1 Pelusios castaneus | reverse complement strand
GAAACTAATTTCATGTATTCTGTCATTGCCTGGTGACAAGCTGGAGCGGGAGATTCCAGATGAACAAGATTCTAAATTTAGACCATGACGGGCAGCTGAGATCTGCTGCTGCTGCTGTCCTCAGGGTGAGCAGCACCCACCCCGATTTGAATTAGCTATGTTAGGATCTTCTACCCTCTACTGTAAGTCAGCCCCCAGTGGCACCTGTAAGTGTCATTTTCGCCAGGCAGCTTGCAGAGGATGGCCGCTTCCACTGTTTCATCAGGCCAGAAAGATGGAAAATAATCCCCAACCAACAGAGGCCCAAGTTCTCAAAGACGTTACATGGGCATCTGTCTGCAGAGAACAGCACCTCCCCACCACATCTGCCTGTGAATGTGAACAATCAGCTTCTGCAGACAGGTTCCTGAAAGCACTGAGCAGATGTGTCCGCAGATATTGCACATGTGGGGAGCCTAACACACATTCCTCTAATGACGGCCCTTGTCTCTCCCTCTCCCGTCCCATCTGGCCTTGATTCAGCAAAGCCCTTAAGCAATGTGCTTGAAGTCCATGCAGTTTCACCAAGGGCCTAACCCAAAGCCCACTGGGCTCAACGGAAGCCTGTTGACTTGAACAAGCCTTGAATCAGGCCAGAAAGAACATAAGCATGAGCAACTGAATCAATGGGACTTAAGCCCAGAGTTAAGTGCTCTGTTGAATAGGGGTGGATTCAAATTTGCGCTTTATCTTGATTGGGATGGATTTAAGTGCTCTGCCGGACTGGGGTCTCTGCTTTAATTCTACCTCTAGGAAAAAGGTGACAGCAACACTAAACTCTGTTTGAAGTAGTCTCATATCCATGGCACAGGACAACTGGGAGCTTTATTCCTAATGAGAGAATATAACCTGGGAGCTTTGTTCCTAATGAGAGAATATAACAACCTGTGTGCACTTCCTACACAGTTGGCTCAGGAAAGGAAGGCCAGTTTTTTGTCTGTTGGGGGTGGGAGGGTCTCTGCTGTGTGGATCCATACTGTTTCACACATCAAATTTTGCTCAGAAATGTATTTATTACTTCCATTACTTGCAAAGCCACTTTCTTCTCTCTACCTCCCATTCAACAGCCTAGAAAACCTGCCCCACATTTCCATTTTCCTAGCCTTATAGTTGCAGACAAAAAGTTTATAGGCACATCAGAGATGCTAAGATTACAGTAATAAGGTGCAAGGAATGGCTGGCTGTTTAGCAGGGATGGGGTGAATCTGATGCAATTATTATGACTTTAGTAAAATTATAAGGATGTGGGACCCCATTATCCTGTCTGTCACCCCCTGACATGAAGGTTTTGCATAAAGTGGTTTTTCCAGGATCAGATTCTTAGGATCTCTCTTTCCAGATTTAAATTTTAATTTAATAAACAAGACAAGTTGTAAAAATGAGCAACTTCTAACAAAGCTCAGATTCTGGTTGGAAAAGCCTGGGCAACTTGCATTCATTTTGTCCTGCCAAACAGCACAGAATCGTAACAGCTTAAAGTAACTCCACTGATTTCAAAGCAGTTACCTCCTGATCTCCACTGATGTGAGAGCAAACTCAAGCCTTGGGTTTTCAAGCTTGGGTAGAGATTTCTATTATTATTTATTGGTGCAGCATCAGATCTCGCAGCTCAGAACTCTTCACACATGCTGACTCTTGCTCCTTACACCCTTCACATCTGTCACAGGCCTGCTGCCTGCCTTTCATCTTTCAAATCCTGTGCGTGTGTTGGTTGGAAGTTGATTCCCCCCTCCTCCTCCATCTAGCTAGTTACAATCTCTCTTTTTGTTGCTATTCAAGGAAAATACAAATGTGGCTATCCGATTTATAGGGCAGAGAGAGGGCTGGAAAGAAACAGATCGCTTGAAAGAAGAAGAAAGAAGAAGATTTGTCTGGTAACAAATTCCATTATCAACCCCCAAATCAGGCTAAGTTCATAAACTTTTCAGCAAACATGCATCAAAATCAGGACTTTGGGAGAAATTCCTGCAAAACTGCATTTTGCTCAAAATCAGGGAAAACATGGAGGTGAGAGTTGAGTTCCGTGGTTTGTTTGAATTCAAGGCTCAAAGCAAAAACCCCAGGGATGAAAGCTCATGTGAATCAAACAGCAAAAAAAGGTTTGCCCTGCTCACAGCAGAGCCCAGTTGGTGAGTTCCATGAAGCTCACGGCCAGAACCCCTAATCTAATCTCCTGTGTAAGACGTGACACAGAACTTTCCCAAAACAATTCCTACAGCAGATCTTTTAGAAATGCAACCAAACTTAATTTTAAAAATAGTTAAGTGATTGAGAATCCACCGTGACCCTTGGTAGGTGTGACAAGCCTCATAGAAATGGTGCTTTGGTCCTCTTTTCTCCTTGCAGATCAGGACTCTGCCATGGTGGATTCTGCTCCAGTCCTCCATGCTCCTATCCTCTTCTTGGCACAGCCAGACAGGACATAAGTGCCTTGGAAGGGGCCTGCCACCCCTGGGATCTCCCCACATCCACAAAGTTGTCTCCTTCATCTGACCCGGAAGGGTTTAGAACTCCTGCTCCATCAAGGACTTCCCCTGTGGAAGTCCACCTCACAGGGTCCCAGGGAATCCCTCCATGCTCCAATGGGCCATGCACCCTGCCTCCATAGTCAGAGCGATGCCCAGTCAGTGTGGAAGTCAGAAGGGTTGATTAGTTCTCAGGATCACAGCGTGGAAAGGCTGATCTAGCTGAATGATGAGCAGTTATAGTAGCGACCACCTGGGGAGGCCCCTTCTCGGGGCTGCAACCCTCCTGGGGGACTGATCTCTTCCCCACAGTCACCCTCAGACCAGTGCTCTAGCCCCTCCCAACCCTTTGTCTCCTCCCCGGGCTAAGTGGTCACTCCCCTGATCTTCACCTGCCCAACTTGTACAACTGGTCAGGGCAAAGGCAGGGGTTCTGGCCGGGTCTGCGTACAGGTGACTAGGGGAGGCCCATCCACCCTCTTGTGGTCTCTACACTGATTACACACCCAGGTCCCATCATCATCACGGCATACATGAGCAACACACATAGAGAAACTGAGGTCCACAAATAGCACCCAGAGAAAATCCCCGAAGTATCCCCACTTCGTCACAGTAACTTGTTCCAATGAACTGTCTGTTAAAAATTTACACCTTATTTCCAGCCTGAATTTCCAGCTATTGGACAGCATTACACCTCTCTCTGCTAGAATGAAAGCCTGTTATTAAATAGTTGTTCCCCGTGTAAGTTTTACAGATTGTAACCCAAATAAATCCTTAACCTTCTCTTTGTTAAGATAAACAGATTGCTCTATCACTTTATCACTGCAAGACAGGTTTTCTAATTCTCTAATCATTCTCATGTCTCTTCTCTGAATCTGCTCTAATTTTTCAACATCCTCCCTGAATTGTGGGCACCAGAACTAGTCGCGGTATTCCAGCAACAGTCGCACCAGTGTCAAATGCAGAAGTGAAATAACCTTTCTGCTCCTACTCGAGATTCCTCTGTTTATACCTCCCGGAATCACATTAGTCCTTTTGGCCAATGCATCACACCAGCAGCACACATTCAGCACACTGCCCACCATTCACTAAATGCTCACATTCATGCACCACTGCACTAAAACTTTTTCAGAGTCACTGCTTCCAAGGACAGTCCCCCATCCTGTTCCTAGATGCATATATTTACATACTAGCATATTAATTCACATTTATGAATTACAACGCATATTCTGCTTGCCCCCATTTTATCAAGAGAGCCAAATCACTCTCTTAGTGACCAGTCCTCTTCATTATTTATCACTCCCCCAGTTTTTGTGTCATCGGTAAACTTTAACAGTGATGATTTTATATTAGGAGCCGTGGCACAGGAGTCAACAGCCAACCAAACCCAAGCAGAGGAGATACCATTTTAGATTTAGTACTGGTAAACAGTACAGCCACCACAGAAGAACCAGCTGTAGAGGATAACCTTGGTTTGAGCCACCATTAGTTAATTCAGTTTAAACTACATGGAAGGATGAACAAAAGGCCTGCAACTAGGGTGCTTGATTTCAAAAGATAAACTTTAAAACATTAAGGAAGACAGGGAAGTGGACTGAACTGAAGAATTCAAGGATCTGAATTTTGAGAAGGCTTCACATTTCTTTAAGTCAAAGATGTGAAACTATCTGAAGCCTACACCCCAAACAAGGGGGAAAATTCATAGGGAAGGTCTGCAGACCAAACTGGATGAAGAAGAACGTCAAACAGGGTACTAAGAGAAAGCAAAAAAGCCCGCAAGGAATGGAAGAAGGGATGGATCACCAAGGAAAGTGGGATGTCAAAAAGTGTAGGGGAAAAGTGAGAACTGTCAAAAGCAAAGTAGAGTTGAACCTTGCAACAGAAATTAACCCAACAGTAAAAAGTACTCTAACCATATAAATATAAAAAAACCAGGAATGAATAAGTGGGACAGCTAAACACTGAGGATGGGGTAGAGATTAAAGATAATCTAGGTATGGCCCAACACCTAAATGAATACTTGCCTCAATTAATATGGTAATGAGGAGTCTGTGGGCAGTAGAAGAGTGGATAATGGGAATAAGGATGCGGAATTAGAAATTACCACATCTAAGGTAAAAGCCAAACTCAAACAGTTTAATGCACTAAATCAGGGGACACAGATTATCTCCATTCAAGAATATTAAACCAACTGGCACATGAAATTGAAAGTCCAGTAGTAAGGATTTTAAAGACTCTGTAAACTTATGCGCTGGATCTTGAGATTGGAAAATTGCAAATACTGTATCCATATTTAAGAAATGCAAAAAAAAAAAGTGATCTGGGAAACTACAGGCCCATTAGTTTGACTGCAATTGTACACAGGGTCTTAGAACGAATTTCAAAAGTGAAAGCAGTTAAGAACATAGAAGTAAAGGGCAACTGGGATAAAACAAAAGATGGTTTTACAAAAGGCAGATCATGCCAGACCAACCTGATCTCTTTCTTTGAGAGGATAACCAATTTGCTAGACAAAGGAACTGCAGTACACCTAATTTACCTGGATTTCAGTAAAGCATTTGATACATTTCCACATAGGAAATTATTAATTAAATTAGAGAAGTTGGGGATTAAAATACAAGAATCAGGAGGTGGGTAAGGAACTGGTTAAAGGGGGGACTATAATGAGTCAGTCACGCTGAAAGGTGAAATGTAAGAGAGGAAAGTGGTTACTAATGGAGTTCTTTTTGGTTTTGGGATCAATCTTATTTAAGATTTTTAATTAGTGACATTGTTACAAAAAGTGGGAGTGTGCTAATAAAATATGCAGATAGCACAAAGTTGGGTAGTGTTGCCCTTACTGAGAAGAAGCGGAGTACCACACAAGAACATTTGGACAATGTTGAAAACTGGAATAATAGCAATGGGATGAAGTTTAGTACTGCAAATTGCAAAGTCATGCACTTGTGGATGAATAGTAAGAATTTTTGCTGTAAACTGGAAATGCATCAGTTGGAAGTGACAGAGAAGGAGAAAGAGCTGGGTGTATTGGTTGATCACAGGGTGACTATGAGCTGTCAACGTGATACGCCTGTGAAAAAGGCTAATGCAATCCTACGGAGACATCAGGCGAGGTATTTCCAGTAAAGAGAGGGAAGTGTTATTACCATTACTCTTAGCCCTGAGAGACCTGACCTAGAATACTGTTGTGCAGTTCTGGCCTACCATGTTTAAGAAAGATTAAAGATTCAAATTGGAACAGGTGCAGAGAACTATTAGAATGATCAGAGGACCAGAGAACCTATGTTATGAGACGAGACTTGAAGAGCTTGGCTTGTTTGGCCTAATGTAAAGCTGAGGGAGATAATGCAATCTTTCCACATGACAAAGATATAAACACCAGGGAGGAAGAGGAGTTATTTAAGGTAAAAGGCAATGCTGGTACTAGAAGAAGTGGATACGAACCAACCTTCAATAAACTTAGGCCTGAAATTAGATGGTTTCTAACCATTAGAAGAGAGAAGTTCTGAAACAGCCTTTCCCTGAGGATCAATGGGGACAAAAAAACCTAACTTATTTTAAGATTGAGCTTGATACGTTTATGGACAGGATGGTATGATGAGATGTGCTACAATAGCATGTAGCACATCCACAACCACTACTAGCAAATATCCCCAACAGCTAGAGATGGACAATTGAGAGAGAGGGCTCTCATTTACCACAGAGAATTCTTTCCCAGAGGTCCAGCTGGTGGATCTTGCCCAGGCTCTAACTGTTCACCATACTTGGGTTCAGAAAGGAATTTCTCTCCAGTTCAGATTGGCAGACCCTGGAGGGTTTTGCCTTTCTCTGCAGTATGCAGTACAGGTCGCTTGCTGGTTTGAACTAGAATAAATGGTGGATTCTCTATAACTAGAAATCTTTAAATCAAGATTTGAGGACTTCAGCAGCTCAAGCAGAGGTTATGGCCTATTATGGTGGATGATGTTCTATGATGGTACAATGTTCAGGAGACCAGACTAGATGATCATGATGGTCTCTTCTGGCCTTGAAATCAGTGACCCTATATTTTCTTCTATATTATCTAACACTGATAAAAATGTTAAGTGGCATAGGGTCAAGGACAGATCTTTGCAGGCTCTGCTAGAAACATACCAGCTCATTGATGTTTTCCTGTTTACAGTTGCATTTTGAGACCTATCGGTTAGCCCACTTTTAATCTATTCAATGTATGCCATATTAATTTTGTACTGTTCTAGTGTTTTAATCAAAATGTCATGTGATACCAGCATTAACAGCACAGGAAGCTCCTTAGTCAGCTCTTTTAAAACTCTTGAATGCAGATTATATGGACCTGCTGATTTAAATATGTTTAACTTTAGTAGCTACTTTTTAGTATCCTGCTGAGACACTAATGGAACAGAAAGTGTGCTATAATTATATGAGAAGACAACATCATCTGTTTTTCCCTCCCACTAGAGAACAGAATATTTATTGAACACTTCTGTCTTTTCTGGATTATTATGGTAGTTTTACCATTTCTATCTAGTACTGGAACAAGCAGGATTTATTTTGTTCCTAACGTATTTTAAAAACTCCTTCTTCTTGTCCTTATTGTCTGCTGGACATAGATTCCTCCTTGTCTTTCTCCCCTTTGCTTCCCTCATCAACCTTGTATGATTCTTAACATATGAATTATATTAATTATTATTAACTTCCCTTTGTTACATGTATATTTTATAGATGCCTTCACTTCCCCTCTAAACCAGATCTGTTTCTTAACCAATATGGTTAAATTAAAATGGTCCCAAACTTGACCTCACACAGCCCAACAAGATAAGAGATTAACATTCCCATGACTAAGGAAAACCTTCAATGACTTTCTACCTCATTTTAGCCAATCAAACTGCACTATGCAAATAATCTCACAACAGTTGTATAGTGGGGACAGGTGGAAACAAAATTTCCCTGCCCAACAATGAGCCCTTAGAACAGGCTTGAAGTCAAATTTAATTTTTTAAAAAAAAAAAAGAAGGAAGATTTTGTTTTCCCTGTTCCTCTCTCTACCAAACAATCTATCACTGCCCACAAAAGAAATCAAAAGCAACAATCATCCTGCTGGAGGTCTTGGCCCATAGCTACATGAAGATTAAATTCCATGTTTGCCTGGTGAAGATCTTGTGATGTGCCTTCCAACAGAAAAACTCACAATACAGAGGAGCTCTAGCTAAGGTGATCCAGCCCTCAGGCTTCTGATGGAATCACTCATGTCTTACTTATGAGGTCTTCAAAATCCATCAGTGGGCCAAATTCTAACTGTGGCCATGTGTACAGCACCCATTGCATTACATGGATTCCACAGTGCAAACAAGAACAGACTTTGTTCCACTATAGTGGAATCCTCTTACAACAAAATCCTATGCACATATATAAAGTGTGGGATCCATCATAAGTAGGATTGTACACTGGGGCATTGGGAATCACACTAAGAACAGGAGACTTCTCTGTTGCTACCAATAGGAGTTTTGCCACCATTGATTTCATCACAAGACTGTCTCTCTGGACATGCCCTCAGCACAGTTTTCACAGGAAAACTGTGACTTGCCTGGAGTCATGCAGAAAAAAAATCCGCAAAACAGACCAACTTGGGAGCACTCAGTTTCCTAATTCCCTGTGCTTAGACACTGGGCTACGAAACCTTTATTTTATTGTAAAAGGAACACTCTCTAATCAATCCTCTCACCACAGAGCTTAAGTGAAGTCACTTGCTCAAGTCCAGCTGTCAGAGTAGGGGCTAGAACCCAGGAGTTCGTGGCTCCCAGCCCTGTCTTCAGTCCATTCCTCTCTCAACATTATCACTACTTAATTATTTGTCAGTGCAATTAAAAGTCTCCTATTATCTAATATGTAAGCTTCTCACAGGTTGCTGAAGTTGCCAATGTGCTCCCAAATGTCAGATTGAGGAGATACATAATGAGATTCAATGGAGGTGAACCCCAAAGTACAATAGCCCTGCATCAGAGTGCGATAAGTGGGGGAAAGGGAGACATTTATACCAAAGGGATTGTGCAGATCACTCAGAGGCAGAGGCAGCTATTTGCCGAGATGGATAATTAAACACCCATATTTGGGCAAATGAATAGGTGAGAATGAAATTAAATCCTAATTATCTCTTTTTTTTGGGGGGGGGGGTAGTTTAACCAACCACTCTTGCCATGTTTCTATGGTGTTACCTCCAATTAGATTTCTGAAGCTAATGTACATTTCACTTTAACAGGTTATTCATTCAATGGAAATCAAATTACTAATCATTTGCAGGCTATCAGCGACACAAGCCGTCTTTGGGCTTTACACAGACACTATGCCAGTTCCTGACAAATTACAACAAACAAAGCAGCCAGTGAGGCAAGTGGCGACATCACAACCTCCTCTTCTGCCCAGATCTCAGACATCGTGTGATCAGTTATAAAGTGTTTAATACAAACGGCCAGATGGGTCCCCGGACAACAGGAGGTGACTGCTTTCCCCTGCTGTTTGTAACCCAGCAAAGCTGGGAAGAGGGTGAAATTAACAAATGCTGAACCAGGCACCTGAATGAGGAAGGACTGGGCTATCACATTTTGGTTTAAAAATAAGAGAAAGAAACAACCAAAAATTAACAGGACTAGCTGGAGCAACTCCAGGCATCTAAGGAGCCTGCTTTGGAACGAGAATGCAGGCCAAAAGGAAAGCAACAGAGTTGGCAAAATAATGGCATGCAGCTGGGAATACTTTTTAATTTGAAAGTTGTGTCCCTCCCTCTGCCCCATTTCTCTTTACCCCAGTGGTCCCCATGTGCTTCCAGAGCCAAAACAGCAACCCAGAAGAGGCCAGCAGAATGAGTCAGACATGCCCCGCGCGCCCTGTCACTTCAGAGACAACAGCCCAATTCTGCAGCTGAGCTTTTTACCCATTTCCCACTGCTTCCTTTCCTCACTCCGGCTGCCCCAGCGCACGCTGTAGCAACTGACAGCATGGTAGAAAAGAACGGGGAAGTGCTGAGCAGTATTCAGCTAGGTCAACACTGCTGGAGAAACTGGACCGTTCAAGGGCAGTTCCTGCAAATGCCTTTGTCAGTCCTTACACAAGATAAATGCTCTCAGTCTAGACAAGGCCACAAAGCAAGTTAAAAAATGAATAGGGATATCCCCCCCTCTTCCCCATTTTCCAGATCAGAGACAATTCTACTGGGGGAATAGAGAATTTGTGAGCTCAGTTTAATGTACTAGAGGCTTGATCCACAGCCCACTGTGGTCAATAGAAGTCTTCCCAGGGATTGCAACGGGCTCTGGATCAGGCCCTATATTTCATCACTGAATTTGAAAAAGCACCACACTTGGCTGCACAGAGGCAAAGCCACAAGGAAGGATGCAGATGTTCAATTTGGGAGCAAAAATACACACAGCTGCCACTCATGGTGCTGCTGCATTCAGAGGGTTGGAAGGTCACAGTCAACCCCCGCCTCGGACAAACCAGAGCACATAGCTGTGAGCTGAGCATCAAGTGCATCATGGGAGCGATTAGAGCCAGCTGGCCTGGGAATCAGGAGTCCTGGGTTTTATTCCCTAACCTGCAACTGACTTTCTGTGACATTTCAGTTCTCCTGGCCTTGCTTTCTCTGGAAGTCTGGGAGGACATAGACTACTATCTCTTTGACGTACGTTAGGATCCCCAGATGACAGGTTCTGCTTAGAGTAAACACACTCTCAGCACCCCTATGACAAAACGTGGATGGCTGCAGCAGTGGGAAACAGGCCCGAGAATCTGCTGTGGGCTGCACAAAGGGATCTGCAGGCCTGGATTTGATTTAATTTGATCTCCCCTTTCTCTTGCCCCAGCCTGGTATCTATGTCTTGCTCAGGAAGAGATTTCCTCACTGTTTATCATTTTTTATCCTACAGAATTACTGTGGAACAAGGAGCCATTTCCTCTCTCTCTCACAAATATAAGTCCTCATTAGATCAACTGCAGCTTCCTGGCACTCTGGACCAAATCCAGCATTGGCTTCCCAGATGGATCTTTTATTTATTGATTGATTGGAGTGATTATTATTAAGCAGCAGGCAGACGTGACCAAGGAGGAAAAGCAGGGAGGAAATATCAGGCACAAAGAGAAAGGAGGAGCAGGGCAAACAACCACTACAAGCCCCAAGATATCCCACTGGCCAGAGGAGGGACCCTTCCATCCTCTCTCCAACGGGCACCATTTGTCATGAGGGTTAGGATCCAATCCAATGGGCTGGCTCATTAGCAGAGTCCCAAGTATTTTCTGCTCTGCCTCATGCCTGGCTCTCTTTAGTAGCTACAAGTTGGCAACAGAACCTACTCTAAAGACTCGGCAGCTCAGCCCAATTCCCTCGGGAATTGGGAGATATCTCTGGCACCATCAGCTAAATGAGGAGTAGAGGCTGAGGGCTGCGAAGTCAGGCCATAGCACTGGACCAATGGCAGGCCCACTGACTAAGCCCCGTCAAAAGGGGGGAGGGAAGGATGCGTTGCTACATAGCTGCTAACAAGTGACATCAGAGGGGCAAAGCAGGGGGAGGAAGAGGAGAAAAAAGCCTCAGACAAGGCATATTGTTCCAAGAAGGCTTTGCTTAGCACCTGATGGCTCTGTATTATGGCAGGTGCATGTGACAGATATAATAGGAGAGCTTCAGTTTGAACTTCAATCAATTAGAGAGTCAAAGAGCAGAAGCCTTATGGGATGTCAGAAATAGCTTTCCACTTAGAGAGGGAGGCACTGGAAAGGCTGACAGCAGCTAACCATTAAGTGGAGGTCGGCAATTTTGCTATTAGAAAATGGAAGCTGAATAAGAACAGGATCATGAGCTGGTTTTCTGGGTGGGGGTGGGAGAAGAATGAGTTCTCAGTTAAACTCCAGCACGCAGAGACATGGAGCAGGAATAAAAACAGAGCTGTGCAAACTACAGCTGAGACAGAGAGAGAAGGCTACAAAATGTACATTCCACTCCTCTTTGAATAAGGGACTCCGTTTCCAACCCTGCCCCCTTTCAAAAGCCATTACCTTAATGCAAGGGGGGAAAAGGTAAAAATACCTAGGGGGTCTTAGGGATCATTTCCCAGCCAGATGATAATGCTCAGAGAGGGTGTACAATACAAGGAAAGCAGTAAGGCCTCCAGGGAATTCCTGGAGGCATGATCACAAGCCTGTCTCTTTTTTCTACACTCCTATTCCTCCCCAAACTAGCTCTGATTTCTGAACAACATTTGGCAAGTGATCCAGCCCCTCATGTGATCTCATTATGCAGTCTACTTCTGCATTTTCTCTCATTCCTTTTCCAACAAGAATTTCAGAATTTCGGTTTTTAACCCGCACAGCAATTTCAGCACATCCTGCAAGTTACCCAGGCCACAATGCGTATTTAGGTAGCCAGTAAAGGATCCTTTGGTCATCAGGTCAAAACCATTTACCAGTTTTAACAGGTGCTTAAGTATTATTGCCTCTTATTATTAGCCAGGCCATTATGGTCTGTTGGGGAATTAGCCACATAGGTATTTCTCTGAGAACTACAGCCCATCAACTCACAGCTCAGAGGCTTTCATTAGATTTCTTTCCTTCCCTCTTTTTGTCTTAAGGGAAGAGTCAGCATTTAAAAATAGTTAAATTCACTCACACTCTATGCTTAACTGCCTGGCTTAAACCAAATGGAAGCTGAGGTTTGGCCTACACTTAAATCTTATACGGGCAAAGCTATGTCGGGCAAGAATCTGAAAAAAATCACATCCTCTTGCCCAGTGGCTCTCAACCTTTTGAGGGTTGCAACACGCTTAGCGGTATGTTGCGACCCTACAAGACACACTGGCCCACTCCCCCAGGCTGAATCCAGTCATCTCCCTAGGACCCCGGCTCTCCGTGACACACTCAGAGCTCTGTGGCAACATGTGCCCCAACACAGTGGTTTGTCTCATGTACCCCAATTTTGACGTCAGTTAAAAGCTACTTGCTTACAAAATCAGACATAAAAATACAGAAGTGTCTCAGCACACTATTACTAGAAATTTCCAGAGGGGTAGCCGTGTTAGTCTGTGGCACCTTATAGACTAACAGATTTTCTTTGGCATAAGCTTTCGTGGGCTATAACCCACTTCATCAGATGCATGAAGTGGAAATCACAGTGGAGAGGTATATATACACATGCCAGGATGGAGGAGGGCAAAATTAATTGTGTCCATTTATCCTTTTGCACAAGGACAGTCCAGTTTGCCTTCCTCCATCCCGGCATGTGTGTATATACACCTCTCCACTGTGATTTCCACTTCATGCTTCTGACGAAGTGGGTTATAGCCCACGAAAGCTTATGCTGAAGAAAATCTGTTAGTCTATAAAGTGCCACAGGACTCTCCTTTTTTATTACTAGAAAATTGCTTATTTTCTCATTTTTACCATAACATTATAAAATAAATCAACTGTAATATAAACATGTACATATATTTCAGTATATAGTATACAGAGATATATATATAGTATAAAGAAATCATTTGTCTATGTGAAATTTTAGTTTGTACTGATGTCGCTAGTACTTTTTAAGTAGCCTTGTATGATCTCAAACAAGCCGCACAAAGATCCCTACTTTCCAAACTATGCACAGGGCCTGCAGAAAAGTGCCCATGTTGCAAAAAGGACTGCCATTTGCTATCACTACAAAATACCATTTGCAAAAATAGTAACAATTGATTTGTATTTGACAGTATGCCTTTCTTCCAGGGACCTCCCAGCACTTTCCAAATGTTCAGTGATCTTCGCAAGAGTACTCCAGCAAGACTTGTAAAATACCCATTTTATAGAAAAAGCGCAGGAGCTACTTTCTTGCTTTTACAGCCGGAGGTGGTGAAGGGAGTGCAGAGATGCAGTGCCCAAACAACAGTGCTAGGTACTCTCTCCCCATGCAGCACAGACAACTCCACAAAGTGCTGATCTAAATGGTGAGGAGCAGCATCAACTCCCCCGTAAAATGCTGCAGTACGCACGCCTCCCAGTAGCAACCTCAAGCATTAACACATGGGTAATCATCACATGGGTGGGATGGTGGGACACTCAACCATGCCCCTAATCTGCCTAGCAACTTCCCTTCTGCAGCACACAGAGGCAACAGCTATACTAGCCGATCCTCCTGTGCTGTGCACTCCGAGAGTACCAAAATCCAAGTACCCTGCTCCTAATGTGGACCCAAAGAGAAATGATTGCCTAAAGTCATCCTGGAGGAGACTGAGCTCACAGACTGCTATTCTACTCACTAAATACCACTCCCTTTTCTTGAACTATGCCACACCTTCAGGACACTGTGGCACGTGTTCCCTGACACTGAGATCAGGGGCGAGGGCACAGAGATTTCATAAAAGTGAAATTTAAAAAAAAAAAAAAAAAAAAAAAAAAGTATTCAAAAAGGACAGAGGCAGGGAGGGGGTGAGAAAAAAAACCACAGGAATTAGCTTCAGTTCTGATGTCACTCTCTGGCTATCACAGTTTAGCCTACTTCTTCCCCTCTGCAGGAGGCAATACACCTTAGCCCAATCCATCACCGCTACGGGAGGCTGTAACAGGTGAATTAAAAACAGAAAGTAGATGGGACACCATCTCTGCCTGGCCCCCACTGCTACATCTGTTTATGATGATGATGTTGCCCTCTCTGGAACGACATGCCCTCCTCCGTCCCCACTGTGTTAATAATGACCAGAGAGATAGCAGAGCGAGAATGTGTATGCTTCCAGCAGAGCTGGGCCCAGCAGGCATCCAGCTATTTTCTACCCACTGCTCTCCCCAAAACACAGTAGCACACGCTGACTTACAGACCCACCTGATAAAGAGCCTGTCTCGCTGGGTGGGTTGTCTTTTTCATAGAAGTTAGGCCAACAACAGATATTGCCTCACCCAACCTACATGATTACCACAACACTGCAAGCTCCATCTTTGGCATTCAAAGCAATGGAGAGGAGTGGGTTTAATGTAGGAGTTAGAGCATTAGGAGCTTCCTGAAAGGGGATGTATGAGCAGCAGAAGCCTCCTGGAGGGGTATCAAGGATGCGTTCCCCCTCTCTCTCTCTAGGTATTAGTTATTTACCACAACCATCACATTGGTGCCTGAGCTCTTTGGAGCATCCTTTGCCATTTAGGCCCTTCACCAAAACTTAGGCGAGAACAGCTCTGACTCTCCGGGGTCCAGGTACATAGGACAAGGTCTCTCTGTCTCTATTCTGGCAGAGCAGCCAGCAGACCAACTTTACCAAGTTCTCATTCAACTCTAAGTTTTACTTCCCCCTCTCCCCCGACCTTCCTTTATACTACATTCCCTGGCAAAGTGTGTGTTTGCAGTGAATTAGGCTCCATATTCCCTGCCGCCTTTTTTTGCTCATCACTAGGAAACCCCAGGCCCCAGCCTTCAGGAAGAAGTTGAATGCCTGCTTCTGAGACATCACAGTATGGGCCTGATCCTGGGCAACACTTCCTCTAGCACCAATGGGGCCCAGACTGGTCCCCTAAGAGGTACAGAGTCTGCAACACTCTGGAATGATCCAAAGAGGTGCTGAGGACCAGTTCTGGCCATAATTGCAGGAGCTCAGCTCCTCTCAGGAAGAATCCTGTGTAAGGAAGAACAGGAGGCACAGCAGGCCGCTGATCCAACACCCACTGAAAATCAATGGAAAGAGGTTTGGGCCTGGTCTGAATGTGAAAAAGTTAATTCAATGGGCCAATACAGCCCCATCATAATGGCAGCAACATGAGGTAAAAAATGCCTCTATGAAATAAACAGGATTCAAACTACCTGGCAAGCATCAGCCCCTCCTTCTAAGAATTCGAAGCAAAGTTTAGACTGAGAGCATCCAATAAACTGACTTAAAAAAAAATGAAAGGAGGGGCAATGAAATGATGAGCTGAAAGATCAGTAGCTAACGACAATTAAGAATCTTTTCCCCTGGCATTTCCTAATAAACAAAGTCAAGCAATTACTGTAATTAAAGATTTAAGATAAAAGCACTTTATATTTTGGGGCCATGAATGTCAATTAAATATTTATTATGTTATTCTCCCCCTTAATGAGAAAGCCTACCATTGGAATTTTGCAGAATTAAAAGCATAATAAAAGGAGGATGGGGGAGGGGGGAATTATGGTGACTTCTTGGGACTGTTTAGCAAGGTGTGTGTGAGAAAGGGAGAGAGATGTATCTGTTCCTCTTCCACATTGCCAGTTTTCCAATTAATAATCCTTGTACAGCACAGTTGGCCAAGTACAGTGATGGGTGAGGAGCTCTTGGTTATAGGTATGTTTTACCCAAGGGGCCAGGCGACTTTCGACTCTCTTATTCCTGAGATCTCTTGTTATATGTGACGGCTTCTGCTTAGAGGACAGGGGAAATGGCTTATCTGCTCAGAAGCAAGAAACGCATAAAATACAAAAAAGCAATTACATGCCTTCAGTTTCCACTCCTCTGTTTTTATAGTGCTTGTCTGGGAATCTGAGCAATTTTATGCATTAGAGAGAGATGATGATCAAAATGAGTAGCAATGACATGCGTGGGGGGGAGGAGGGGAGACACAGCAGCTCTGGGTATTTCTTTTCCTGTAGTTACAGATCCTATAAACAACACATTTCTTTAGATGGATGCAAGAACCCAAAGTTCTGCAGATGAGTATCAGGGGGCATGAAGCCTTTCACTAGAGCCAAACTTAGGGGACACCTATGTGTGACTTAAGATATGTGAATTCTCTTTACAGTTCTGCATTAGTTCTAGGAGGAGTGGACACAGTACAGAGAGATGTTTCTCATACACACTCCCACCCACCCCCGGGGGAGGGGTTCTTTCCAGATGATTCAATGACTATTTTCAACCCACAGCATTTTCAACAATTCTTCTTTAATATTTAGCATTGCAGTCTTAAGGCCAAGCCTGGTTCAGCTGAAAACCATGGAAATTTTACCACTGCTTTCAGTAAGGCCAGGATTTTGTCTTTAGCAATTTGACATTTCCAATTAGGGGCGTAACTGACAGCTGCCACCATTCTGTTCACCAACACCAAAATGTTTCTCAAGGTTCTAGACCACCCAGGTAACATTAGGACACACTGGGAGAGAGAGCCAGATTCTCGGCTGGAGTAAACCCACAACACCTCAGCATACTTATACCAGCCAAGGATCTGGCTCCTAGACTTTTGCCAAGTTCTACCATCTGCAATGGAAAAGGCCTCTCCAGCCCACAGTCACAGAACACAAGACAGAGGGTCAAATGAGATTGTGTGTGATGTGACCAAGTGCCACTAGCACTGAGGTAAATTCTATGTTATGTCTACTGAAGACTCCACAGCCCCCTCATCTCTCCCAACAGGAGTGAGTGGACACAATCGGGAACAGAGAGGAATCCCTCTTCCATTTATTGCACTTAAAGAATATCTACATGTCATTTTAATTTCCAATCCAGGAGATGATGCCAACAGGAGGGCCTTGAATGTGAGATTCCTGTGGGCTGCTCTGGTATAGTCCTATGACCCGCCACCCAGTGCTCTCAGCCACCATCCCACAGCAGGAAAGTACCTTCTTTTCATGATACTGATATGCAGATCCTCTTCCTGCTTCACTTCAGGGTGCTGACCATTGGCCTTATCGCTCTCCTCGCTGTCGTCGCTATGTGAGAAAATCGAGGTCAGTTCCTTCTTTGGGAGCCTGGTGGGAGGCAAAGGGATCGTCCTCTTCTCAGCCAGGCGACCCCGGTTCTGACGAATGGAAGGAATCGGTACAAAAGTTGGGGAGGGGGAAGAGAAGGAGAATTTGATTAGGCGACGCAGGATCAAGACGCTCTCTTCAAATTGCTACATTAGGAACAAAACTCTGTGCGAGTCAGTGCCCAGATAACATGGGTGCACAGGCTCCCACACAGATTACTTTCAAGGAGCTTTTCATCACCTGTCGCATTCAGCTTAAAATTGCTGCAGGTCTAACAAGCAGAAGTTTCCCATTCCCATCCCTTCCACTCCACCAGCTGGGACAGATTAACAGGAGGGAAGACGATAGCAGAGCTAGGGACCAATCACATCGTATGTATTTCAGTGAGACCCATCCCTATGCAGAGCATCCAGCCCCAGGCTTATGCCCCAGTGAAGTCCCACTTAAGCCCTATTTTGACTGAAGTGATGCATGAGAGTCGGGTGGGGAACCACCTGCAGTACACACAGACTCTCCCCGCACCAGGGTGAATTTCACCCAGACAGAATACCTACAGATCTGACCCACACCCAAAACTCCCTGTGACTCAAACGAAAATCCACCTCCCCATCCAACGGCAGGCTCTGTCCGTCTGTAACTGTGAATGGTCAGTACAAATGTAAATGCACATCAATTGCTGCAATGGTTTTCCCTGCACTTTTCAGAGCCCCCAGCTAAAATCAGGGGGGTTTTGACAGAGGGAAGTGCTTGCGCAAGCTGTCCCCAGACAGTCGTGGCAATGCACTGCAGTTGCCACATGGCTCTTGAGAAAGTCAAAGTACAAACAAATGGAGTGAAAGCTCTTGGGGCAGGGGGAGTACAAAGCCTAGCACAGCAGGGCCCTGATCCCACTAATAATCATATAGCTTATTTATGATTGGTGTACAGTAACCGTAGGTGAGAATCTGTGATACATGACTTCCCTAAATGCCCCATGCCTGATCCACAAGGGATGAGAGTCTTTTACAGCCCAGACAGGGAGCCTGGGCTTTTTCGCTCAAGATTTAGAGACGCTCATGATTGGGAAGGGACCCACAAGAGCCGCGCAGTGAAGCAGGAGTCTTGTGATTTCCCTATGATTTGTGCATGCATCTTCTTCTGTGGGAAAGAAAAGCTCCTACAGTCCTCTTGGCAGGAGCATGCTTTCAAAAGGGACTTGCTGAGAGAAGAAGGTGAAGTATGTCAGGCCAGGTCAAATAAATGCAGACTGACATTTAATCTCCCAGAGATTCTCAGAGGCTACAGCTCTGGCCTTCCAAATAATCCTGAAAAATAAAATGCTCTGGAAAAGCCGAGAGAGCTACTGGACAGCTGAATAAAACGCAATATACATCTTTTTAAACAAACAAATTTCAAACTTTTCCAAGCAGGCAAAATGAAAATGTCTCATCTGCATCTGCCACTAAGTTTCCAGCTGTACTGATTAAAGGCAGTCCTGATCATTGCAGTACAGTAATTAGCTATGTCCACCTGGAAGGTGTAACCCAGGCATATTAGCCTTCCTTTTCTAGCTCACTTCGGGGCCAAATAAGCTGCTGCTGTCACCAGCAAACATAAAGAGACAGAAGAGCAATGGGCCAAATTGGCCTGAAAATGGGGAAAATCTATATATGCAGGGCGGAAGACATTTCCCAAGAAGAAAACATTCAATTTCCTTGCAAATCATTCTTGGTGCAGGGTGGGAGGAACTGGGAGTGAATGGAGAAGATGTGGTAGAGTCTGAACTCTTGTGGAACAGCAACAGGGTGGATTCCTCTAAGTCCTTGGACATCCCAGGATTTATGCAGATCTTGGGACACAGTGCAGTGGTCAAGATGCCTGAGCGCTAGTGCTCACTCTTGGCTGCAAGACAGCACATTTGCCAGAGCTGAGTGAGTTGCTCTGAATGCCTACAGGTGCTCAGAAACCCACTTAACGGGGGATTCTTCTTGTAGTGCAAGGGGAAACCCAGGGCTTCCAACAGACAATGCTACGAAGAATGATTATTCTCCCCCAAAACACAGACACCAGCTGGCCTCCTTCAAGAACAGCGATGTCCCAACCACATGGCTCAGATGAAGAGTGACTTCTAAATTCTTTAAGGCCCGGAGGAACATGCCATAGAGACTCTGCTTCCCCCATCCTAGCCACATTCCACATTTGGGGCTTCCCCCACGCGGTTCTCTCCAGCTCCACTGCACATAATACAGCACTTGGCTAGCAAATCTGTCCGGAGTTCAGCTTCTGTTTACAGCCATCCTTGTAGCCCTGGATTGTGCCACATGATCCATAAAAAGTGGGTATTTGCACCAAGCTCCAGTCATGCTGAAAGACTAGGGCTTAATATCAACTGGCTTTATCATCCCAGAGCTTTATGTATTATCCTGAAGTCACAATTTATCATAACAATTAAAGGGGGTGGAGGGGAGGGTGTGCAAATTTCCACTGCAAAATAATTGCAATATGGTCTCTGCTGTGACTTCGCAGGCTAAAGAGAACAGTGCTGATCAGATAATAAAAGTCATTTTAGGGCCATTATGGTACCTTGGAGCAGTTACCGGGTCTCAGTGACTGCTCGGGGACTCATCAGACCTAACAAGAGTGAGAGTGCAACAAAAAAGGAGGCACTAAACCTACAGAAAGAGCCCACCAGGCCATGAACAGAACAAATGGCCTGACTACGACATGGGTTTTTCCTCTCACCCCACCCTCAACATTTATAATACTCTGCACTTCTATAAATTCCATCATTTCACTTAAACCCTGGCACAAAGTGTGGTTCAGTGACACCACCTGCATCTGAAGTCATAATGGCATCTTATGAAAGGAAAGTGCTCCACTCCTACTGGCTTAAAAGAGATCCAGGAGAGAGAGACTCTCTCTCGCAATCAATTAAAAACAAGGAAGCAGCCAATGACAGAAGATATCCCCTCAGCTTCCAGCAAGGTCTGGCTATCCCTGGACTGTGCTCCCTTGTTCTGTTTGCTCAGGTGGCACCCACAGCCCTGATCAGAGAAAGGGACAATCTGGTACACAACTCTCTATTCCCTTATGCCAGTGGAACTGCACTAATGGGAATGGAATCTACATTGACATTAAAGCCAGGGTGGCAGAGCAGAATATGGAGCCCCAGTCACTAATAAGAAATGCCTAAACTATGCTACTGAAAACTCATTAGCTTTTTAAAAATGAATGGCCCTGTTTAAGTTTTATTTACTTTGTACTGTTTATGCCACTGGGGTGGGGCTGTTTTGCATTTTCCCCACCTCAGATAAATTATACAGACATGAAGAGTCAGTTTTGCCCTTTATTTTTGTCCGTTTCCAATAGGTTTCACTTTCCAAAGTCATTCAGGGATATTTCCTCCTTGACACACACTTGCATTCACATTAGGTATGTTACCAGCTATAGGCCTGAGCCAAACAAACAAGGAGTCCTGTGGCACTTTTAAAGACTAACAAATTTATTTATCGCCTGAGCTTTCGGAGAGAAAAACCCACTTCGTCAGATGCTTGGAAGATGCTGAACTCCACTAACACAGCTACCCCTTTGAGACCTGATCCAGAGTCTGCTCTGATCAAGGGAAGTCTTTCCACTGATTTAAAGGGCTCAGGATGAGGTCATGTGTGAGTCAAACATAATGTTAATCAACACACCAGAGCTGATCCAAGGTCCATTAAAGACAATGGAATTGTCCTCTCTCAATCAGATCCAACATTCTCAACACCACAGATAGATGACATCAGCGAGAGGACTCTGTGTAGGTGAACACTGTATACAGGTAGTAGCAAGTACTCATATTCTGAGCAGTGAAATGCCCCCTAGACAAACAAGTGACAGGTAGTTACGTCTGCACTCAGCAAGGTGATGTTATGTGCTAGGACACATTCAGAGACTGCAGTGACATTTTTGTGCATGGGTGGGTACAGGATTTATAGATACTGGACAGAACTGCATCATCTTGCAACTCTAGCAGTTGACACCTATGCCAACAGCATTCCGTACAGGGCTCGAACATTAGCAAAAGGCTGCAAATACAGCAAGAGAATTTTATTCTTTCCAAAATAAACTGTCCCCATTTATTTCATTTTGTATAGTCACAAAAACAACGACTGCTTGGCTTTCTGAAAGCCACCTTGCACATGCTTAAGCCAACCTATCAGTGCCCCTTCACAATTATTTCTTGCATCAAAAAGTCCTGAAAAGCCGGACAGTCCCGAGGCCTCTCTTGCAACTCTACCTTTGAAGGGTAAATGCATCAAGTAAAGCAGAAATGCACAGTCCAATGGGGTGTAGGAGTTTTTAGCACCAGAGCAAAGGCTAAAGGCCAGACTAAATCAAGCCCTTGAGAAAAGTCTCAATCCACAAGCAAAGCTGAGGCTGGAACTACTTCCCACTTGCATCTCACTAACGAATTAAATCAATTTATCTATCTCCTATAGCCCAAGAACAAGAGGACCCCAAGAGAACCAGGCAGCACAGTTTAAAAAGTATACTTTTTAAATCTGTGGAACTCACTGTCACAAGATATTATTAGAGCAAAGCACTAAGTAAAGGATTAGACAGTCTTGCAAATACAAACACCACCAGTCATTAAATGAATGAGGACAGCAGCTCCATGACAATCAATTCCCAGGCTTCGAGATGCAAACAAAACAAACAAGAAGTCCTGTGGCACTTCTAAAGACCAACAAATTGTATTTATTGTATAGGCATCCATGGGCACAATCCTACTTCATCAGATGCATGAAATGGAAACTGTAGTATGCTAGGTGTATATATACAAAGAGAGAAGGGTGGGTCACAAGGTCTGTTCAAACAGTTCCAGAGGGATAGTCTGCTAGCTTATTTCAGCAAAGCAAATAAGTTGTTTTGATTCAAACAGTGTGGAAGGGGGCCCTGTAACTGCAATAGCTGAGAAGGCAAGAATATTAATTGAAGGGAAATTACCTTTTCTAATGAGTTAGCCATTCCAAATCCCTATTCAGACCCAATGTGAAGGAGTCTAGTTTGCATAAGAATTCCAGCTCTGCAGTTTCATGAAGTCTGTTTTTGAAGAGTTTTTTGCTGAAGTACTGTAACTAGCATGTTTGTTATACAATGTCCAGGGAGACTAAAATGTTCCCCTACTGCTTTTTGAATGTTACCCTTCTTGATGTCTGATTTGTGTCCATTTATTCTTTTGCATAGAGAAAGTCCAGTTTTGGCCAATGTATACAGCAGAAGGGCATTGTATATAAAATTGTTCATGGGACAGCCTAGTTTGGCAATTGACTAATCTTTGGCTCCTGGTGGCACATATGTCAATGGGATGGTTGATGGGATGGGTTCTAAGTTATTACAGGGAATTCTTTCTTGGGTGTCTGACTGGTGAGTCTTGCCCACATGTTCAGGGTTTAACTGATTGCCATCTTGGGGCTGGGAAGGAATTTCCCTCCAGGGCAGATTACCAAAGGCTATGGGAGTTTTTCGGCTTCCTCTGTAGCATGGGGCATGACTCAATTGCTGGTGAATTCTCTGTACTTTAAAGTCTTTAAATCATGATTTGAGAATTTTAATAACTTAATCATAGGTCAGAGGTTTAGTGCAGGAGTGGATGGGTGAAGTTCTGTGGCCTGCATTGTGCAGGAGGTCAGACTACCTGATCATATTAGTCCCTTCTGATCTTAGGCTATGCCTACACTTACCAAACTAACTAATTAAACAAACTAACTAATTCGAACTAATTTTAGTTAGTTCGAATTAACTTAATTCGAACTAGCAAACTTTAGTTCGAACTAAGCAAGTGCCATGCATGGCACTTGCTTGGTTCGAATTAGTCAATTGCATTGAGCTCAACGTGCCGGTTAGTTCGAACTAAGCGCTTAGTTCAAACTAACATGACCACATTGGGTTAATTCGAACGAACTAGTTCGAATTAACCCTTACTTCGAAAAGTATAAGCGAATTTATTAGTTCGAATTAAGGAAGCCCTTAATTCGAACTAATGAAAGCCTAGTGTAGCCAAGGCTTAAATTAGTTCGAATTAAGCTTCCTTAATTCGAACTAACTTGCCAGTGTAGACATAGCCTTAGAGTCTAAGAGCCCGTAGCACGTTAGTAGATGTGTAGGTGAATGAGCCCCTGATGGAATTATAATCACCAGCAGAAATCAGGAAGAAATCTCCCTCCCAGTATGATTAAATGTGTATGTTACATTAAAAAAATCAAGTGAAGTGTTTCCGAAAAGAAACTACACTTCATGCAAACATATACACAATGAACCAGTCTAAAAATGGTGAAGTGACTTTTATTCCTCTCAATCACAAGTATAAAAGTGGTCACCATTATAAAAGTCAATATTTACCAACTCTTACTGCAGAAGGGGAGCCAAGCTACAGCACTTATTTCTCTTTAGAAAAATACCTGATTCCCCTGCATGCCTTTTTTAACAGGCAGCAGAGCACTAAGGAATGAGCTCTTAACAAGCTGCCAATGTCTGATGCAAATTATAGAAGGGTTCCTTGGATTAGTGCACTGTACCTAGAGTGAACATGCCTCCCAATAGTATACAGCAAGTCATTTCATTTTTTCAAAACTTCTCTTTCCCCACCCAGTCCTCACACTTCCTGTCAGGACCATTCACACAGATGTTATGAAATTTCCAGAGGGGTAGCTGCGTTAGTTTGTGTACAGCAAAAACAACGAGAGTCCTGTGGCACCTTATAGACTAACGGATTTCTTCGGGCATAAGCTTTCGTGGGCTATAACCCACTTCATCAGATGTTATGATTAACCATCATGTGCTACGTGAAAAGCCACGTGTCACTAGGAAGCGGGGAAGTGAGGTTAAGGAGGAAAACTCCAGGAACTCCATAACCCTCCCACACCATGAGAGAAATAAAAAGATTCTCAGCATCACCCAAAATGTCTTTTTACAGCTGACCAGGAATCACTAAACGTATACATCCACTACGCAGCAGCACAATTCTATAACACGCTACCAGTAAGACTGATAACTTGAAACTCAAATCCCCTCCCCTATCCTCTTAGTTTTCAAATGTTTGGGGAACAAATTAATTTTGCAGTGTGTCCTAATCAGATGTGGGCTATTTCAGGGCAAAAGGGCCTACACAGAGAACTACCGGCCACTTGTTTATAACACAAAGGCTCCAGCACAAGTGTCTCTGCTGATCTTAACTAGGACAGTTTTTGATGACCCTAACAGACAATCACATCATCACCTAGCTCCTATGTAGCGCTTTTCCTCCCTAGATCTCAAAGTGCTTATCCTTCTTTTATAGTTGGGGCTACCAAGGCAAACAGAGGTGATGTGACTTGCCCAAGGGCAATCAGTTTGCCAGTGGCAGAACAGGGAACTGAAACCAGACCAGTATTTCTAACCTCCTGCCTAGATGTCCTCATATGCTACATGATGTATACACTCAGTTAAAGGGATGAGCTATATCTGTTTCTGTACCACTCTCTCTCTTCAGAAACCAACATAATTAAAGCAATACAACTCAGTAGCTTGGACAAAATTGTAACAGTATAGACAGAGGCTTTAAGGTGAAAAGGGACCATCACGACCATCTAGCCTGACTCCGGCACAATGCAGGCCACTGAACCTCACCCACCCATTCCTGTAATAGACCTGTAAACCCTGGCTGAGTTACTGATGTTTAAAGACTCAAGTTACAGAGAATCCACCATTTACACTAGTTTAAACCTGCAAATGACCCGTGCCCAATGCTGCAGCAGAAGGTAAAAAGCAAAAACAAACAAAGAAAAAAACCCAAACCAAGGTCTCTGCCAAGTGTCAATCTGACTCCGGTTAAATTCCTTCCTAATCCCAAATATCACAATCAGTTAGACCCCAAGCATGTGGGCAAGGGCCACCAGACACACACACCTAAAAAGATTTCTCTGTGGTACCTCCTGGCCCTCCTCATCTAGGGTCCTATCACTGGCTGCTTAATAACTCCCTTGTCAATCTCATTTCCATAACTCTTTTATTCACCCTTACTCCAGAATAACTTCATCCACATCAGGGGTGTTGCCAATTTAAACTATGTTGGTACAAAATCACACCCCTAAACCCAAGTAGTTCAATCAGTACAAAAACTGCATGTAGATTAGGCTGTAGTGAGGGACAGATACAGCCCCAAAGAGCCTTCACGCTGCACAGGGTGGGAGAAAGGAAGGGTTATCATCAGCCTCATTTTATAGAGGGGGAACAGAAAACAGCAAAACAGGTTAATTAAAGCCCTTCTACCGGAGGATTTATCAGTGCGCTAAGCACCAGCCACCCCAAAGCCCAATAAAAGCATTACAGCTGCCGCACAATTACCATACAGGTGTTGTCCCAGGGAAATCCTCCACCCCCCCATATCTGTGGTTTATTAAAAAAAAAAAAAAAAAAGTCATCATGACATGCTTCCAGCACAAACACTGCCTCAGCCCAGAGGAAATCCCTTTGCAGCCAGCATTCTCCTTTCATAACCCAGGGATTCACTCCCTTTTGGATCTAGTGAGAGAAAAAAAGACTATTTCACCCTTATTTTGGTATAATGAGGAAGTAAAACACTTAGTGCATTTCTCTACAGCTTCCACAATGATAGGCACTGGATGCAGAGGAGAATCCCCTAAGATTTTTGGCGCCTTTCTTTATATATTGCTTATGATTATTTTTGCAGGTTAAAATATGGAATAATGAAACCCAGATGGAGTTTGAGTCTATCTCCTACACCAACCCCCCACCTACCCAGCTGTTCCTGCCTCAGTCACTCACCACTCCACACTCCTAGAATCTTTTGACACCATTAATTGTTTTAATCTTTTTTAAAATCACAGGCAGTCGCTTCCCTCCTCCACCACACACATACATAAGAAATTGACAGTTTACTGAAGGCTAAGGATGCTGCAATTGTGTGTGTGTGTGTGTGTGTGTCCACACACACACACACACACACACACACACACACACACACACACACAC